>JAMPIV010009533.1:272500-647500 GCA_024509875.1 Oreohelix idahoensis | reverse complement strand
GAGAATGAACACTTACACACTTGTACATTCGTATGTGCTTATTACGATAGATGTGACGTCATCATGCTCCCCCTACGAATGTCCACTTGGCGCAGCACGGTTGGGTTTCATTTGAACACGCCTCGTATATATATATATATATATATATATATATATATATATATATATATATATATATATATATATATATATATATATATATATATATATATATATATATATATATATATATATATATATATATATATATATATATATATATATATATATATATATTCGTGTGTCGTATCAATTATTGTGGAAAATAAATAACAAGTTGTCAACTTAAAGCGTTGATCCAACTCTATCAGTTTATTCATTACATTCAAATTGGAACTATGTTTAAAAAATTCATACGAATAAAAACTGAAACGTTATACATTCGACCAACATGGCCAGCTGCAAAAAGAACTTGTGGTTGAAGAACTGAGAATATAGAACCGTCATGCAGAAAGAAAAAAATAATAAAATTTCCGGAATAAAAATCTCGAAACGCTGTTAACAGTTAGCTTTGTTTTTTTGTTTTTTTTTTCAGTCAGAAGCAGAGATACGTTAGCTTTTTTTTTTAAATTTGCAGTTATTTCCTATATCTTCTAATGCGTCCTTCATAGAAATATTATCTTCCTATCCATTATGCTGACAGTCAACACGTTTTGAGTAAAAGTCAACAACCTTTTAAAGCTATTTTCTCCTCTAACACGCTGGCCACAATTTGTGGACCACTACTGTAGATTAGGAAGCGCACGCCACAAATACATCAAATAAAATACTGTTAATTAAGATATATGAATTAATGAACCAACTAAAGAACGCCGCTCGCACTGCACTACAGGGCATCAAACCACAAATGCTACACAAAATTGAATTATCATACGTGGCAACATATTATCATGTGTGTAGAGAACACTGAGCCCCATACTATGTTACTGATTTTTGAGTTACAGTGAGTGTGTTATGTCAACATCGGAAATATATTTTATTCGAGAAACCCCAAAATTTCTTAAACTTGACTTTCTTATGTAAACAAAAGATTTTGTCGCATTGGGGGTATAGGAATTTTTGGTCGACCCTGTAACATTTTCGTACAGGTCTACAGTTTCAGATATCTCTGATCAGTTCCCCACTGTTACTACATGGTCCATGTTGGAGTTCAGTTGTGATCTTTGGCAAGATATGTTGATGTATATAAGTTTTTTTGTTAATGCATTTTAACCACTGCTCAGTCATTTCTCTTGAGTTGGCATTTCGTTGCCGCTCGTCCCATTATCATATTATAGTATTTCACGTTTGTCCCAGTATCCTAGTAGTTAGTATTCGCATCGTTTTGGTAATATTCTAGAACAGTATTCACACTTTGTCCTTTCACGGGGTGCCTCCCCTTGCTCTGCAGCAGTGGTCCAATAGTGACCAAAACCTAGAGTAACTAATGTGGATCTTCAAAAAATACTGTGGCCACATAAAAAGGCATAACACCTTGCAGAAGACCATAACAGAAGGGCGAGTTGAAGGCAAACGTGCAAGGGGAAGACAGCGCTATAAGTGGGAAGATAACATCAAGAGATGGACAGGAAAGAGTCTATCAGAGTGCACCACCAAGACAAGAGACAGAAGATGTTGGAAATCCATTACAGCCAACCTTCTTTATGGAGATGGCAGCTGATGATGATGACCATTGCACAAGATTACTCCCGACAGAGATGCAAATAGAAGTATGATGATGCTTCTACCTCGAGGGAGTATGCACAAGATATTTCAGAAATCGAAAACAATGCTGAATGGGTCTGAGCACGTTAACTCTGTATCTTTCCCGCCGCCTTTTGTGGAGAGATATAATATTTGCTCGCTCAAGCCTCCAGCTGAATTAACAGTAACATTCCGCTGCTTATTATTATTATTATTGATTGTATTGGCTCTTTAGATGTAGATATAACTATATATATTAGAATACTTATTCACACGTGTGCACTTCTCTTTGTAGTAATTAATTCAACTATGAATTTGTAAAGACAACATATACATATTTACTGATCAATTACTTTAACACTTGTAAATAAATAAGAACTGATGATTAATAAAATGTGAGTCTCATCATGGAATATATCGGCTTTCGTAAGCTTAATTTTAAAAAAGAAAGTTCTTTGTTTGGCAGGCAAAAAATGGGACTTGCCAAAATGTTAAGTGCCGATGCTGCTGGTTCCGTAGATTCGTCTCTGTGGTGAAGGCATGTTTCCAGATCAGTCAGGAAGTATCCACTCCTGGTCAAGGCAAGAATCTCCACAACCCGTGGAATGTAGGTGTCAATTGTCAATTACAAGCTTCGAGCCACAGAATGGTAGTACAGCTAATGGTCTCTTCAGGTCGTACCACAACTAGTCGGGTCGCCTCCTGCAGGTACCACAAACTTTAGAGGAAATAAAAGAACAAATTCCGCTGCTAAGTCTTTGTTTACCTGATGTTAATCATTCACCTTTCCCGCAGCCCGTCAGCCGTTTGTTTTCTCATATTTTTTACTCTTCCTGAGCGTATATCGTATCACTCAGGGCGTATGATGAAAAATCACCAGTATGTCAGTTAATTTAATGAAACATTTGTAACTGGACAGCGGCACTGGTTTGTGCCTGAAGGAACATATTAAGTTTACATACATTCACAAAATGATAATATACAACTGTGCACAGTTTGATGTAATCATCACTCACTCCCTGCTCCATTCGGAGTCTGGGGTTGCTTCTGCTTTTGGTTCTTCCGTGAGAAATAGCATGAAGCAATCACCAGCGCTTGCTGTGGTGGTTCATGAATGCATCCTTTTCATATGCTGAGGTTGCCAGCCTAGTATGAATCTGTAACACCAATAGCAAGTATAAACATGTCAAATTAAAAGTATAAGAAATATATTACAACTCACCCTAGTAACTAGGAATCTTAGACTGCTTGCTCAGGTAAATACTCTTGGCAACTTGATATAGATGCCGAGAACACAGGTCAGGGTATTTAGTTCTAGTAAAAATCCCTCTGCGACTGTGTGCGTAAGTCCTGTATAAGTCCGGTTTTTGAATGAATAACTTAGGGTTTCCTTGCCGTAGTGTTCAGAAGTGTTTCACTAAGTCGGGTCTTATTTAAAGACAGAATCTATACTTCTATTGTTTCCTGGCTTTAATCCGAGCTGTCTACTTGACGATTCGGGAATGCAGTGTGGTCTATCTAAAATGTGCTAAGTTATATTCACAGCTTCCAGTCCGCGCTCACATATTGGTTACTTCATGGCATTTCCGACAGCCTTCCAATGAGAATGAATGTATATCAGCCTCTCAAATGCTAGCCAGTGGCTTCAAAAAGTGCTGGTTATGACAGAATATTCCTTATGGAATTTTTTTCTTCTGCGTGACACCGAAGTAATGAATTCAACCGTCACTTTCCCTATATGGAATTGCGATTTCCGCATGTTTCCATTATCACATTTGCAAAATCACTTCTACGAATATCTCCCAAGACTGAGGTTAACCATAATGTTTTTTCAAGTTATGTCGGAAGTCTGGGTATCTGCCTTATCAGATATTTCCGCTCATTTGTATCAAATGGCTTGTCGCAAATCCAACTGCCTGTCTAGACAAATCGTGGTTTATACAATTAAACCCGTATTTCAAGTCCGTTATACTGTCGGATTTGATTTTGCAATCTTGAGCAAACACTTTGTGCTCGCATTACCTGGAATCAATGTTTTATTATCACGTTTAGTGATTCGATTAATCTCTCGAGAAAGGCTATACGCTTGTGTGACAGAACGTCTGAACATGCTCTTTTGTGTGATCTCTCACACCTTCAGACCTCTGGCAGTATCCTTTCTTTTTCTTCATTTTTCTCACATCGCTTTTATTTGGCATAAATCATGCCTTTTCATTCGTAATTTTCACTATTTTGCTCTATGCTGGACATAGCATGGTGAAGTCTCTAACTCGCGACTCCCCTATGGCAGTATTTCCTACGAAAGTATTTGCTATAGAGCTGTCTTTATCTTGTTTGGCACAAGACGTGTTTACGTTCCGCCAGCTGAACTGTGGTATTATCGTATCGTAACAATACCCAGTCGTCAGACCGGTCACCCGCTTATCTCTTTGAATCTGTCTGACCACCTGTGGAAACGTGTCGGGCAAACGTTTGACCCCATTGGAAAGCTGTTGATCATGTTGACACAAGCCGGTATAGTGATACGATGAAAGAAGATAATACGGTCTGTCCAGACTTCTGTCTGACGGAAGCACGCAGATGAAAGGGGAATAATTAAATAATCTGTCTGGATAGACATCTGGAGGAAAACATTACGCCAGGAACAGAGGGTCACATTATTCTGATAAATAGAGGTGCGCCGGAAGTCTTAGGTAACGATTTGACTTCACTGTTGTAAGAGGCCACGTGTATATTAAATTTAATATTTTCAAATACGCGTGGGATGAGTAATGATAAACTTCCCCACCCAAATAGTGCTAGATATATTTGATTGGTTCGCCAGAATCTACTATGATTTGATTGGAACTTTCGGCGGAAACACAGCTGGGATTTGAAACTAAGGATTGTGAGATATAATCTAACAAACTCGGAGTCACACCACACAGAACAGACAGACTGCATCGCTGCATCAACTCAACACCTCCTACAAGCCAGAGGAAAGAGGATAGGACTTACCATTCCACAATTATAAATACCACATCGAGTATTGTGCAATTTTAGAATTCACAAGTAAACCCGCCATTTTAATATAAGAATGGAAACTTGGGAATTGTATCACAAGAAGCCATAAGAGGAATTATACAAACAGTTTTCTCAGGCCAGGAATTAGCAGAACACCAGCAGTCAGAAGAATTAACTCATATTTCCCAGACCAAGTCATAAGAGGAATTATACAAACGGTTTTCCCATGCCATCGCAGAACACAAGCCGTCAGAGGAATTAACTCATATTTCCAGACCTTAAGTGATTCGGACAGCATCTAAATGCAGGGCTGTTGGTCCATTCTAATCTGCGCCAGGAGAAGTGTGTATTCCCAAAATTTTGGGGTAAGTGTAAACAAAGTATTTACTAATGTAAATTTTACAGGTTTCTTGCTAAGTGGTTTTATATATGAGGCTGGCAACCTCAACATATGAAAATAGTATGTGCATGAACCACTACTGCAAGAGCTGGTGATTGTTTCTGACTAGTCGGGCGGCAAACCCGACAGCATAGATGACCCCAGAACTCAAACGGGCGTAAGGATGAGTAATGAGTGATGATTACATCACATGTGCCTAAAGTGTATAGAATCATTTTGTGAGATTTATATACCTTTTTAATTGTAATTCAGGCAAATCATTAGTCATGCACTCCAGGCGCAATTTCCTACTTAATACCCAGAAGGATATTGGTGAAATTTCATCATATTCCCTGAGTTACATTGTGTGCTCGGGAATTTAATTCTCCTGAGAGGTTAACATTCGTGGGTGGAGCGCATGAAAATGGGTCTGTTAGTTTGCGGAGAACAAATGTACTGAGGCATTTGTTTTTTTTTTCTTCTAATTTGTCACAGTTTGTGGTTACAAGACATTAGACTTAAGTTCATACGCCTCTAGTGTGAGAGAAGAGTATCACCACCAACCGCCTTCAGTGGACGAGTTATGTGGAGAAGTGTACTCATCACCAAAAAGAAGTGACGGAAACCACAGCTGCATGACGCATCTGGAGCTAAGTTTTATATAACAGGCTACAGCAAAAAATAAGGACATTATTGTTATTAACGCCCCACCAAAATCTCAATGAGAAAAAATTAATATCACTATCGCCCCATTCAATCCTTATTTTATTTTGTTGAACTACTTGACTATTAAATTTGTTGTATGTTATTTTGCACTAAACAATAATAGTTGATTCAGTTTATTTGTACGAAAGCAAACGTATGAGCTAAATTTTCTTGATAAATACATATATAAAAATATAGAGCCATTAATTATAAGAAGGCATTCGTTGGATTACTCCAACTGGGGACCAATTTTGCTGAGCGTCCTTTCACAATGTCCTGTCACAGCAATGCGATGGCGCCGTTTGGTTGGTCCTAGGTTCGATTCCCGGTAAGTCTATCACTTATACTTTCTTTTCTGTTGTCTGGTGTCATCCTTTATGTCCAGCAAGTACCTGTTAATTATCTTTATTTTTATTATTTACTTATTTATTTACTGTTCACAGGACTCAAAGTTTCCTCCATTATTTATTCCTAATATTCTAGTACACTGTTCGCATAGCTGTCCCAATATTCTAGTACACTGTTCGCATAGCTGTCCCAGTATTGTAGTACACGGTTAGCATGGTTGTCCCAATATTCTAGTTCACTGTTCGCATGGCTGTCCCAATATTCTAGTTTACTGTTCCTATGGCTGTCCCAATATTCTACTTCACTGTTCGCATGGCTGTCCCAATATTCTAGTACACTGTTCGCGTGGCTGTCCCAATATTCTAGTTCCATGTTCGCATTGCTGTCCTAATAATCTAGTTCACTGTTCGCATGGCTGTCCCAATATTCTAGTACACTGTTCGCATGGCTGTCCCAATATTCTAGTACACCGTTCGCATGGCTGTCCCAATATTCTAGTTCAATGTTCGCATGGCTATCCCAATATTCTAGTACACTGTTCCCATGGCTGTCCCAATATTCTAGTTCACTGTTCGCATTGCTGTCCTAATAATCTAGTTCACTGTTCGCATGGCTGTCCCAATATTCTAGTACACTGTTCGCATGGCTGTCCCAAGATTCTAGTACACCGTTCCCATGGCTGTCCCAATATTCTAGTTCTATGTTCGCATGGCTATCCCAATATTCTAGTACACTGTTCCCACGGCTGTCTCATATTCTAGTACACTGATCGCATGGCTGTCCCAATATTCTAGTACACTGTTCGCATGGCTGTCCCAATATTCTAGTACGCTGGTCTTACAGTTGTCCTAATATTCTAGTACATTATTTGTATGGCTGTCCCAGTATTCTAGTACGCTGTCACATAATTTGGTTCGTTCTCTTTTCCTCTTCGGCAGTATTGTTATTTTAGAGTCATTGTTTGCACTTCTTTTCCGTAATAATTCGTCTTGTCTGTTTACCTAACCATCCCTGCCGAGAGAGTAGACAGGTGATGCAATATTGACCGACAGTCAGACTGGTAAAATTCTCGTGTACCACACCTTGGCCGCGTCGGATGAACACGACGTACGCCCAGCAAGTTTATTTAGCTCTGATATGGCTATTGTGATTAACTAATTACTGTCGTGAAGAGTCACAACCCAGATGGTTAAACGAGGGTCGGTGTTTGCACAGGGATGGGGAGATAAATTACCCGTCTGCGGACATATTATAGACATGCACATGAAAGACGGAATGTTGTAACAACTTCAGGACAGAAGTGTTACAAGGACATTATTTGTGATAATGTAGGGAGTTGTAGTGCAAACATTACCGCGAATCTGCGGATGTAACAACTCCTTATACGGAAAATGACCTTTTTAAATAGCATGCTGAATTTTCCTATGAGGAAAGTTTTTGAATAGGCGCCATCAAACCACGCATGATTGTAACTATTGGCCGATATTTGAGATGTAAACATAACAACATTTCTGATTGGTGCTTGGTCTAAGAGTAAACAACAACGTGCGAGAGACGAAAGTTGTAATATAACCTGACACTTTTGCTGGGGTGAAACACTGAAAATTCACCTCGTCAAGAAAACAACCAGACCTGCAAGAGTTAAGAATAGAATCAGAATCTATTTATTGGACGGGACTTCTTGGAGCCTCTTGAGGACTTAAAAGCCCAGGAAAACTCTACTTTTATTAGCAAGGAAAACCGGAATCTGAGGAATCTGAAACACGGAATCAAAATGGGAGCTTATTATAAAGTAACAACCCTAGAACACGTGTAAGAGGCATCTTCAACGAGTTGTCTTAACTATTTCTCTGAGCCAGAAGCCAGTCAGTGATCACAAAAACATGTTGGGGTAAGTTGTACACTTATAATTCTATATTTTGCATTATGAACACGTGAAATAATATGTATATATTGACATGTGAATATTAATATGTAAAAATTGCTAGTGGATGTCCAAGTCATATGAGGCTGGCAACTTCAGCATAAAGAATGATGATTTCATGAACCACCACTGCAACGGTTGGTGACTAATGTATGTGAGTTTCTTACAGAGAACCAAAAGCTGAGGTAGTCCCAAGTTCCATATGGAACAGGGAGGAACGATGAGAGAAATGATGTACATACTTATTATATTGTTAACCTCTTCAATCAATGTAAAAATAAATGTAAACCTATTCAGTTTAAATGTAATTAAAGTTTTCCGCTCACTGGGATTAAGATTAATTCTCAGAGAGGTTAAAGTTCTGATATAAATGGGATGATGCAATAAAAAGAGAGGGACACATAAACATGTGTGATACCGACTAGATTTGCTGGTTTCTCACTGAATGTAATTAAACGTTAATGTTATTATGTCTTTGAAACCACCGCTGATAACGGCGCTAAGTCTAAATGTTATATAATCTCTGTTTACACCCACTGTTGCGAGTGTAGTGGTTTGGTCTATATCATCGCCACACAGGCTAATTTAATATATGTGTGCTGCTGTCCTGTCACTGTGTCTGGAATGTTGACCTGGGTGTGTGTTGATATGATCGCACACCACAGTACGTACATAAGAGTACATTCAGGAGTCAAAAAGGGTTGCAAACGACTAGAACAGTTCGATACTGTTTATTCCGTACAACACAGACACGATGACATAAATGACACACATTCGACAGCAAAACACGAATCATATAATTTCCACATTGCATTAAATATATATAATACGGCCTGTCCACATCCTGGCCTAAACAGTACTTCAATACTCAATAAAGCCTGCACCACACGGCAGCTATAATAATGTTCATATGGCCTAAACAGTACTTCAATACTCAATAAAGCCTGCATCACACGGCAGCTCTAATAATCTTCATATGGCCTAAACAGTACTCCAATACTCACTAAAGCCTGCATCACACGGCAGCTATAATAATCTTCATATGGCCTAAACAAATCTTCAATACTCAATAAAGCCTGCACCACACGGCAGCTATAATAATCTTCATATGGCCTAAACAGTACTTCATTACTCCATAAAGCCTGCAACACACGGCAGCTATAATAATCTTCATATGGCCTAAACAGTACTTCATTACTCCATAAAGCCTGCAACACACGGCAGCTATAATAATCTTCATATGGCCTAAACAGTACTGCATTACTCAATAAAGCCTGCAACACACGGCAGCTATAATAATCTTCATATGGCCTAAACAAATCTTCATTACTCCATAAAGCCTGCAACACACGGCAGCTATAATAATCTTCATATGGCCTAAACAGTACTGCATTACTCAATAAAGCCTGCAACACACGGCAGCTATAATAATCTTCATATGGCCTAAACAGTACTGCATTACTCAATAAAGCCTGCAACACACGGCAGCTATAATAATCTTCATATGGCCTAAACAGTACTTCATTACTCCATAAAGCCTGCAACACACGGCAGCTATAATAATCTTCATATGGCCTAAACAGTACTGCATTACTCAATAAAGCCTGCAACACACGGCAGCTATAATAATCTTCATATGGCCTAAACAGTCTTCACTGCAGTTTATCAAATAGGCTGTACACACAGCGAAATATATAAGTCGACATTTTCTCAAATCCTACGTAGGCATACATTATCCAAAAACACTGGGACTCGACCTACACGGTCCACGCCCAAAACACAACTCCCAAAATCACACACTAGTCCCACCAAAAAACCCGTCACGAGATTCGGTTGTCTTGAACACCGTTCTCGATAACACATGCAGACTAGCGAGCTATTCACATAACTCAAAACAGTACAGAATAAATACATTAAACAGCGTTCACACGCTTATCTGTACTCTGTCACCCGAAAAATAGGAAAAGATAATTCTATCCTAAAGTCAAACAAGTATCCGCTTAATCAAGCGTTGCAACTCGAAATTTAATATGTCTAAAAAACCATTCTAAAGATTACTTCCCCTTCCATAAGTTCCACTTGCAACAGTTACCACCCGCTCCGGGAAAAAATTAACTCCCAAAAACGAAAAATTTAGAAGACAATTAAGCTCTAATGTATGCCTACAAAAATATCTTATTTTAAATCAAATTATATCTACAACAAATATCAGCATTAAAGTGTAAAGTAGCAATTAAAGCATACAGCATAATCAGCTAAGTATAAAAAGTAATTAGTTAAATATACAAATATGATCAGTTTCGGTTCCAAAATTAAGTTACGTATATTTAGTACAAACCAAACCGAAAACAACCAATCGAAAGAGAAAACACAAGATCAATCAAAAGAAGAATGATCTGTAAAAAAAAAAAGAAAGTAAGAACTCAACAATACCATATACTCATAATTAAGTTGGACAATTACATGTAAAATAAATACAACTATCATAAGTAGATATGTTATATCAAGTCATATAACCACTCCAACAATACAAAGAATAGAGGTATAAGTGTTGAAAGAAGACAAAGTATACAAATAGAATCAAGTAAAACGAAGATGAGGTACGAAAGTATAAACAAGATATGAAATCCATACCGAAAAGACAACAGAAAAGGAGGAATGAAATGAAGAATAGTTACCAAAGACAGATAGAAAGCAAAGGCACGAACACAGAGAAAGTCAATAACAGTACATACTAAAAACTGTTTTGATCAGATAACCTATTCAAAAAAAAATATATAAACATGATCGAAAGGCACAACACAAAATATCAAAGTATATCTATACTAATACCACCAAAAATAATTTATAACTAAACAAAACCTAATAAGTAATTTAACTAAGTTATAAGAGTTATACAAAACGAAAATAAATAAATTATAGGCATCGAACAAACAAGTAATAGCATTACTATAACTAATACGACCAACGCACAATCAAGCGCTAAAAATAAAAAATACATCATAATAAAAAACAACTTTTTACAAGAACTAATCAAACTACATATGGGAGCCGCGCTGGTGTAATGGCTTCGGCGTTGTACTGGCGACCAGGTGTTCATGGTTCAAACCCGGGCGTCGGCGTTTGAAGAAATGTTTACGGCCGGAAATTTGACTGAATAGCCTGAACGGCTCCTGTGATAAACCCTCTGTGGATGGGAAGGAGCGAAGCTCCTGACCGGGTTGGAAGGAAAGTCCTCAGGTTCCCCAGCCTCGCAATGACATGTCATTGGGCCGAAGGGCTGAAAGCCCAAGTGCTGCTGGTTAAGAAAAAAAAAAAAAAAAAAAAAAAAAAAAAAAAAAAAAAAAAATCAAACTACATATCAATGATATCACGAAGTCAAATGCTGGGCACACACAACAAAAAATTACAATGCCAAAAAAAAAAAAATCATTTTTTTCAACAGTACCGTACAAACATATTTTTTTTTTCTCGATAAGTTACATAAAAACAGTATTTAATTTTTAAGTAGTTCAGTAATACTTTAAGTAAAGCCTAATAATGAAATCAATATTTTAACAAAATGAGTGAAATATAAAACAAAAATCCTATCTCGAAGAAACCTTGAAATCAACACATGTAAATTTAATTTATCCTTTAAGTTCTTTCTGCTGACAATTACGTTCAGCTCAGTAAAATGCTATTTAGCTATAACTCTATCTCTTACTCAAATCGATAAGATATACATTATAAATAAATCTACACTTTGTTGTTACTATGAAATATAAAAAAGGTTCTATAAAAATATCTACAAAAAATAAGTTTTTTTTTTTTTTTTTGGAAAAATAATCTGCTAAGAAAATAATCTGCATGTCTGACTGGCAAGAAAATCAAGTTCTGGAAAAATCGAAGTTTCACAAAAAGTTAACAAATCCAAATACAAGATCATGTATGATACATGCAAGCTATTTTCAAAATTACATTTCACAACATACCAGATAATACACATCTTCTCTGTATGTTCTATATATTAATTAATCATGACATCAAAACATGAGAAAAATATAAATTAAGTGAATAACGAACACTCAGGATTATCTAAAAGTAACCACTACATCAACACAATAAATGAGTTTGTGCAATCTCATCATGTACAAAACTATCCTAAACAACACAGTTGCAAAAATTCTAAGTTGAACAGAGTAGTATAAAGGATAATAATTACATACTACACATTATCAACACAATAATATATAAATAGCATAAAAATGTATTAATACATCATCAAAATACAGACATATAAATAACAATAAAAAAATTATGGCAATCAAATGATGCATAGAAATAATCATTACAACAAAATTATATGTTATTTCAAAACAACAACATGTCATGTACTAATATAGAATACAAAAATATTTACTATCTTCACATAAAAAAAAAATAAATCAGACGTGAAGTCTCCCACTCTCTTGTAAACATGCTTGACCTTCAGAAAGCAACCCCTCAGATTTAGTTTGACGCTGACAGGTTTCGGTTGACTACTCGAGCGGAAAGTTGAATCACATTCCTGACCGTCAATATGTCACAGAAGCCTTGACCCTTATCGCAACGTAGCTTCTGTCAACAAATACAAATGAAAATTTCCATTTTACTCAATAGTGAAATTTAATGAAAAAAAAAAAAAAAACGTAGAAATCACATTTACAATTACCCAGTACCGGCTTGTGTAAAAACCCGGTCTCTTCACGATGTCACTAGCTCTCTCTATCACATGTAGATATCATAGAATTCTTGGGGACAACATGACCGACCTTGAATGTCGCCGCTGTCTTACGCTGAAACAAAGTCTCACATTCACAACAACAAGTAGAGCAATCAATAGTATTCAAGCATCCACTGTTATTTTTTACTCTGTTTACTTTGATTATAAATGACTCTGGGCTCATGTTGAACAAAATTAGCACAATTGCGCTTATTATTTGTTCTACGATCACAATACTTATTATTACCGTTGTCTTGTTTACAAAAAATGACTTTAGTCTTTTGTTTAGGAACATTACTCTGGTGATATAAAGCAACATTTGAAAAGCTATTATCTCTATCATACTTTCCAACATTCTTACAATCAAAACTTTGAGATTTGTTAAATTGTCTACAGTATCTACGAGAGGGAAAATTATTATTTTCTGATCTCCCTTGGTACTGTTTACTCTTGGGGTTATCTCTCTTTCTAGAACTGTTTTTTCTTTTCCCTTATGGGAATATATTTACCAATAGTTTCAAACTGACTGTGCTGAGTTTGACAACTGCCAGAAACAATAGTATCTCTATTGTTCCGCATATGGGTTTCATCTTTGGAACAAGTAGTAATAGTCTCAACACCCGCTATTAATTTCTGAGTATTTCCAGTAGTAGACAAATATTTGCTCTTATGAGTCTTGACCTGAAATATATCACCTTTCTTTTCCTGACCAACGGAACTGCCTGTTACACTAGAATCTTTGTTGGTCTGACGCCAAGAATTATCACTGGAACTATCAGTAATATTAGAACTTTTAAAGTTGTATTTACCACGATAAGATCTGTCTTTACCATGAATGAAATCTCTCTGAGCAAAAAGTATATGGGGGCTGACTTTTCGCAACTTTCTGTCTATCATTGTGAACATTGACAGAAGAGCACCTTTTGTTTTTCAAAACCATATCTATTAAGCCAAATATTCTTTCCCTTGCTTCCGCAATTTCAATATCTTTAAGTGAAATCGTTTCACTTAACCTTTTATTTAACTCCTTAACAGCCAAAACTTTGTCGCTTTCTTCTGCTAGCAAATTTTCAATTTTAGCGACCTTCTCTTTCTCAGCCGTCAACTCCACTAAAGTCTCTTTCTCGTACTGTTCTTTATTTGCCCTCAACTGAGTCAACTCTATCTGAAGTGTTTCAGTCTGGACATCATCATTGTTTTTCATAATCTCATTACTCTTCTTGGGGGGTACAATATTCATCTCCCCAATTTGATCACTGAGCATCGCATTATCATTCATCACCTCATGAAGCATTTCTATGTAAGTCTTCTCACAGACATTTCTCTCAACCTTCAATTTCTCATACATCTCTTTCTGTTCTTGAAGTTCCCGCATGAGATTACCTATCTGAGTTTCCAAGTCTTGGACTTTGCTTAAAGTTGAATTTAATGTAGCTTGTGCACTAGAAAGTTCTGAGTTTGATTCAAGTATCTCACTTTTAAGCTTATACACAGTTGCCTGTAGTTCGTTCTCTTTAGCAACACCTTCTAGGAAATTCTCTCTTTGCTGTAGAGCACTTTGTTTGTTTACTTTTGCTTGTTTCTCAATTCTCAATTCCCTTTCCTGCTCATCAGATGTATGGTTGTGGATTATTTTGAACATGCTTTGCATTATATGTCCGTGTTCACGTTCAATATACTGTTGCAAAAACACACGAAGGTGCCGTAGCAAATTCACCAAATCCTTGGCCATTACCAAATTGCAAACAAACTTAAAGTTGTGTTCAGCAAATAACTCTAGAGATGCCGATACATTAACCAAAAAATCGTCCATGATCCATACTCCAAGTCGTGCACCTCTCAATCCCTTACCATCTCTACCTACCACCAATGCAGACTCCAACATAGGCCTTATATCTGTAGGGCACATATCACGATCCATGGTGATTCACTTACTTAATCAACTATATATAGTAATCACTTATAGTTATGACAAATTACTGTCGCAAAAGGTTTGACAATTACCCTTCCAGCTCACAAAGTTAACTATTTGTCAAGAAATGAGCTTATTCATCAATTCTGTATCACCAATTCCTTTTTATAGCACCTTTATCAAGTCACATCATTATCAGGAAAATCGACATATATCAACAGCCATTAACACCTATGCATCAAATCTTAATCACATGTCAAATTAGACGTAAACAACAATAATAACAAAATGAGCAATTAGGGAGGCCTAGCGACATATATGAAGTGACACAATTTACACAAGACACAATCACTTATCTTGTCAATGATCCCGCTTCTTTTCCGCCACGATACTGGATATCACATAGACTGCTAAAACCTCCACTGCGGGAAAGCACTGGAACTTGATTCGCTTGTCTTCAGGTAATTTCGTCAATATGATATGTGCTTAACAATGCACACGTTGACAGGAACCATAATACAGCACACACTGCCCCTCTTGACTCTTCTGTAGTCTGAAATGTACACGGCAACTCCGTGTATCATAACATCTTGAACTTGTGATGGTGATAACTGGCACAGGTAACTCGAATATTGCAGAAATCTGTGACAACCCGTACAAATGCTGGTACAAATACTGTCCAAGTCTAATTGAACTTCCTTGACCACTGCAGACGTTGTTGTAGTCTATAAGCACGAAATAGGACGTCAATTGCTACTGGTGTAAAGTTGCATACTACC
Organism: Oreohelix idahoensis; assembly: GCA_024509875.1. NCBI lineage: Eukaryota > Metazoa > Mollusca > Gastropoda > Stylommatophora > Oreohelicidae > Oreohelix > Oreohelix idahoensis. Next base: position 631,984 of record JAMPIV010009533.1, on the reverse strand, counting down.
AAATAAAGCGTGCGTTGTTTCTCAAATGCGCCACCCACGCAGATAATATTTAGGTCACAGTTCTGAAGTACACCAGATTCAAGCCACGCCTACATAAGGCTAATTATAACACAGTCAAGTGTTCTACACTCTTGTCACGTGAAAGTCATATGTATTATTTCCAACTTGTAGTGACTGATCCTCTAGATATGTTATGGTCTGGTGGACAAAAATTTGCTTCATATTATCCTCTTGCTTCAAGTACATATCACTGTAGAGGTAACAATTTCTTAATCGTATACGCCACCCAGGCACATCTTAAATCATATCCAATGATACAAAACTACGCCACTTAGGCTATCGACGCGAATAGTCGTAGATGTCAGATCCTGTTAACTGAAAACCACCAACTGATACCGACTAGATTTGCTGGTTTCTCACTGAATGTAATTAAACGTTAATGTTATTATGTCTTTGAAACCACCGCTGATAACGGCGCTAAGTCTAAATGTTATATAATCTCTGTTTACACCCACTGTTGCGAGTGTAGTGGTTTGGTCTATATCATCGCCACACAGGCTAATTTAATATATGTGTGCTGCTGTCCTGTCACTGTGTCTGGAATGTTGACCTGGGTGTGTGTTGATATGATCGCACACCACAGTACGTACATAAGAGTACATTCAGGAGTCAAAAAGGGTTGCAAACGACTAGAACAGTTCGATACTGTTTATTCCGTACAACACAGACACGATGACATAAATGACACACATTCGACAGCAAAACACGAATCATATAATTTCCACATTGCATTAAATATATATAATACGGCCTGTCCACATCCTGGCCTAAACAGTACTTCAATACTCAATAAAGCCTGCACCACACGGCAGCTATAATAATGTTCATATGGCCTAAACAGTACTTCAATACTCAATAAAGCCTGCATCACACGGCAGCTCTAATAATCTTCATATGGCCTAAACAGTACTCCAATACTCACTAAAGCCTGCATCACACGGCAGCTATAATAATCTTCATATGGCCTAAACAAATCTTCAATACTCAATAAAGCCTGCACCACACGGCAGCTATAATAATCTTCATATGGCCTAAACAGTACTTCATTACTCCATAAAGCCTGCAACACACGGCAGCTATAATAATCTTCATATGGCCTAAACAGTACTTCATTACTCCATAAAGCCTGCAACACACGGCAGCTATAATAATCTTCATATGGCCTAAACAGTACTGCATTACTCAATAAAGCCTGCAACACACGGCAGCTATAATAATCTTCATATGGCCTAAACAAATCTTCAATACTCAATAAAGCCTGCAACACACGGCAGCTATAATAATCTTCATATGGCCTAAACAGTACTGCATTACTCAATAAAGCCTGCAACACACGGCAGCTATAATAATCTTCATATGGCCTAAACAGTACTGCATTACTCAATAAAGCCTGCAACACACGGCAGCTATAATAATCTTCATATGGCCTAAACAGTACTTCATTACTCCATAAAGCCTGCAACACACGGCAGCTATAATAATCTTCATATGGCCTAAACAGTACTGCATTACTCAATAAAGCCTGCAACACACGGCAGCTATAATAATCTTCATATGGCCTAAACAGTCTTCACTGCAGTTTATCAAATAGGCTGTACACACAGCGAAATATATAAGTCGACATTTTCTCAAATCCTACGTAGGCATACATTATCCAAAAACACTGGGACTCGACCTACACGGTCCACGCCCAAAACACAACTCCCAAAATCACACACTAGTCCCACCAAAAAACCCGTCACGAGATTCGGTTGTCTTGAACACCGTTCTCGATAACACATGCAGACTAGCGAGCTATTCACATAACTCAAAACAGTACAGAATAAATACATTAAACAGCGTTCACACGCTTATCTGTACTCTGTCACCCGAAAAATAGGAAAAGATAATTCTATCCTAAAGTCAAACAAGTATCCGCTTAATCAAGCGTTGCAACTCGAAATTTAATATGTCTAAAAAACCATTCTAAAGATTACTTCCCCTCCCATAAGTTCCACTTGCAACAAGTGAGGGTATAAGTGGCCTGAAGTCGACGCTAGACACCATCCTCAGACAGGTCTTAGAGACGCGGGACCAGCTTGGTAATTACTCCCTGACACTTCTTGGAACGTGCTACAACTTTCAAACGTAACCAGTGACGAACGTGATCCAGTCATCTATCTGCAAAGATCCAAACATCAGCTGGAGCAGAACCTCATTGGCAGCTAAGGAGAAACATAAAAGCTGTCAAGTGAACTCTTACCCAATACTCCTTAACATCACTCGATGATGATTATTGTTTGTTAAAGAATTATTCATTTTTTTAGCTTTTAACTATAAATGATTATTAAATTTGTTATATATATATATATATATATATATATATATATATATATATATATATATATATATATATATATATATATATATATATATATATATATATATATATATATATATATATATATATATATATATATATATATATATATATATATATATATATTTTTTTTTTTCTTAACCAGCGGCACTTGGGCTTTCAGCCCTTCGGCCCAATGACGTGTCATTGCGAGGCTGGGGAACATGAGGACTTTCCTTCCAACCCGGTCAGGAGCATCGCTCCTTCCCATCCACAGAGGGTTTATCACAGGAGCCGTTCAGGTTATTCAGTCAAATCTCCGGTCGTAAACATTCCTTCAAACGCCGACGCCCGGGTTTGAACCATGAACACCTGGTCGCCAGTACAACGCCGAAGCCATTACACCAGCGCGGCTCCCATATATATATATATATATATATATATATATATATATATATATATATATATATATATATATATATATATATATATAAATCTAACATTGATTTAATCATTTTGAACGTACTACATCCTAAGTCTCAGGCAATTTCTTAAGTACACTTAAACATAGCTATATAATAATTATAGGAATTTCGCTGACTTATCTCATCTGGGGGCTTGGACGAGCTAACTAATTATAAGAAAGCCCTATCCTTCACAAAAGTTGACGGCAGATACTAGAGTTAACATTTGCTCAGCCTCATGCAGCATTGTTCTCGCTTTTCTGAATATCTTGTGAAAACTCCCTTGAGGTAGAAGCATAATTATCCTTCTCCCTACAACTCGTGACTTCAGCGAATTATCTACGTTCTGCGAGAACAAGTATACTAACACCATTCCATGCGACATTCCTTTTATAACAGTTAACGAAGTTTATAACTATCTTATTGATCTTAAAGATAATAACTCATCGGGACTTGATGGAATCAGTAATCGAATACTGCGTTATGCTGCACCAGCTATTACTGATACACTAACATACATATATAATCAATGTCTCGCAAGGAGCTACTTTCCATCTGCCTTTAAAATCGCTAAAATATACCCTCTTGTTAAACCTGGTTCATCAGATAATAACAACCTTGGTAACTATAGGCCCATTTCTCTTATATCATCGCTGTCCAAACCACTGGAAAAACACATACACAAAACAGTAATAGAACACCTAGCCAATAATGACCTGCTAATCGGCAGTCAGTCGGGGTTTAGACCAAAACATTCATGTCACACAGCCTTAACAAAAATGATAGACAACTGGCATCTAAACATCAATAACGATAATTTATGTGGAGCAATCTTTGTAGACTTTAAAAAAGCATTCGATATGATAGATCACACTATTTTAATCAGAAAATTAGAAACAATGAAAGTAAATCTTAAGCTGGTGAAGTTAATTAAATCATTTCTGACAGACAGACAACAAGTGGTGTCTTACAATAATTCTTTGTCCAACCCAACTGTTGTTGATATCGGTGTTCCCCAGGGCTCTATTCTCGGCCCTCTTCTCTTTGCCGTATACATTAATGATCTTCCTCTGCACATCAAACATTCATCCTGTGACCTGTTTGCCGATGACTGTACTGTTTACATTAGTGACAAAAGTTGCACTGCACTAGAACTATCTTTATAAACTGATACACATAATATTATTAAGTGGAGCAACGAGAATCGAATGCAAATAAATATTAGTAAAACGAAATGCATGTTAATATCAACCAGATAAAAACTACAAAGCTCGCAGAAAACACTTCAGCTCTACATTGGAACATCACTAATTGAAAACGTAAATGAACATAAAACTCTAGGTCTAACTGTTGACCAGCACCTAAGTTGGAACTCACATGTAAGTACACTCACAAAGCTAACGGCACAAAAAGTTTACCAATTAGCCAAAATCAAACACTTCCTGGATGAGGGGGCACGGAAAATGTTCTACACATCTCACATACAAACATACCTAGACTATTGTTCCACAATCTGGGATGGTTGTTCCATATCCAACACAAAAAGGCTTCATTCACTTTAAAAACGTGCAGTGCGCCTAGTTGCTGATAAACACAAAACACATTGTATAGATCTATATAACTATCTTAAAATATTACCCCTTAGAAAGCGCTTCCTATTTAACAAAGCTAAATTCGCTCACAAAATCTTGTCACAGAATGCTCCAACGTATCTGTGGCCACTTTTCAAATTCAATGAAAAACGTAGTCAGCGCTTAAACCAGTTAGAGGTACCCAAGCCGAGGCTAGATTTGTACAAGAAGAGCTTGGCTTACTCAGCTGCTCATCTTTGGAACAATCTTCCACATGACCTGAAAAAACATGCACAGTCCCTACTCATATAATCGTAGACTGTTCAAATACATTATGAGTGCGGATTATATGCCGCCCTAAGGGATTATGTTTCGAATTATTATTATCTAATATACTGTATGGAGGGTCTGATGATCTAGTTTTTTCATTTTAATATACCTTACTTCTTAATTGTAATCAGATACTGTAAATGTATGCTTTTATACTACTTATAATGTTGCATCGCCATTGAACTAATACCTTAAGTATGTTGGAGAATGTCTGGATACCTAGCAATAAAGATGAGTAAGAGGAAGGGCAAAATGCAAGACGGGCCTATATGTACGATTCTCATCTATCAGTCAATACCCTTTACCTCCCTAAGGAGCATAGGTCATAAAACTGGATCTCGTGTAGTGGAGGCGTCAACAATTCACTCCCTGTGGCAGTATCTGCTTGGGACTCAAAGTTGCTCACCTGTGGGAACATTTTCCGCATGCGCTGACAACACATGAAGTCCCAGCTAATTCAGCAGATTTCCAAAATGGCACGAGTTCTTATTATATGCCACCATTATCTGATTACATTTCAAATTATGTCTTATTTACTGTATGAATGGTTTAGATTGTGTTTGTTAGTTTCTTTTTTTTTCTTTTTTTTTTTTTTTAAAGGTATTAATTTTTGTTAATTTATTTTAATTAATAATTTTTTTCCCCCCTTAAATTTGATTATGTCTGGATGTTACAAATGTATGTTCTTATTTAACCTCGATAATGTTGTATGCTTAAATAATGCTAAAAATACATGTGCTTTTGAAAGGATACGGTATGTAAGATGACAGAGAGAAGAAGGGCAGAATGTAAGACGGGCCTGCGTGACCAATTCTTAACCCTTTGAAAATAAAGTTCGTTCGTTCGTTTGTTTGTTCGTTCGAGACGCAAAGACAACGAGGAAAGTAACTGTTTACCCCACTTCATCTTGATGAACTTAAAAAAAAGTCCCAGAGTCATTCAGTTGCACACCGTTTGAAAATTTCACGAGTTCTTATAACATACTTCTGAATATGTCTCAAATCACTTAATTTACTGTACGAAGAATTCGATTTTTATGTCTTGTTGTTGTTGTTTTTTTTTTAATGTTTATTTTATTTACTTTATTTTTAAATTCATTATTATTATTATTCTTTTTTATTTTATTTTTAAATTTTATTTTAAAAACGTACTTTAATTATGATGATTATTGCAAATGTAATATTACTTTTATAATGATAAATGCCTTAATTATGCTTAAAGTAAATGTTAGGATGAAAGGATATAGTATACATGACGAGAGAGAGAGAGAGAGGAAGGGCAGAATGTCAGACGGGCCTGTGTGCCCAATTCTTAATCCTTTGAAAATAAAGTTAGTTCGTTCGTTCGTTCTGCCAAGAGTAATCTTGTGCGAAGGCAGACACCTTTGAAGACCCACATTAGTTACTCTTGAGTTTTGGCCACTGTTGGAACACTACCTCAGAGCTAAGGAAGGCAACCCGTGACATACGCTAGTCGCATAGTTGTCCCAATATTTTAATACATTATTTGTACGGCTGTCCCAATTATCAAGTACTCTTGTTCGCACGACCATCCCGATATTCTACCACAGTATTCGCATGGTTGTCTCAGTACCCTGGTAAAGTATTCTACCTCAATTAAACCATAAGAATACATTTCTCAATACACTTATTTGCCTTTTAACTAAAAAGTATCATCATTTTCGTTTTTGTTCCGTACGGAGCAAGGCGTCGCTACTGCAACTATTCTCAAGAAGCCTGCATCAATACCTTCATGTGCTCATGCAGCAGTAGGTCATGCAATAATTGATTTTATATAATGAGGGTGCCGGCCCCATGCATAACTTTCTATTACGCCTGTTGTGACACGCGTTGTAGAGCGTTAGCCCTATCTTTCTTTGTCTCCTCGGAGACCCCGAGTACTACACGGGGCCAACTACAATGTTTATTTAAGAAAAAAAAAAAAAAAAAAAAAACCGGAATAAATCAGTTTAGGAATGTTATCAGCAGAGAAAACCCCCTATCTGCGTAGTCGAATAACACTTCAAACAAATAACACTCTTGTTAGAATATTTCATTCATGATTATATGCAAGAATAACCTGATAATGTTTCAAATCATTGTCTAATGTACTGTATAGAGGATTTTGATTTTGTTTGCTGTTTGTGTTTTTATATTCCACTACTTTTTTTTTTTTTTAACGTACAGGTAGTTGTTCATTGTTTACGCGATATATGTGTTCCAGATACTCTCGCGTAAAGAGAAATCGCGTAAATTGAACAGGATTTTCTCATTCAAATACATGTAAAATAAAAGGGATGCGATCCATCAATGCTACACATAATAATAAAAATAAATACATTTAATAATAAACAGTTTAAATTAATATATACCATTCATATTCAGGCTTTCGAGCATAAATGTTATAGAAGAATTTTGCGCATTTGCTATAAAGAGCACAAAACAAATGTCTATGTTAGAGAGAAGATAAACACCTATGCAGGCCACCAAGAACCACTTTTGTCAGTAGTGAAACGTCGAAAGCTTGCCTGGTTTGGGCATGTAACTCGTCATGACTCCCTTTCGAAAACGATCCTCCAGGGAACAGTCGAAGGCAAACGGAGAAGAGGAAGGCAAAGAAAATCCTGGGCTGATAACATCAAAGAATTGGCAGGACACGGTTTTTCCACACTTGTACGCATTGCTGAGGATAGAGAGCAGTGGAGGACCCTGTCTGCTGATGCTTCCACCATGCACCCCTACGACCCATGACGGGTTACGGGTTGAGATAAGATGATGATACCATTCATATTAAGTACATGCACAGAAAACCACATGGATAAATTATTCAATATCGACTGAGACAGGACCATTACCTTCTTCGTCTTCATCAGCTTTTAATTCAACGAAAAGTGGTGGGGAGAGTCTGTCATAAGAGGTTTTGATGTTACTAAAGTATGGGATATCCTGGACAAATAGGTGTATCAGATGATACCAGAATAGTGCCAGATAAGAGACTGGTCTTATAAGAAATACCCCCTTCTCTGAAAAGAGCAAGGGTGTATAGACATCAAAGTGGGGTCAAGCTATGTAAGTTCTCAGAGAAGATGATGATGATGTACTCTGAGTCCCTAACTGCTACCTCTTGAGATCCCACAAAGATTAAAGAGTTATGGTTATTTGGCAAATTGTCTAGGGTAATTTATTTAATTTAACAGGTATTGATTTCAAACAGAACTTTAACTTTAATAAAATTATTAAGCAAGACTGTGTCACAGTGCCCTGGTCTTCTATTAATAGCTTTCTACTAGGTGACTGAGGCAGGCCTAGTTTAAACCTGTTCAACTTGTCTGTCTAGTTCTTCTGCTTATCTTCCAAGTGAGACTATCTCTCTTACTGGCCCTTTCCGCCAGAGGTGGATGTTCATGGATGAGATGTGGTTCGTCTTCCTTATTGCCAGGCTTCGTTCTTCCCTCCTCGTTGTTAATTGGGGACTGATTCGTATTAGTGGCTTTTCTTCCCTGAGTATCTGTGCTTACCCCTTACTCATACTTCTACTCTTCAACCTTCCACATATCAAGGCAACTGAAGTGAGGTAATTCAACATAAAACTGTTTTATTTACATAAGTTAAGATCCATAAACTTCCATCAATAATTCACCATACAAAATTTCTCCCCTTCAAAAGTTGTTAGGATTTTTCTATTGTTTCATCAACTATTTCAGAGTATTTATATTGCGTCTCCTATAGGCTCTCCTGCTAGTTTATGTGCATGGCTTGCTTAAATTCTTTCTCCTCCTGATCTATTTCTCTCAGGATTGTTTACAATAGTCTCTCAAAAATCATCGGATGCTTATTTCTCTTCTATCTCAACTGAGTCAACTTTGACTCCCTCAAGTACATCATTCTTATATCAATATTTATACCTGTAAAAATATCAACCAATGTCAAATACTCCTGTGGCAGACTCGATACTTACGCTGACATGAGAGAGCGCATGATCTCCATCAATAGGATTCGATGTAATTCAAATCCCTTGTTTATTTACACTTGGCGATGGCAATGCATCTCTTGTTATAGATACCAAACATAATTGCATTCCCTGTCTGCTTATTCGACCAAAGTTAACCACTTTGTCTTAGCCAAGCATTTACTGTAATGTTCTCTCTTGTTGTCAGCTCCCTTAAATGTAAGCAGCATTACCCTCAAGTAATATTAACAGTATGTCTGAAAAAAACCTCTCTCTATTTATATAATTCAGACAATATAACGTTCGTCATCAATGTTCTTTCTTGTTGACAGCTCCCTTAAATGTAAGCAGCATTGTCTTCAGACATCATGTTGACTAAAATTTCATTAGGTTCTTCTTTTCATCTTGGTTAGGCATAAGAATATAAAAGTCAATCTTACCAGAGTCAAAGAATTCCAAAATACTTATCACGTCCCTGCTATCATCACTACTCTAGCCCTAGACTTAAAACACAGTTCAGTCTATTATCCTCGAATTGCTACCGCTAATCATACTAAAGTTATCTACTTGATTCATCACGAACAACTGTCACCCAAAGGTTCGTTTCTTGAGAGCCCGGCAAATTTCATGTCTTGCCACCTCGAAGTTTCAGCCAGGACTAATTTCTTTTGCCCTTCAATTCCTTGTCTCATCATCCGATCTTGTTTTCGAGTCATCTGATTGGTCCGCCAAGCTCACCCTATGCCGCTTAATGAGCTGTTCTCAATTTACTGTTTACTCATTTTTTCTCGTGCGTTCGTTAATGTCCCCAACTCACAAAACCTATAAGGGGCGTAAGTTAATTGTGGTCTCCCTTTGAAGTTTTGACTAAATTGTTACTTTCCCTTCTTAATGCCTACTAAAATCGTCCTGATATGTAAATTTCTCAAACCCCAACTGTGTACTCGTAGAAACAATGTAAGTGTAAGCTAGCCTTATTTTCAATAGCTTTGATTTAAAGGGCTCTCTCCCTTTCCCTCTAAGTATTACTATAAATTATGGGGCTGCAGTAAAACTGGTAAGGAATATAAGTTTATAAACTAATAAAACGGTATTGAATCAGTTTTACAAATAACAGTTCACATGAGAAGTTGCTGCCACATGGTATTACTATACCACATTTTATCTCCCATCTCTAGAACAAATAGCCCTTTTCCCAAACTATTTTAATTTCCCAAACCATTTTTTATGCACCCCTGTTTCAAGAAAACCAAATTATTATCCTACCAAACCTCACGGTGACAACTGCGTGAAAGTTTTATATACAATTTTATTGTCCTGAACTTCAATCTTTTCAGGTCAGGAATACTCAAAAGCACTAAAATGATATTCACACATGAAAATAAATATATTGGAAAAACTGTTCCATGTTTGTAGAGTGTTCACTGGAATAACTACACATACCGTTTCTGTTCAAATGAATGATAACGTCTGCTATTACTATGCTGTAGGTTCTCTTTATTATTTTGCTGGTCTTATCGATTCATCATAAAAAGGGTTGTAATTCTAGTTTGATTACTCTTGGGTGAATGATTTGGATAAACTGACACTGGCCTTTATAAAGGACTTATCTTCGAATGTTGTTGCTGATATTCAGATAGGCACAAGTCAGGACCACAAACTTAGTAGCTCCTGACTGAGAAGATGGGGTCTGGTTCCAGTTGTATGAGGACCTCTCAACTCCCACACTTCCTCTCAATTGAATACAGCCACTAGGTAATTTCGTGATTGAACCCTCAGGTAAATATATTCACACACACTCAAGCTGAACTAGCCTTCTAAGGGATCTTAGAACTGCTTTCAGAACAGAAGGCGAAGACTTGATCTTTCTATCTTTCCATTGCTGTCAGCTCGGTGTAGATTTTTGAATCTAATGGCCCCGATAGTACCACCTTGTTACTATTTATAGAACTACATCCACCCAATCGGAGGAAAAGTCTAAAAGTTAATTTTTGAGACTTGTGCCTTATGCGGTTCTGAGCGTGTTTGTATAATCTGACTAATTTTAATTAGTATATATTATAGTTATTAGCGGACCGATTTTAATTATCAAAAGTGATAATTAAACGGCCCATTGTTCTTTATCGTTCTATATGGTTTTCCTTTTGTTATTTCTTTGCATTTCAATCTGGGTAATTTTTAAGCAATTAAATTTGGCGTTACCCTGATATGAAAATATCACTAAAATAAATTTTTCTACTACAATAAAATTTTATCATTCGTGAATATTTATGCTTATGTGTTAAGCAATATCAGCGCTATAATTTGAGACATTTTCTTATGTTTAATTATCTTTAGTTGTTAAGAAATAAAATATATTCGTTCGGTCAAAAACACAAAATAGGCATTGTTACCAAGTTAAAAGGTTTCTTTATCCTTACCAAAAAAAGAGAAGCGCTTTGATTGGTTGTTAAATTTGTACTAGGCTCTTAGATAATTTTGGTGGGCGGTAGATTTTAACTTGGTTTCTAGACAAATTCAAATACACTAGATAAATTTTTGGCGGTAAATTTGACTGGGTTCTTAGACTGCTTCAAATACTATAGTTAATTTGGATTCAAATATTATAGCTAGTTTTTGAGCGGGGAATTTGAGCGTGGTGTCATACAGATTTAAAATTTTTACGACAGAGTCATCTAAATGAGAAGCTGGCGATGCTGCAATGAATTGTTTACTGAAGAAGATGCCCAGATTTGTTTGAGTTAATCACCTTCTTTGCTCATGGATGATTTCACAGGTATGGAATATTTTCCTCATGACCATAGTTAGGATCATCGTCCTTAAAGATCATAAGGCAGGATTCAAGAAGTTGGAATGGCTCCTTCAATTATAAGTTGTGGTTGTTGCTATCTGATGAAAGTTGCTGCCACTTCTTCACCTTCGTCTTCTTCATCTTCTTCTTCCGAGGTGACCTTTTCCAGCCCCAAGAAGTCTTCATTGCTCTGTTTTGATTCTGTGCTTATAGACCCTCTGACACCTTTTCCCTCGTGGTTAGATGCACTATCACTTGCTGCACCCTTACAGGCTTAGTTAATTTATTAATTTCACTAATAATATTAAAATAAAATTAAAACTACACAATTTAGAATCAATTAGTTCAGCCTTTATGAAATGTACACGTAAACTAGCACACTGATGAAATACAGAGCACTTAGTTCTAGGTCTATACAGAGAGACTGTAAACGTGGGATTCAACGTTACTTGAATGATGTCACAATCTTGCTTTCGTTCTCCGTTGGCGCGCAGATAGAATACTGCAAAAATGTCTAAATACCGGGTCGCGTATCTTTGAATTTTTGTGCGTAAATAAAATTAAAATGCCTAAAAATAGGTGTGCGGATGTTCGAATTTGCGTAAATGAAACTCGCGTAAAGAGAGAACTACCTGTACTAAGTTTTTATTATGACTGGATACTATAAATGTATGCTGATACACTATCTGTATAATTTTGGATGCATTTATATTAATGCTTAAAGTAACATGTGACAATGAAAGGACATCGTGTGAAAGATGACTGAGAGAGAGAGAGGGAGAGAAAGAGAGAGAGAGAGAACGAACGAACGAACTTTATTTTCAAAGGGTTTAGAATTGGGCACGCAGGCCAGTCTAACATTCTGCCTTTCCTTTCTCACATCTTCCATACTGAATCCATTTATTCTCACATGTATCCTAAATATTACTTAAATAATAAAATAACAAAATAAAATAAAATCCCAACATTGTAACAGTACAATAACAGTTACACAGATTTACAGTACCTTATCATAATTAATATTAAACAGGACAAAATTATCTTTAAAACCTACATATGATGTTATGTAATTATTTAAGAACATAACGAAATTAGGGTGGCATATAATCTGCATTCATGATGTATTTGAAAAGTCTGTGATTGAATGAATATGGACTTAGAGTATTTTTAAGTCGCGTGGAAGAGTATTCCACAGATGAGCAGCAGAAAAAGCTAAACTTTTCTTGAATAAGTCGAGCCTAGGCTTGGGCATGTGTAATTTATTTAAGCGTTGACTGCGTCTTCCGCTGTATTAAAAAATAGGCCACAGATACGTTGGAGCATTCTGTGACAAGATTTTGTGACTAAATTTGGCTTTGTTGAAGAGAAGGCGCTTTCTAAGTGGTAATATGTTAAGATATGTATATGCGTCTACACACTGTGTGAGGTTTTTGTCTGAAATAAGGCGCACTGCACGTTTTTGTAATGAATAGAGTCTTTTAGTGTTGGACATGGTGCAGCCATCCCAAATCGTGGAACAATAGTCTAGATGTGTTTGTATCTGGGATGTATAGAACATTTTTCGTGTCTCCTCATCTAGGAAATGTTTGATTTTAGCTAACTGGTAAACTTTTTGTGCCGTTTGTTTGGTCAGTGCTTGTGCATGCGAATTCCAACTTAAATGTTAGTCAATTATGAGTCCTAGTGTTTTATTTTCATTTACATTTTCAATTAAAGAGGTTCCAATGTAGAGCTGAAGTGTTGTTTTCGATGAGTTTTGTAATTTTTGTCTAGTTGATATTATCATACATTTTGTTTTAATGATATTTATTTGCATGCAGTTTTCATTGCTCCACTTAATAAGATTGTCTGTGTCGCTTTGTAATAATATTTCTAGCGTGTTGCAACTTTTATCACTAGTATGAGAGAGAGAGAGAGAGAGAGAGAGAGAGAGAGAGAGAGTAAGGGCAGAATGTTAGACGGGTTTGCGTTCCCAATTCCTAACCTTTAGAAAAATAAGTTCATTCGTTCGTTCACTCCCCTAAGACAGTATATTATTACTTGGCGCCATAACAAAGTGCTAAATGAGCTTGCTGCGACAATAGATCTGGCAAGAATGAAGGCGAATAGCAAAGTCCGGCCAGACACCGCAAACACATACTTTCTGAGGGCAGGAAAGTCAGCACACCCCAAACCGAATAAACCTGGTAGCAGTTTACCATTTCTTCTTGATTGTGCAAATGATTGGGAGATGGCGGTAGACCTACCTGGACGAGGGGCATATCCAGAGAGTATCCGAAAATCGCGGAGACGGCCGGATATAGTGCTTCATTCTGCAGCAACGCTTCAGGTCATACTGATTGAACTGACCGTGCCATTTGAATCCAGATTAGATGAGCAACATTCGTTCAAAGCGGCCAAGTATAGTGATCTGGCCGCGGATCTGAGACACGATGGGTTCACTGCAAGGGTCATGGCTGTTGAAGTGGGTGCAAGAGGGCTTGTGGCTGCATCAGTGTATGATCTATTGAAACTGTTGGGGCTGAGGGGACAGTGGAGAACAAGGGCCCTGAAGAGGCTTAGTGAAACTGCCGAAAAGGCATCAGGCTGGCTGTGGAACAACCGCAATGGGGAATGGAGATCGTAACAATAAACGCTGCGGTACAGAAAACACCAGGAATTTTTCTAAGTCCACAATACGCTGAGGTTTGTGGTGGACTAGTGAACGGGCTGCGACTCAGGGGCGACAAGCGGTGTATACTATAAGGGGTGTCAGTATCAAAAGTCCAGTGGGGAACGCGCAGTGGCGACTCGTTGACTTCGCGCTGGTGTCTCAGTGTGTGCGACGGAACGAACGGAATAATTTGTCTTCTCTTTGTTACTTTCACAATTGCCTCCACGGCTGGCGGAGTTGTGGAATTTAAAGTTGCTACCATAAGTGAAATGGGTTCATTTTTGATGCAAGACAACAGGAAGCTGAGACGCTTGGGAGTCATGACCCAAGTGGGCCCGCCCCCCTTAGAGTGTAAAGGAGTATATAGGGCCGAAACACTTGTCGGACGGGGGGACATCTTCTGATGATCAGATTGCTTCCTGTTGTATCGCTCTGTAAAGAGTTTCCTATCTTATGGGACTACCTTTTCCTACTCTCATAGCAGAGATGAACTGCTTGTTGTCTTTTGCATTATTTTCTTACTTACTTAGTGATCTCTCTTCTACCATGAGGTGTATGTGGTGGATTTAGATGTTATTAACTGTTGTTGTTATGTATTTATATTGTACTGAATGAGGTCAGCTGTGAAGGCCCCTGGGTATAACATTCAGACTTATTCTTGACTAGTATGTATGATGACTACGTCTAGTGTCTAGGGTTATGAACATGTGGTGTGGTGGTAATTTAATACTAAAACACACACACATAAACAAATATTAATGTCTATGATCAAATGAACTAACACCGTGTTTGAAATTTTGGTATTAAACTATTTTTTACAATTTTATTTTGTCCTGAACCTAGTATTCTTCTGGTCAGGACTTTCAACTCAAATGAAATCAATTTATATACATATATGCAAGGCAATTTCACAATAGGGACAATCTGTCCAAACACATATTTTAAAATCTAATAATGGTGTTAAAATATTTCTAATACTACTGTTAAACTAGCACTGGATGGCGGGTCGGGATTCTGTAATCACTCCCTTGTCTTTATTTCACAACGTTTAATTTTAATTTCTTGGGTGGAAATAGTTTTATTTATTTCAGTTTGGGAAACACTAATTTTCGTTGATGAACGATCATGTGCCAGATTATATACTTATCTAGCACATGTAGTAGCTGTCAGTTGTCACTCCGGCCAACGGCCACTGTTGTACTTGTCAAAAAGTAATAGGGTAGACAGCGTGTACACCTATCACAACTTGAATACAAAGTCTTCTCAAATTAGCAACTCAGAAATCTGGCACCGGACTAGTGCCAGACAAAAAAACCCACGAATTCAATGAATAAACACAAGAACGATGACCATGGCACAGATTCAGCTTTGCTGCCGGCTTGACTATGAATTTGTATGTATTTACTTTAATTTTAGTTACAATTCATACTTCAGTACATCGTCCTGGCTGAGGGATAGTATTTCTGCAAATGGCGAGGAGCCTTCTAAGTTTTCAGTAATATTAAATGTGTTGGCCAATGAGATCGGACGATTCCCAATTTTGATTTGAATTTGAAAAATAAAGCCAAAATTACAGCCAAATTTCGGGGTACCTCTGTCTGTCGGTCCGTCCCGATCTTGGCGTTAGTTAAAAATAGACTTGCTTTTTGGCCTAATACATTTGCCTCTCACTCCTAAAGATCCCCACTTTGGACTTTGACCCTCCCTCTTCTGCTTTTTTTTCAACAACGCGTGCAAAAATTTGTCACCGATAGTGAATGCAAAAACGAAGGTCTGTCCAACTGTCTGTGCGAACCTATACAGTATTATGACCATATCTTTATTATTATCTGGAGGAATTTGTATTTTAAAACATATTATTACTCAGGAGAAGATATTCTATCTAACTAACCAAGTTTTATGGTCATATCCCTTGTAATAAAGAAGCCCATTTATTTTCCAGAATATTCGGAAATTTTTACTTTTCTATAAATACTCCATTTTGTCCCCTTTCCCCCGTTGTTCAAACTGAAACCACTAGTCTGTTACGTCATAAACTGTACTATTTGGCAAGCCATACGCTGTCTGTGTGTTTATACATTTCCCACGATGTGATTATATTAAGCGGCATGCATGGAGCGTTTCCGCCTTTTTATTCTTCTTCTTCTTTTTCTTCGTTCGTCCTGAAAAGGACGGTGGTTGCGTTGTGTCTGTTTACGCCGTAGCTGTGATATCTGCACCTTTCGGTCGACACATCCGACTTCTGCACGGCATTTTTTAGGACCGGGTTTGCCTTCCCATTTCGATCCACACTCGCTCAGCCAGACTGCACAGCTGCAGACTGTTTCCAGGACCACCACGTGGAGGTGGAGTGCGGTCTTGACCAGCTCTGGTTCGCTGGTCCTGACGCAGGCAGTCAAGCTATGAGTCGCTGACTTCGGTCTCTATTGCTGCGTCTTGAGGTCCCCGCCTTTTTATTCAAACCTGCCTAACAATACTACGCGCGTTTGCTTACAAATTTGTGTTGTTTCAACCAACACGTGTTAAAAGTATCACTTTTCTGTCGCTCCTCTCTCCCACCCTCCAGATGAAAACCGGATTGAACGTGTCCCCATGCTCTAAATAGTTTCAAGGACGTTAGGGAAAGATAGTATTATTTATTCGTCGTTACTGTCTAACAATACCCGATGCGTTTGCAGGCGGGGCGAAAACGAAACCTCACAACTCCCCTAATTTTTATTTCTACATTATTTTAACTATACAAATACTACAAATGGGATCGGTGTATCAATGTATATCATCACAGTGTAGAGGTTTGGAGGAGGGAGCGCTATTCTATCCTATCGGCTGTTTTCCTTCTAGCCTGGTTCAAATCTAGTCCTCGGTCCTTCAGAGATTTGTCTAATGTTGTCCCTCCAGCGGATTCTGGGTCGTCTTGGAGGTCTGGACAACTGGCTCTTAGTTTCCCATGGTTGTTGTGGTAGCCGATCTCCTTCCATTCTGCAGACATGGCCAAATTATTGTAGTTGTGATTGTTCTACTTGAGTCTGCCGTGAATGGGTTTTGAGGCCTTGCCTTATCGTCTGCATGACATGTGTATTAAATTTTTCATAGACTGGAAGGGAGACATCGAAGAACAGTTGGCTACCCGAATAGCAGCAGCTGGGAGACTTTTTCAGGCCACAAATCGAGGATTCCTCAGCAAAAGAGAAATTGGAAAGAAGACGCAGCGGCTGTATACCGCTCACTATGTTCCAGTCTTGACGTATGGACGTGAGTTGTGAGCAATGAATACAGCTTACAAAAGCCAGCTCCAAACCTCAGAAATAAGGTATTTGAGAAAGGTGGTTGAAGTACAAGAAGAGATGTGTTCCGCAACCAGACAATACGTCAGGATGTCAAATCACAGCTTCTGCAGACCCAAGTAGAACAGTCACAACTACGACAGTTTGGCCATGTATGTAGAATGAGAGAAGATCGTATACCACGACAAGTATGAGAAACTAAAAGCCGGAGATCCAGACCTCTAGAACGACCCAGAATCTGCTGAGGACAGTCTCTAAAGGCCCGATGATTAGATTGGAACTAGGCCAGGAGAAAGGCAGCCGATAGTATTGTATGGCGCTCTCTCTGGCAAGCTTCTACACCGCAGGGGAGTAGAGGAATGACTAAGTAGGTAAGTAACACGTGGTAGTGAAAGAACACAGTATGCAAGATGAGAAAGAGAGAGAGAGACAGACAGACAGAGAGAGAGAGAGAGAGAGAGAGAGAGAGAGAGAGAGAGAGGAAGAGCAGAATGTTAGACCGACCTGCGCTCTCAATTCTTAACCCATTGACAATAAAGTTCGTTCGCTCTTTCACTCCCCTACAACAGTATCTGTTATGGGACTACCTTTTCCTACTCTCATAACAGAGATGAACTGCATGTTGGCTTCTGCAGACTAACGTTAACACTGTTGTTGAATTTTTTGTTTTTCTGATTTAGAGAACTTTGTTCGAAATTTCGACACTTAAAGTTGACGTTGGACTCTGGTTGCAGTGCATAGAGTATCCTGGATACAAGAATTGTGAACTCTTCGAACCTACGAAGGACTATCGAACAAGTTAGAGGATGTAGTGAACGTTTTCATTGTTGTTTTGTTGTATGATTGTGTGTGTGTGTGTGCGAGAGAGAGAGAGAGAGAGAGAGACAGACAGACAGACAGACAGACAGACAGACAGACAGACAGACAGACAGACAGACAGACAGACAGACAGACAGACAGACAGAACGAGGAGGAAAGAATTCAAAGAATTCTGTGAAAAAGGGAGGAAATGGTACGATGAATGACAACACTTTGTTCACTTAGTTGTATGTGTGACTAGTTGCGTTTTTACTGTTGTTGTTGTTTGTTTTTTTTTTTTGTTTAACTAGGGCTGCGGAGTTTCTCCCTCTTTTGCAGCCAATACCAAATTGAAGACTCCTTGGTATTATCTACACTGTAGATCTAGGCTTTTCCTGTGGCTTTTCTGCCATTCCGAAACGTGCTGAGTTGAAGTCATGAGCTGCAGTTTCTCGAGCTTAGCTTGCATTTATAGGATAGTCACATCTAGGGTCTAGTCCCAAGCTAGGAGTAAGAAGCTTGTGGCATACTGTGCATTCCACGCCATCCAAGGGGGCTCTCCAACTATGCAGAGCTAAAATATTGCGCTCTGGTTCTGGGCTCTCCCAAGAAATCGTCACGTCCTGTACACTGCCATCTCTCAGCTCCCCCTGCCTATCACTGGGCCCATAACGAGATATTCCTGCACTCAATCAAAGCACAAAAAATCATATGGAGCTCATTTGACTTCTCCAAGCTTAGTGTACAATGCTGGGATCTCAACAGGTTTCACCACAGGGGGAATCCCTAGAAGTGTGTGGATGATTTGAAGAGTCAATGAGAAAATGTAATTAGCCTCACAGACAGAGGTTCACTTCCACATATGTGTATAGTAGCATTGTGCACAGCTGATGGTCATATAAAGATGACTCCAGATATGCCTCCATGCATATCAGTGACGTAACTAGAGTGCAGCAGGTAGGGCACGTGCCCTGGGTGCCACATATGAGGGGCGCAATTTGTATGATTAAAAAGAAATTTAAAAAATTCCACTTCTCATTTTTATGTCAATCCCATTTAGGGGTCGTCCACATAGAGGGGGAGGAGTTAATAATTTTGTGAACAAGTGTGTAGATAGGAAAGGGGGGGGGGGGGGGGGGGGGGGTTGTAAATTCGTGATGTCACACAAAGATACGAGTGAGCCTTGCTTCTTTCATAAATGATGTCGCAACAAAATAGATAATTTAACCTATAGCCTCAAAGTCTACTTGCATCCGCAATAATTAACAACTCCTTCGAGGGCGTCTTATATTAATATCATAACCTCAGCTGGAAAATAAAATTATTGTTATAATCTTTAACCGTTTCTAACTGTTTTTTTTTTAAATTATACATTAAAAAATATAAATAATGCAATACACACCTTCCCGATAATCGATGTTGATCAGGAAGACAATGGATTTCTAGATCGTTCAATGGAAGATCATCTTACTTTATCGTGTGATAATGAAAACGAAGAGAAATCATTCAGTGATAACAACTTAAATTGTTAAACTCTTGAACATGTATGAATTTTCTCATTGGCCAGTGAATAACGTGAAGTAATGCTGAAACTGATATTCAACTAGAAAGACGCCCCAGAAAGAAGAAATAAATGCCTAGTTAAAAAGCCAAGGATGTAGGGCTCGGTGCAAAAGAAGAAATAATGAGAATAATAAAAGAAACTATTGATCGCCCCTATATAGAAATGGAAAAAATATATGTCTGTCTCCATGACTTGGATTAAAAATGTGGATTTCTTTTAGGTTTTAAAGGATTATTGTTTGACTCAAATGAAAGCAGCAGCAATTATGACTTTATCTCAAAGAAAAGCTATCTTAGCCTTTCGCCAGTTTTATAGCACTGACATTTATGGTTTTCAGCGTGTTAAGAACAATTTCTCTGTTGTCTGAATGTAGTCTAGGGTTTTATTAATTAGTGTAGATATTGCCACCAAAAACTCTGGCCATAACGTTTATGGATAATCGTTCTTATTTATATTCAGATTCGTATTATTAAACCAACTATCAGAAACTGTTAACTGTTAATATATTCAAACTCATAATCCAAACTTTGAATCATTCCTGGAAGACTTCTGTTTTCAAACGACTTTCAATTTTATTTAACACAGAGACTTGCATGAGCTACACATTTCTCTAATAAAGTTTGACATCTTCATTTAAAATATCGATTCTTTCCTTCAATACACTGTTTATAAATGAGTCTACACATCTGCAAAATTCTTCATGCTATCAAGACTAATCTCTTTGTGCTTCCATAGCATATTCATAATTTTCATCCATTATTTCATTCTTGCGAATTCCTCTTGACATAATTATATCTTCCTTTAATATCCATATTAATTACAATTTGGTGCCTTCTTGCACATTTCCTTTATAGTCGGCGATTATATATTTTCTTCAATATTCATATCTTTGCATGACGGTTATACTAACCTTGACATGTCTTCAAACATCTCTTTTGGCTAATCAAGCCTAATTCTTACCCTGAATTTCACACATCCTGATAAGATGCGTTTGCCCCATAATGAATTAAAATCACACTTGATTTCTGCTTCGAAATCTATATCTTATATACACTTTGTAAGTAGAATTCTCTACACATAGATAAGTGGACCACGCCACACAAGCCGACACTCTCTGTGTTCTACACGTAACTATGCACACTTCGTCATCTTCGTAACCGTGTGTAGTTATAGTAAATGATCATAGTTATTTTGGGTTTTGGTGAGGCACATCAAGGTGCAGAGCGATCTCTCCAAAATACTTTTTCTAATCGCTTCGCCCCATGATGCGCTCTCAACACAGCTTTATGAAGAATGCAGGATTGTGAGATGCTTCTGAAAAGCCGCGTAAGTGTTCGGATTTCAAAAGCTGAGGAACTCCTCAAGTTTATTGTTTAGTATGGAGATGAACATGTTTTTCCAAACTTAAGAGCTGCTGTTCAGATAATTCTCACTTTTTCAATTTCAATTTCCAGCTGTGAGCGATCTTTTAGCAAGCTAAAATTGATCATATTTGAGAGCTTCAATGGGGCAAGAGAGATTTTCTGCTTTAGTCTTGATTAGCATTAAACGTGAGGAAACTGAAATAACAAATTCTGATGACATCTTGGTCAGCATACATCCGCTAAAGTTAGAAACAATGCATTTTTAGCGTGAAGTTCCAAATCATTTGTAAATATCTAGTAAAATAAACAGTCAACTCCTTTGTTGTTTTCAGATTTTTTTTTCTAATTACCAGTTACAATCTTTTACATACGCACTTGCAGTTTATGCCATTTTAAAAATGAAATAGCATTGACAAAGTGAGAAATAAGTACGTGGTTACAGTTCTAAAAATATATTAGCAACAATATAAGTATCTTTTTTTGTTAATAACTAAAAAGGTGTATTTTGTTTTTACAGCAATAGAGAATGCAGTCAGCGACCCATAGCTTGACTGCTTGCATCAGGGTCAGCGAACCAGAGCTGACCAAGACCCTACTCCATCTCCACGTGGTGGTCCTGGAAACAGGCTGCATCACTTCAGTCTGGCTGAGAGAGTAGGGATCGCAGAGGGAAGGCAAACCCGGTCCCAAAAAATGCCGTGCTGAAGTCGGATGTGTCGACCGAAAGGTGCAGATATCACAGCTCCGGCGTAAACAGACACAACGCAACCAACGTCCTTTTCAGGACGAACGAGGAAGAAGAAGAAGAAGATATCAAGTAATCAGTTTGAGAACTGATATAAGAATTCAGTCAGAATATTTAATAACAGTTTTTCAAGGGGTGCCATTTTTTTTATTTACCCTGGGAGCCATTAACCCTAGTTACGCCACTGTGTGTGTCTGACGTGTTATTCTCACTTAAGAAATCCATTTATGTTAGGGTAATTTTTGGGGGTCTTTTTATTTTCTACATTTGCCAAATACTGTCCAGGCCAAATGGTGTGCCTGTCTGCTGACTGGCTGACTGAGTGGTGTGTCTGTCTGCTGACTGACTGACCCAATTATGTGAGTGTCTCTTGACTGGCTGGCTGGATGATGTGCTTGTCTGCTGACTGGCTGACCGAATGGTGTGCCTGCCTGCTTACTGGATAGCTGGATTGTGTTCCTGTCTGCCGACTGGCTGGCTGAATGGTGTAACTGCCTGATGACTGGCTGGCCGAATGGTATGTCTGTCTGCTGACTGGTTCACCGAATGATATGACTGTCTGCTGACTGGCTCACCGAATGATGTGCCGGTCTGCTTACTGGCTAACAAAACATCACCATTTAAAAAAAATAATTTAAATCTTTCACTGTTAATTTTTTTTTAAACATTGCGGCTGCTGCATACTGCAATAAAGGAGCATTCTTTCTTTTGTTCCTTTCCGAGCATACACTAAGAGAGAGAGAGAGAGAGAGAGAGAGAGAGAGAGAGAGAGAGAGAGAGAGAGAGAGAGAGAGAGAGAGAGAGAGAGAGAATTCCATTTGATTTTCCCGTGAGAACTGTAAGTGTGAGAAATTGTGCGGATGTCTGGTATGATTGTAAGAACTGTAATTGTGAGAATTGTGTGGTTGTCTCGTTTGATTGTAAGAACTTGTCGTGAGTAAGGACAGATATAGATTGTTTGAGTGTAGACAGACTGTGAATGAGAAAATGCGAAGTAGAGAAACAGAGTTACTAATGAATTTATGGGGAGAGATATGACTATTGGAGAGTAGTGAGGCTACTTCTCCACCATACCCAGACAAAGTTAAAGAGGGTCAATCTCTCACCCGTTCTCCTATGCTTCATAGAATATTCTAAGGCAGTAAGAACATACAGTACAGCATCCAGTGATAGCATAGAAGAGATTTCTGACCACGGTCACGAGAGGGTTGATTATTATTGAAATTATAAGATATCCTGGACACAGTTGTATCAGGTGATACCAGGATAGTGCCAGATAAGAGTCTGGTCTCATAAGTAATACCCCCTTTTCTGAAAAGAATAAGGGTGTATCGACATCAAAGGTAGGATCAAGCTGTATACGTTTCTAGGTTTGATGATATTATATGTTCCTAGATTCCTATGGGCTCCCTCTCAAGATCTTCCTATGATTATATTATTATTATTTTTTTTTTTGGCTCTGCTAGGGGTATTAACTAAATTATCTACCAACAAGAACTTGAACTCAACTTAAATAATTAAGTAAGTCTGCTGGTAAATATTTACAATTTATTTTTACAGTTCTTATTTTCTTCTTGAAAATCTTTAACGAAAAACAAACTTCAATTACAACATTCAATAAATATGCACTTGAAAATTGTTCAACAAAATTTTTCAAAGGTCTCTGAATTCGTAGGAGGTTATCACTGGATTGACATCACTCTTGTAGAATATCTAGGCTATATCTTTATATTACTGTTCTTTCACTGTACTTTTATTTTAAGTTATCACTGGCTATAACTGGCCCCAACATGGATCATCATTTGATTACTGTCTATATTCTTGGAGTGACTGGCATACTCTACAGTGGCTTTGTTTTTCACTCATCTGTAGAATCAAGCTGGTTTTACTTTGGTCCTGGGAGTAAAGTTAATGATCTTCCTCCAGGCAGTATGTACTAGCTGATTGGCCCTCTGAACTCAAAAGGCAATTGCATCAGGAGTTCCCTCAGTAGTGGATGACTTTATTATGTGTAGTTGGGTTTACAGGATATAACCTGAAACGAATTAGAGGTAACACCTATATTTTCCATCACTATCCCACTATCCCACTATCACAAAGGTTGGGGATGATAGACAGTTTCAGACAGTGTGCTAGCAGATGCACAGGACATAGTATAGAAGTAGCTACCAAATCCAGTTCACTGTAACTACAATTTCCCTCTAAATCCTTAGTTAGAGCCAGTTGTCCATGATCCGCCTCCACACAATGATTAAGTCTTGTATAAAATACTAAGTAATAGCTTAAACAATCCAGTAAAACAATCGCTTTCATTCTTCCTTACGTTCCTGGTGTGTGTGGTCCATTCTATCAAGAAATAATTCTTTATATGCTTTTCTAAACCTACAGACACACTTTTACCACCATTCTCAATTATTTGAATATATATCTTGGCAGTGTTTTGCCTCCAGAAATTTCACAATGGTTCTAACACATCTACACACTTCCCAACGCACAAGAGAATTAGTCAATAGAAATACATATATTTATATACCTTGTATATATATATATATATATATATATATATATATATATATATATATATATATATATATATATATATATATATATATATATATATATATATATATATATATATATATATAATTCTTTCCTACCATCAGGCACATACAGTCGGCATGTTAATGGTTGAAATGGTCTGCTCTCAGTTACAAAAGGCAAAGGCACTATTCACTAACACTTTGTGCGCTCGCTGTAATTTTCAAAATATGACTGGAGTATTTCCGTTTAGAACACACGCTATATATAGTCCAAGGTCAGACGCCCGAGGGGTTTCCTGCTCACTAGTATTTTGCGTTCTGAAAATGAATGTAAGATCTGTCTATGTGTACAAATCAGGAAAACTAAGATTTTATTTATCTACGTTATTCCTGAAGCGATTTTCTTCATCTAAAGCTTAAAGCACGCCCTGTATTATTCTACATCTTCCTAGCTAATAGTCTTTTACTTTAAGTGCATTTTATTCTATGCGTACTCTAAACAGCAAAATTATGGACTAACCTGAGGCTTCGATGCATTCAACCAGAGATTTCTCTCTTAATATACTACTGGTCGTAAAAGTATCTGCACAGACGTGTAGAGCAACATCTCCAATATCGTATGGTGACCTATTCAAGGAGGTACTTCTTTCCTAAGTCTGTAATTAATTGTCATCCTCCACTCGTTTGCACAGATTAGTCCTGGTCATTTTGACTGTACAATGCTTTAGTAAACAAGGCATAAAGGTACCTTCTGATTGGTCCATGTATCAAGCAGTTCTTACAAAGTATGGCGCGCGGTGTGGTTAGAATTACTCAGAAGAACGTGTTGTGAAACAGACCACTTCACGACAACCGCAAAGCAAATTTAAGTATGTTTATTAGCACAGAAATCGCAACATGAATCAAGAAAATTAAGAGAAACACAAGAGAAACTATACCAACACACATTACCACACCACTATGCGCAATCGCACACAAGCAGATCTCCTCATTTCACACCCACAGCAACACATACACAGCTACTTCCTCGCTACCAAGTGTATCTAGCTAACAGGGGACCCCCAGTCTTCAGTGATGAAAATGGCTTCTCCAGTCTTGAGCAGAATAATCTTGGTATGTGAGTAATCCGCAGCAAGGAAAACCTAACACAGTTCCTTTGAATTTTTATATTCAAAATGAGGTGGAAAGCTCCCTGTGGAAACATTTGTTAGAATAATCCAGGCACACACCCACCTTCCAATGCGCGGGTGAAAAGAGACAACACTAATGCAATTTGCTGCACCCACTGCTACATCCAAAATGATCAGAGCAACAATGAGCACTGCTGGTGCAAACAAATATATATAAGGGCTCCGAGGGAGGCACCTTTATATGTTGGGTACAGGTGACTTGGGTGTCAGGTAGGTGGCTATGGCTGGCAAGGTGTAGATAATCGACAAACTACTCTAATCTACTCCTGGTTTGCGGGCTGTCAATGGGTCGGATAGTGTTGCCGACACAAGTCGATGGCAAAAGTGGCAGCCTGTGTGACAGAATGAGGCGACCCTCCTCAATCTATGTTTCACTACGGCAGTATTAGTTACATTTTTGTACTGATTTTATTGCAATTTTTTCAGAGTCGCACCCTTTTCTTTCTCTGTCCACTGCAGCAGATATTTTGTATTTTCCTTCTTACACCGCTCTCAGAGATAAGTCATCACGTCTGTTTGTTAACCATCCCTTCCCTAAACATTTGCAGGAGCGGCTGAAAAAATATTATCGACAACCGTGTTGGTTAATATCGGCAGCGGCTGACATCAGACATCAGTTTACCACGAAAATCGATCAGCGTATTTGCTTAATTGCTGATAAGGCGAGACTACGCTCGTCGTAAAGCTGGTAATACGTGATGACACATTTTGGATAGACAGCACTGACAGATTACTTTCGATAAAGTAATAAGATGTTACATCTAACACACATTGCTGAGAGAGTGTACCGATATGTTTGTGAGTTGGTACACAAGACATCGGAGGTTTGATTGCCATATTTTGGAAACGTGACCTTTGCATCACGCGCAAAATTATTCCATGTCGGAATGTTTTGAAATTACCCCACCCAACATTTATGTTTTAAAATGATTGGAGCTTTTGCTTAGGTCCATAACAAACAGATGCGGGGGAGGACAGTGAATATAACCTGACGCGTTTCAGAGTTAAGGTACTGTGAGATTCACGCTTGCCAAGACAAAACCAGACCCTGCCAGAGTGAAGCCAAGAATTAAGAATTTCCATTTATCAGACCGGACTTTGTGGTGTACTCTTGAAGGACTACATTGCCCAGGAAAACCATTTTAATACGGAAGGCTGAGAAAACTGAAAGACACGGATTCATAGAGGGAATTATCTTATAAAAGTAACGACCCCCAAGATTACGTGTAAGAGGCCTAATCAAGTGCCTTAACTTCATTCATCTGAGCAAAATGTCTGTGAGCCAGGATTGGCGTAAGTTGTCATTTTACATTCTATATTTTTCATTACTAACATGTGAACTAATATGTTGTGGCGTCAAAAAATATACTATTCAGTTGAGTAATCATGCTCGTTTCTCAATTTGTCCAGGATTAATATATATATATATATATATATATATATATATATATATATATATATATATATATATATATATATATATATATATATATAATGTCCTCGGGTTCAGGACAGCCACATATGTATATATTACTATGTGAATATTAATATGTGAAAATCGCTAGTGGATGTCCAAGTCATTTGAGGCTGGCAACCTCAGCGTATAGAATGATGATTTCATGACCCACCACTGCAAGGGCTGGTGACTGCTTTACCGCTAGTTTCTTAAAGAGAACTAAAAGCATGTTAGCCCCAAGTCACATGGCGCAGGGAGGGAAAGATAAAAGAAATGATGTACATTCTAAGTATAATACTTACAGTTTCAAACCAGTGTAAATGTCTATGTAAACATATTCACTTTAAAGTTAATGAAGGTATCAAACTTTTCAATGTAAATGAAAACAGATTCAGTTTATATTTTGAACAATTTTCAAACAGTAGAGATGTAAATGTAAACATATTCTATCTGTACTATTGACCTTTCATTTAAATGTAAAGTAAAGATAAAGCTATTCACTTTAAATGTAAAGAAAGTTTCTCTCGAGGGATTAAGTTTGATTCTCATCGAGGGGAAATTCTGAGATAGATGGGATGATAGAATACGAGAAAGGGGACACATAAGTATGTGTCGGGAAATGCAATACTCAGGAGAGCGTTTCGTTTCTATTCTTTTACCATAGTTATTGGTGGTGGTACCAGTGAAGGTACTAATCTCTGGAACAAAGTGAGGGTAGAGGCGGATTGACGTAGAAACGCGGGACCAGCTTGGCAGTTACTCCTTGATTGTTCTGGGAACGTGCTGCACCTTTATCCTTAACCAGAGACGTAAGAACTCCAGTGACCTATCTGCACAGAACCCATCAGCGGGAGCAGAAACTACTATTGGCATCTAAGTGAAACGTATAAGCTGCCAAAGTGAAAATTTTCATTAAACCTACTATCAGTCAATGATGAACATTTCCTTTTAAACTGTTCAATTATTTTAAAACTGTTAACACTTAAAAGATTATTAAATCTGTTATTTGTTATTAAACAAATTTAACTCCGATTTAATCATTTTCAATGTACTACATGTTTGTCTCAGTCAATTTACTAAACACACTCTAAACAGAGCTATACCAGAATAATAATAATTCCTCTGAGTAAATCAAAGGTGGGGGCTTGACGAGCTGAAAATAATAATTGCTTAATCCTTCTCAAACGTTCTCGGCAGATCATAGAATTAACGTTCTCAGCCAATGCAGCATTGTTTTCGCTTATCTGAATATCTGGTGAAAACTACCTTGGGATAGAAGTGTCATTACCCTTCTATCTACATCTCTGCCAAGAGTAATCTTGTGCCAAGGTAGACTCCTTTGACGACCCACTTTAGATACTCTTGAGTTTTGGCCACTGTTGGACCACAAATGCAAAGCAGGGGAAGCTATACCGTCACAGCCTGCTTGGCTAGAGGTTTATATCCTGCTAAGGCTGTGCGTATATACTCCGAGATGATGGGACCTCAATGGGTCTGATTATATTACCCGAAGGTTTGAGGGCAAAGGCAACTTCCTGTTTACACGGACGAGGTAGATAAACCAAAAGGTTGTGATACTTACAAGCAAGCAGTAGAGATTTTGCCAATACAAGGTGCTTCCAATGGGGGTACAAAGAGCACATGGTTACAGGCGTGTAACCTCTCTCTGCAGAAATACAAACAATCAAAAAATATGTACAACCTTTATACGGACATCTCTAATGTTTACAACCAAATTCCACGTTCTTTCATTCGCTTAAACACGAATCCCCGCCTTCTCTTACAAAATCTTAACAACCGCCATATTCTCCCCCTCTCTTCGCTTTTGCTGTATTGTCCATGCGGGTAAACTAGCCATGCGTGAACTGCCTCGCGATGCTGGGTCTGGTATCGAAAGCTGAGATATACACACCGGCCCAAGCCCCTCTCCACTGTGATAACAGACAAAACCCGAACATTATGTGTACAGCAAGCAAGTTAAATATAGACGAAATCATACCTAGTGGGAATTTGGCGAAGGGCCCAATTCGATATTTGCCCCATATTAGAATTACCACTAGGTGGAATTACAAAATAGCTCTGTACTAAAACCCATTTTATATATAAAAAAAAGCTTTCACAGAATTATACATACACATATCCAAAATGGAAAACCACATCAAATAAATTATATATATATATATATATATATATATATATATATATATATATATATATATATATATATATATATATATATATATATATATATATATATATATATATATATATATATATATATATATATATACAGTACTTTGCAAAAAAATGGCAGTCATATTTTCGCAACGCAGCACACTCATAGAAGCAAATAATAATAAAAACTGTATGTCCAGAGGAAGATTGGTATCTCCTCTATCTATTAACAGTGGTTTCAGTACAATATAATGTTGCCTTTTCCAGCAAGGCAAGCCTGGATGCGGCGAGGCATACTTCCCACAAATGTTTGTAGGTAATTGTGAGTCAGACTGTCCTAGTATTTTTCAGCTCATCATGTGACGTATTCTTTCCAGAACGTTGTCTCCATTACAGCTGCTCTGAACGCATCACGATTCTGGGCAAGTCGACCTGCATCAGCCAAAGACAAGTTCAGACTCTCTGTGATGTCCTGGGTCCACCGTCGTCTAGGTCGACCCCTTCCCCTTTTTCCAGGGACCATGCCTTCCATCACTGTTTTTTCCAGACTATTATGTCTTTTTATATGACCGAAAAATTTCAGCTTCCTTATTGCGATGGTATTTAGGAGCCAATGTTCCTGTACGTTTAGTGAGTGCTGTACTTCTCTGTTGGTCTTTTTTTCTGTCCAGGGTATTCTCAACATCCTTCTGTAGCATTTCATTTCGAATGATGTAATCTTTTTTGCAACTGTTTTATTGAGTGTCCAAGTCTCGCAGCCGTATGTTGCTACTGGGAATATACATGCTCTGATCAGTTGTAACTTTGTTTCTTTGCTTGTGCCTTGCCATAGGTTTTTCATCTGTATTAGCTTATGTGAAGCAATTGCAAGTCTTCTTTTAATTTCTACTGCACAGTCGCCAGAGCTGTTAATGATTGATCCTAAGTATTCGAATTCATTGACACTTTCCAGTTCTTCGTCATCAATTTCAATTTCTGGTTTGGTCTTTACTTTGTCTGTTGTCAATACTTTGGTCTTCTTGGTGTTTAGGTATAGATTCTGGGCCTCGCTGTGTTTTTTGGTGGACAGAAGTAATTGTTCAAGTCCTTTTGGGTTGGTCGATAGGAGGACTGTGTCGTCAGCATATCTGATTTCCGGGATCTGGTACCCGCCGATGTTAAATGAGTCAAACTCTGTGTGTTCTTGGTCATCTCTTACGTTTCTCATGATATTCTCGGCATAAATGTTAAACAGGTAAGGGGAAAGGGTACAGCCTTGTCTTACTCCTTTCTGTACTTCAAACCATTCTGATGTTTCCCCCTCTATTCTTACGGCTGCCTGTTGTTCTTGGTACAGCAGTGCGATGAGTTGTATAAGGTGGTTTGGAAATCCCATATTTTTCATAATAGCCCATAACTGCTAATGTTGTACACAATCGAAAGCTTTGGTGTAATCAATGAAACAAGTATGTAGGTCAACGTTGAATTCTCTACACTTTTCTATGATGATCCTCATGTTGAATATATGATCTCTAGTGCCTCTACCTGGTCGAAAACCCGCCTGTACTTCATTTATTTCTGTTTCTAGCTTTTGTTGCATCCTTTTCATTATGATTTGTAAAAGTATTTTGCTGGCATGGCTTATAAGAGCTATAGTTCTGTAGTTTGTGCACAGTTTCAGGTTGCCCTTTTTTGGCAAGGGTATGTAAATTGATCGTTTCCATTCCTATGCCAAATTCCGCTTTGCCAGATCTTGCAGCATAATGCATGGTATATACGAGCGCTGCCTTCTCCTCCTGCCTGTATCATTTCAGCTGTTATTTCATCACAACCAGCTACCTTCTTCAATTGTTCAACGTTTCTGAGTCCACTTTTTTTAAAATGATTCTTGAGTAGTGCCCAAACGTTTTCAATTGGGTTTAGATCGGAACTGTTGCTGGGCCACTTCAGCACTATCACATTCTTCTCTTGCAGCCATGCTTTGGTGGTATGAGCTGTATGATTTGGGTCATTGTCATGTTGAAATGTGCACCCATCGGGGTACATGACCTGCATAAATAGCAGAAGGTGTCCCTCTAGTATGTTGATGTACCTTTCTTTCGTGAGAATTCCTGTGAAAACAGACAGTGGGGTGGCACCTCTTGCTGACACCCCTCCCCAAAGATGGAATTTCTAGGTATGTTTCGGTCGCTGGTACAAAGGCGTTACAGAGCCTTTCGTCCAAATATTTATTTGAGCAGGATAAGACCAAACAGAACATTTATCTGAAAAAATCACATTGTCCCATGACAAATTTTGGTGTTCGTGGCACCAGTTCAAGCGCATCTGTTTGTGAGTCTCTGTGAGCAATGGTGACGAAATTACCCGCTTTTTTGTGTAATTCATCCTGTGTAGCTCCCGGTTAACAGTAGCATTAGATACCTCTGGGCTTCCCAACTCGATCATGCGCTGCCGTATGTTTTCTACACTCTTCATTGGCCCAGCCCGAACGATTTGGGCGAGACGCCGATGGTCCTTTGTGTCCAAAATTCTTGGCCTCCCACTACCTTCTTTTCGCTCGATTCCATTTCCTGCTTTTAATTTACTCTTAACTCTGTAGACAGTCCGCTCAGGAATGTTCAAGGTTTTAGAAATGTTGGAACATGTTTGATTTCCTTCATTCCAAAGCTGGGAAATTAACATACACTTTGACTTTGTATCCATTTTCTGCCACTAGCATTATAATTTGTCGTCTGCTCTATTATCAAGGGACGTTACTCTACGCTAATTTTTTCTTTTACTTTTGGTAGTGTTTGCTCACTTCAGTGGAGTGCAAATTTGGGGCAGAACATGCATATTTAATTAGATTTCAGCTTATTTAGCTGAGCAATATGACTGCCATTTTTTTTGCAAAGTACTGTATATATATATATATATATATATATATATATATATATATATATATATATATATATATATATATATATATATATATATATATATATATATATATATATATATATATATATAAGCTCACTCATCTGTCTTTCTAAAAATCCCTCCTTGATGCGTATTCCTTAGCGAAGTTAAAATTAGCCGAGAGCTTAATAAAAGTTAGAATGCCCGGGTGACACCAAAATTTACTTTACATTAAGAAATATATATCAAAAAGAATAAATGTAACTCGTGCTCCCGCCCCTATATTATTAAGCTAGCTCCCCCCAATAAATTAACTCATAAAAATTGGTGTGCTTACCAGCAAGGAATGAATCTCCACTCTACACTAGTTTAAAAAGCTATCAACTGAATAACAGTGCTAGGCTGCAAAATTTCCTTCTGAGACGACTGGTCAAGAGAGTTAGAGAAGTCTGCTTAAGTAGTAAGAAAAATCGCCAGGTGTCCGGCCAGCATTCCTTAGTCCCGCCGAGATGACACAAACAGACGTAAGACTTACGAGAGCGAGCGCCTTCGGCTGCGTCCCGAGACGGGAGAAAGTGGCGTAAGGTTAGCACACTCGCCGTTCTACAAGCAACTAGAGTTCGAGATAAAAGCCGAAGGACGGCAAAGATAAAAGGCAGAGAAAGTTTCCCCGTGTTCCGGGGTACTCCGTACTCAAAGAAACTAAGATTATGTCGCTAAAAGACTTATTGGCAACATGCCGTTTTACACGTGCAAGGAGGTGGGCCCAGCTTGGCTCTATCAAGATTGACAGAAACCAAAAGACAGAATAGAAGCTATTAGAGCATAAATGACACAAAGGTAGGCATTGACAAAATTAGAAAGGAACCCGAGAAGACCACTCAGATTAAAGGACAGACAATTCCAATCAAAGTATGACAGAACTGTAATTGTGAGAAATTATGTGGTTGTCTCGTAAGATTGTAAGAGCGGTTGGATGAAAAAAAAAAATATATATATATACAAAAACACACAAAAAGTAATACGTCTTACAAAGAGAAAGGACAAAAAAACCTACGTTGCGGCTACATGGCCTTCGTCAGGGACAGACAAACAACCGTTTTACTCCCGTCTTACGGCAGTTCTCCTCATATACTCATATCATTGTAAGAACAGTAATTGTGAGAAATTGTGTTGTTGTCTCGTATGATTGAAAGAACTGTAATTGTGAGTAATTGTGCGGATGTCTCATATAATTGTATCAGCTGTAATTGTGAGAAAATGTGTGATTGTCTCGTGTGACCTGGTTTTGTATTTGATTAGTACTGCTAACAGCGACATGACTTCATAAAACTCACAATTTACCCCTTTAGACTGCTGACCAAAGAATTATTTATTAATCATAATTCTATTTCTTTATCAGAAGTTTGGGTTGCGCGAATTGGAAGTCTGATAACTCTGCTGCTGTGCCTGATCTGTGAATTAGTTGCAATCTGCACCACCTGCTGCTGTCCAAGTGAAGATGGCCGTTCTCTTGGAAAAACGGGAATAATTGCAGGTAAGTAAGGCCACAGGTGTCTAAGTGAAAAATTGACCAATTAGTTGTTTATGTTGCAGTGTGGTGTTTACTCAAGACTGGAACTCGGCACCAATTAGTTGTTTTATGTGGTGGGGTGCAAGTAAAACTGTCTTTTCCTTTTATTTAGTCCATGTCTAAGTATGATCTAGTACTGGCTTATAGCTCGCCAGAGATGGATATTTCTTAGACCCTGTCTGAGTGATGTGGTTCGTTCGTTCCTTTTATAGATGTTGTGCATGGAGAGTATTAGTGGTTGAGAAATGTGAACTTTGACAGTACATCTATGTTATCCAACTGACAATCAATCTTTCAACAGCCTGGTATTTACAAATGAATTTTATTTAACAGCAAAAACTGGTCAAATAGTGTCAAACAATGTTCAACAATTATGCATTTTGCACATCAAACAAATCTTAGTTATTTTTCCTTTCATGAAGAATATATTTTCCTTCTTTCACCTCAATCCAAGATGCTTCCTAATATTCTTTCCCAACATCAAGTTTTACCAAATCCTGGATAATCATAATTTCATATTTGTTTTCTTTCTCAGCAGTTTTCTTCATATTGTCTATTCTCAGTTTCAAATCCTCTTCCCTCGTTTTATCATATGTATCCTCCATTTTTGTTTCTCTTCTGCTATGATTATGTTTTCATTTCACGAAAATAAACTGAAATATAAAATGATAGGGCGATGGTACTACTTACTTGAATAGGTATCAAAATAACCTTTTCATGTGCACAAATACACATGCATGAATATTTCTTACAAATCGTTGAATACCTCAACTTGGGAGCAGGACAGTCACTGACGCGTCCTTCTACACTGCTCAATTCTTCAAGACTGCCGGTTTAATAATTTCCTGCCGACAATTTCGTAGTGCCTTGAGATGGCTACGTTTTCATTGGTTGGAAGCTTATTCTATTTGATAAATTATTGGTCAAACATCACGTTCTCATAGCGTGCTGTCGCTGTCCCTACTTACGTCACTACATTTCCATGCCAACTGCCGCCGATTTGTCACGTGGCTTTTTACCCAAAGTTGACACAGTTAGTTTCACCTTGCTCTACCCTGTTCTTAGCTGTCTGGGGTATTTTTATATTTATTAAAAATCGTGCTTGCTTTTTCTATAATAACTAATGATAGTTTTATTCTCATTATAACCAGCCTCCAGCATGAATAAATGCTGATGGTGGTGGGTCATACGGCCACACAGCCTCTGAGCAACGTTACTATCAACAGTAAAACCACGTTGATTAAAATTGAGAATGTCAACAAACAAAAAAAGAAGAAGAAAACAGGAATAAGAATTGCTCAGACTAGTGAATGAAACAATCATATACATTAAAGAATAAAGAAAAATGTTACGGAGTAAAGATAAATCCATTTGAATCATTTAGCTCATAAAGACAATCTGAGCAAAGGCTTTAAAATTCATGAAGACAAAGTAAGAAATATTTCTTCACCCACATGGGAATTTAATTTCTTTTCCAGGGTTGGCGGGCTGAGACGAAATAATCACAGTCACAAATTTACAGCTATAATAGCTGTAAATATTAGAACACTGGCTAACGTCACTGGCTATAGCGTCTGAATAAGAGTACCAGAACTTGTTGCGCGAACACTTATTCAATAAATCATATCGGAGTCAGAAAACCATGCTTTTGCCAATGGACAAATATGTCCTTCCCTTAATTAATTATGAATATTACATGACGACATGGAGTCGAGTGAGTGAAACTGTCTTATGAAGTCTGACCAATATTCGCAGTCCTAGCACAGGTGAGAATTGTTATTGCAGGGGAAATAATCACAAGGAACCGCTACATATTGAAGGGCGCTTATTTAGTGGTGGGAAATGTGGAATCTATATACTTGGTTCTCTCCCAAAAAAATTGCAACTGCATGCAATTCCCAAGAGAGCGGTTGTAATTGCTGTACTAGAAAAGAGGTGTATTTAGCTGGAGTTTCAATGAGTTACGGTCGAACTGTATAATTTGATAAATTATTAATAGCGAAGATAATCTCTAGATTAGAAGTAACTGACCGCTGAATCGACTTCTTTAGAAATAGTTAAAGAAAATCCACCAAATAAAGTCACCATTCTCACTAATTCTCTATCAACCAGAAACAGAAAAATTATCGAGAAAACACTGCAGGTAATTGCGTTTCTGCTCACCGCAGGATGCATAGCACACTAATATGATACCAGCTCATGTTGGTGTAGCAAATAATGAGCTTGCTGACAGGGAAGCCAAACGGGGAAAAACTTGCTTTAACAAAATTGAAGTAGGGTTAGGAAAATTTGAAATTAAGAGCTTAATTGTACAATAAATAAACAAAGAATGGATAATAGCATAGGACCAAAGCAAAAAAAGGAAGACATGCAAGTAAATTCCTGATAAAAATCACACACACAAAACATATGAAATACAAGATGAACTAAAAAATACCAGTTAACAAAAAAAAAAAAAACTTGGAACTGGATATATCATGATAGAGAAACCCACATGTGAAGAGTGTCAAGAACTAAATACAATTAGACATTTTCTGGTGGATTGCAAGAAATATCAAAACCACAGGCAGAACATAAAGACATACTGCAATAATCACAATGTAAAAACGGAAATAGAAAATCTTACAGGCATTAAAACCCCACCAGAAATACAAAATTTAATAAAACTCTATATTCCCAAAACAAAAGGAAACATTTAAAAATAAGCCTGCTCCACGAACTTTGCTGACCCACCCAGTTTGCTTAGCCAGTATCTCCACTGGGGTAGTGTCACGGGACGCGACTGAGTCTGCATTTCAATTCTTAAGACCTATTGCCAATATTTTGTTGGTAAAATTCTCACGGTATGAGAAAGCCGTCTGTTGTCTAAATCCATTGTTCACAATAGACATTGCTCGGCGTAAGCCCTGTAAACGCAACAACATTCACCTGGAATGCTTTCACAACAGGGGGACATTACATCAACAGACTATCATGGTAATCGACCCTAAGTCTCCGGTGTGTTTACTCAAGGCCAGTAATCTACAAATATTAGCTCGGCTTGTAACAGAACATAAAGGTGGTCAGTCGGACTTCACGGAAAATATTGAAGTAACGGAGACACAAAGTCGGGGCGAAGATCAATATGAAAAAATAAATAACAACATGAAAGGAGTAAAGAATACAAAGATGATAACAACACTGCACATGCCCCAAAAGACGAACGCAGACAGATTGTCTCGGATAAGCAAAATATGAGAGCGACCAGAGCAAAATATTACAGGAAATTTACACAGTAATGACGACTGAATGTCTGACTAAAGGAAAACAAACGAAATTTCACATGACACAAGATGCGAAACCGAAAAATCGCCAACGGCGATTCAGACGATATATAACCAAACGAAATTTATCGCTCGGCATTGCAAGAGAAGCAGTCTGCCAACATACTTGGGTTCTAGATTTCACAAGAAAGAATCAAGACGTGTGTCAGTGAAATTCTTGTTATGGACACCAAGGTTAGTGTAATATAGTTTGTACCTTATCATTATTATATCTTAACTTCAGTCAGATAATATATACATATTTTCCATAAATATAACACTGTAAATACCAGTCACGTTTATTATAATATTATATTTCATACTCATAAGTACAGGTTGCAATAAACACCATGAGAGAATTATTATATTGCACAGTTTCCAGTAACTATAACGAAGTAAATACAAGACACTTTTATTTTGCCTCTTACATTACCTGTTAACCGTGCAGTAAACACCGCGCAGCCATTCCTTATGGTGATAAGATTACACATACAAGAACACACGACAGGCGTAACATAGTTTACGGGGTACTTACAAAGGGTTCGTTATTTTATCCATCACAGTGGTAGAGACAGGGACCATTTGAGATAACTCAGCCTTCGTCTACTACTTTGTTGGCGTTAATTACAGGACAAGCTACATGAGTAGGGCCAAACAGAAATACGGCGACGACACGCATCTCACAGATATTTAACGGCAACAAACCTACCAACAAACAACGGGGATTTTAGAAAAGAACTTGCCAGGCGGCGAAGGGACTTTCTACTAAACAATCACCCACACAGAAAAGTAATCCGCAATTACCTAGAATAAGGGATGCATTACTAAAAGAGCTGTCTACGTGAATTAATGATCTGAAGTGGCAGTAGCCTACGGACGATTGTCATTACAACAAGTGCCTTGGAGAAAGCTTGATCAGAAGTGCAAGAGTAGAGAGACGATCTTGTAAACCCAGTGCCTACAAAATTTATCGAGATCCTAATTTACCTGCAGTAATGGACAGATTCTCCCCGTAAAACTGATGCGCAAACAAATTCAACTATATACCAGATTTCCCCATCATCACCACCTGAGGAAAAAATCTTCACCACACATGGACATCTGCATATCAGACGAAGTCCCCACCGCATAACATTGCTTCAAACACAATCTAGGGACAAGCCACCTCAGACGCGCGTGGCAATGTCAACACTCGCTTTGTGAATAACAAAAGAACAGGCCATCGACACCTAACGACATAAAGTGGACCGTCCAGTATTATTGAATGCAGACAAAGACTTGTCCAGTGTATACAAATACCCAGAGTTACATTTACAGTTAGTCAGAGACCAGAAACAAGATATCCTTTTTGTTAGTATTTAGGAGTTGCTTACATTTCATCATTATCATCCCATAGCATAGATTTAAGATTCATTTGTGTATTTGCATTAACTAATATCTTTCTTCACAGGGATAGTTAATGTCATTCCTAGTGGCATTTGTATTAGTGTAATTGAATGTTGTTATATTTCAGTAATTCAATAAATGTTGTAGTTGTGTTTACTTTACCAACACACGTTAATTATATATATATAGAGAAGGAAAGAAAGTGTGCGAAAGAGACATACATTTCTTCCTCTTCTGTTTAATTAGTGTAATAGGGGAGGTGGGGGCTCGTTAGCATTATAATATAGAGAGGGGGATAGAGTGGTAGGAGTTATAGTGTCACAAGATCTAGAATTACTGGGACTGTCTGCGGGGAATTTATCCCAGAGTCTTACATTCGCCTTCTTAACTCCTGCTGCCTATTTCCAACGGGTTGCCAGGCAAATCTGAGCCATTGACAAAGCCGGCACCACACAGATAACTCTCTTTGGTTACCCTTCGGGATAACCCTGTGACATTAAGTGGAGGCTGTCGTCCTGGATAGTACCTGGGGACTTGCCCTAGACTAAAACATTAAATAATTCTTTTTTGCAATTTGGTACAAACATATTCACTGTCTCCTATACTGTTACTTATTCTACTTAGGTAGAGGAAAAGAACACAGAATAGAATATTAGATTAGATATTCATATTATATTAAATAAGACATCGGCATATGTTAGAATATTATACCATATTATTTTATATACACTTAATTACTGCATCTAGTTACCAATATTGATTTGTTGTCATCATTATAAAGTTACCTAAACTTTCAGTATACGTGTAGTACCACGTGGGTCTCTAACAATAGGCATTGTTGAAGTCGGACGCACACAACGAGCGACCCGACATTGTGTAGTCCTTTTGTTCACAGGTGGACAATAGCGGCTAAGCCACTGAGACGAAACATTTTGGTATTGTTTTCTTGGTAGGCAGACTGTTTATGGTCAGACTTTTTAATGGTCAGGGCCTTTTAAACATTGTCATTTATCTGTACGGGTGTAAAGGTTATAGTGAAGTATACGGGAAAATTTGTTGTGGTTTCTCCCTGTGGCCAAGGGCACGTTTGTTTTCGCTCTAATTTTTTTTCTCTCACATAAGTTTGAGTAGCGATAGGCAGATTGAAATTCTAGATTGACCATGGCAGATTGGTGGCAAATTCGCACGGCAGCTTTCCAGGAAGCAATGAATTTAAAACTAGAGAAAGCAGAACTTATGGAATATGTGGAAAAAGTGTTAACTGCGCACAAGGAAGAGCAAGAGAGAAAAATGGCAGAGCAAGAGAGAAAAGACAAAATAGCAGAGCAAGAGAGAAAAGATAGGATAGCAGAGCAAGAGAGAAAAGATCGGATAGCAGAGCAAGAGAGAAAAGATAGAATAGCAGAGCAGGAGAGAAAAGACAAAATAGCTGAGAAAGAGAGAGAGCATGAAATACGGATGAGACAACTAGAGTTGGAACATAGAACCCAGTCGCACGCAGATGAAGTGGCTGGGGCTTCGCACAGGTCATATGGCGCAGCGTTTTCGCACCAACATTATTACCAGGCCATGAAATTTCCGCTTGAAGTATTCTCAGAACGAAATGACAATATAGCCGACTTTCTAGACCGGTTTGAACGGACCGCTAGAAGCTATGGCCTGCAGGAGAACCTCTGGAATACTAAAGTGTCACAAGGATTCCGTGGTATAGCATATGACGTCTTTAGCAGATTACCTGAGGGTTTACAAGACGATTATGAAACTTTGAAAAAAGCCCTCTTGGTACGCTTTGAATTACAAGCAAGCGCCTTCCAGCACAAGTTCCGAACAACGAAGCGCGAAAATGGCGAAACGTATACGCAATTTGCTGCAAGGTTAGAAGGGTATCTGCTCAAATGGATGAAACTAGGAAAATTTACCCAAACCTTCCAGGGTCTCAAAGAACTGGTCATGATCGAACAGATCAAAGATTCGATGTCACCAGAGATGAGAAAGTTCCTCATAGAAAATGGTGCAGAGAAACTAGAAAACATTCTGGTTTTGGCAGAACGGTTCCAGAGTGCTTTGAAGGAAACACAAGGCATCCGGAAGAAACACCCGGATTTCCAACCAAGTCCTAAGGACAAGGAGTTCCTTAATAAGGCAGAGAAGGGCCCAGTTGACCGGTATTAGGGGAAGAAAGACAACTCGCTTCGTAATCCTCAAAGACAAGAAACTCAACATAACACCTTTGCTCAGAATCAGAGACAAGGGGATAAATGGTGTGTAACCGCGTATACCGTGAGTTTTCAGATATAGACTATATTAACATAAAATAAATGTTTATAGAAACAGAAGATAAAAGAAAATCTTAACGCAGATGTTCAATTAGGCCAGTTTTAGCTTCGAAACGCCACGCATTATTTTAGGCCAAGCTTCGCTTGCAGAGTTGCGTTAGTCACGTGATTTCTAACCAATGGTTAAGCTCAGTTTTTCCTTTTTCCCAGAAATGAACGGGAGACGAAGCCATGTTTTTAGGCAGTATTGAACTGAGAGCGTGAAAGCAAGGACATGCTTTGTCTAATCAGTGTAGATTTCAGTTGAGGACATCAACTTCAGACACAGTTGTGTATGTTTAATTAATTGTGGAAGTGTTTATGGATTCCAAAACTTTGTAAGTAGGAAGAACATAACATACTTAAAAAAGATAGAGCTGACGGTCATAACCCAAGTAGGGCTATGTTCGAAGGTGTGCAACAATAGAAAAAAAAACTAGGCATATAATTGACAGATATGCTTACAAAGGAAGATCCTGATGTTGGGAAAAAGGAATGTTGCATCCTAGAAATAATATATTGAACCTTCATGCTGGTTTATAAATGTCGACATGCTATTATGAAAATTTGATTTGGTTACCATTTGACTTAACCCAGTTCTTGTTGAAAGTTGAATAAAACAGTTATTTCATTGAATACAAATGCTGTTGACGAATCATATGTTTTGCAGTTGGACATCATACCAATTACTAAAGTAGCATACCAAAGCTAATCGCTGCAGGTGCAACACAAACAATAACCATCTGCTCAAAAAAAAAAATAAAACATCTTAGAGGATTATCCCCGAACCTGGTAAATTCCTGTAAGTCTGTAGAGAGAAATCATCACCTCTAGCAGGCTAGCTAGTAATCAAAATCTAATACTCTCGATTTAAACAGCAACCCCCACTACCCTACCCGGCCACACATCTCAAAGTGGTGCCCGTGATCAGTCCTCATTAAAAAGGTATTGAGCAGGAAAACACATCTAAACTTGTTGCCTAGTGACCAGTCCTCGATAAAAGAGCAGAAGCGAAGATGGATCAATTAATGGAAAATTTCCAGCAACTTGGGGTAGAACAGCAGCAGCAACAGGAAAACAGATTCGCTCAAGTACAACCACTGCAGCCCCAGGACAGACAAAATATGGAAGGACCAACAATAATGGCGCTACGGCAAATTACTGAAACCCTACAGAAAAATTACAACTACGCGAAATTCACACAGGTTAGATCCATTGTTCAGCCGTTCGATGGAAACAAGAAAAAATTCAGAAGATGGTTTTCCGACATGGAAAAATTTGCGGCACTAGCAGAGGCAACAACGGATGAAGAGAAAAAGAAAATCGCTCTGTTAGGTTCTGATTCGTACGTGACTGATTTTTTAAGAAGGAGGTCCCAGCAGTACCCCACAGAAACCTACGAGTCCCTAAAAAAAGAGCTCACCCAGAGATATGGGGAAATCATAGACAAAATGCATGCTTGGTCAGTCCTTAGAAGCA
Source organism: Oreohelix idahoensis (assembly GCA_024509875.1). NCBI lineage: Eukaryota > Metazoa > Mollusca > Gastropoda > Stylommatophora > Oreohelicidae > Oreohelix > Oreohelix idahoensis. Next base: position 589,781 of record JAMPIV010009533.1, on the reverse strand, counting down.
TGAAACAGGAAAGAGATGAATCGGTACAACTTTTTGGAGATCGATTCCTCAATATGGCAGAAGAGGCGTTTTGCGGAGAAATTCCTACCACACCTGATGTAGAAATACAGTTAGTAGGGATATTTGCCGATGGCCTTAGAGCGGAAAATATCAGAAGGCATCTTATTAGAAAAGACACCAAGACTATTGCTGAAACAATCCAAGCAGCAATACAGGAGGAAAATCTTCACCAAAGGTTCCAACAAATAGCAGGTAGGGAACCCCGACCAGAATATAGGGACTATGATGAGCATGAGCCTATGGAAGTTGACCATGCCAGGAGGCAATGGACTCGCCCACGGCAACGAGATGATAGACCCCACAATTATAGACCCCCCACACAGAGGCAAAACGACGTCAATAATGTCAATACAAACGGATGCTTCACATGCGGTAGGCTCGGACATGGTTACAAGTCCTGTAGAGCAAAGTACAATCATGCACCATTCAGAAGAGGAGGTTATCAACCACAACAACCCGCACCACCCCCACGTGATTACACCAGAAATCAGTATACCAGAGGCGCACCTCAACCCCTCATGCGTCAGGGAAACGGCCGCGCCACTCACTAAACAGGACCGTTAGTGAGGGCAACAATCACAGAAACTGGTCCAAAACAAAAGAAACAACACAGAACAGAAATTGTCAAGTGGGCCCATCCAGTAAAATACAATATGAAGAAATGTTGCATGATGGAACTAAAATACATCCGGACCCCAGTTCCTGCATCATGTCTATACAGGGCCAACAATATAGGGCACTGGTAGATACAGGAGCATCCATCAGCCTTATTAGGTTCCAGCTGTTCAAGAGGATCCAACACTTAGTACGATTTCAACCGTCCAAAACACACCTAGCTTCAGTCACGGGACAAAGACTAAATTCAGTTGGGACAGCATGGCTAAAATTTTCCTTAGGCGAAACAAACTTTGAACACCCATTTATTATTACAAAGGACATGTCTAGAAATTTTATCCTAGGGAGGGATTTCTTTAACAAACACAAAGTTCGAATATACTATGACCTCCAGAAAATCAAAGTCAACAATACATACATAGATCTCCAGGACGATATCCACATAGCGTCTTTGGTAAGGCTTACAGCTCCCATAATGGTGGCGCCAAACTCCCTGGTCATAGCAAAAGGCAGAGTAAAAAATTCTGAGTACATAACACCAGGGCAATCAATCCAAGTACAGCCCCTAGCAGAAGAAAGCATTATTGATGACCCATTGTTGCAAATTACAGAGGGAATCGCTGAAGTCTCGAAGGCTAGAGATTTCCCCATCATGATATTGAATATGTCAGGAAAAACTACCACTATAAATAGAGGCACAATTGTAGCACAAGTGGATACGTCAACGTTAAGACAAACCAAAACCAATAGAGACCATCCACAAATTGTCTCAACCACTCCCACTGGACATAATGCACGAAATCGCAGTACAAATAACCATAGTACACGGAAAGTAAACAGTTATAAGGCTTATGCAGAAAAAGGCAGCAATATCAGTCACAGTTATGTTACACCACAGCATACCCTACCCAGATGGCAGAAACGAACCAGTCCATACATAAGGAGAGAAAAACCACAGTATGAAAATGACTATAATCACTCATTCTTGCGCCCCAGCACACCAAGAGAAAAGATGAAGTGCTGTATATCACAGAGTAACAGAGAAACAGAAATTGTCTTGCCAGGAGGATATCCAAAGCGACAAGACAGTGATACATGCCCCATGGAGTATCAATATAACTCAAAAACAGGTGGATATGATAAAGTCCCAAAACAAATTGAATGTCACGAAGAAAAGGAAGAATTTTTATATGACTATACCACAGGAGGATACTATAGCAGCAAAGTTGGAAACAGAAAGAATGAAAAATTTTCGCCCAGGGAAAGAAGACAGCACTATAGCACAAACGGAAGAAATACAGTAACGTACGCGGATAAGCGCAGTTACGGCAGAAATAATCAGAAACAATAGCACAATAACGACTACCCCAGAAATAATACTAGAAACGTATATACAGTAAATGCAGTGACAAATGGAAATGCACACAGCACATGGCAGAGGAAACAGTACCAAGCACAGCCCAATGAACGGCAAAGAAATATGCAAAAGAAAACCACATACCAAGAGCAGATATTTTCACAAGATGCAAGAAAAATGTCCCAAAATTATGGGAATGAAACGGAGGCATCAAGACAGACCAGAGATATCATAGCAGATCATAAATACAGAGAGAGAACAGCTCAGTTACTTGCAACCCTGAATGCCACAGAAGATAATAAGAAACGTTTGAAAACGTTTGTAGAAAAGCACCAGGATGTATTCGCACTCAATGACATGGAGTTAGGCAGAACTAACACTGTCACAATGGACATTCAAACAACTACCGAGTAGCCAATACATATGAAACCCTATCATACACCCTTGAAAAACAGAGAACTAGTGGAAAGGTCTATAAATGAAATGCTACAGGCAGGAATCATCGAAAGATCCCGTTCCCAATGGTCCTCACCCATAGTGATAGTAACAAAGAAAGACGGCTCCAGTCGCTTTTGCTGCGACTACCGTGCCCTTAACAAAATCACAAAAGTCATTTCCTACCCCCTCCCCAGGATAGACGATCTACTTGCGACGTTAGGAAAGTCTACATACTTTACCACACTTGATGCAAGGTCAGGCTTTTGGTGCATCCCCATGACACCTGAGGCAAAACAGAAATCCACATTCTGTTCACATATAGGAAGTTTTTTTTGGAATGTTATGCCATTTGGTCTAAAAGGATCTCCAGCAACATATATGTCACTCATGGATGAAGTGTTAAAGGGTCTACATCCATTTGCCCTGGCATACATAGACGATATCCTGATACATACCGCAGGCACGATGGAAGACCACCTCCGCAAGGTTGAAACAGTGTTTGATAGACTCAGGCATCACCAAATAAAGTTAAAACTGTCGAAGTGTGAGTTTCTAAAGACAGAAACAAAATATTTAGGCTTTGTCATCAATAGACATGGCGTCAGACCTGATGAAGATAAAGTCAAAGCCATAAGAGAAATGCCTAGCCCCAAGACGGTGAGACAAACACGCTCATTTATTGGTACAATAGGTTACTATAGGCGCCACATCATCAATTTCTCCAGAGCAGCAGAGCCTTTGATAGCCCTTACCCGCAAGTATGCACGCTTCAAATGGACAGAAGACTGCCAGAGATCCTTTGAGTATCTAAAAAATGCCCTAACCACCATCCCACTGCTTGGACATCCAGATATTTCTCAGCCCATGATACTATACGCCGATGCCTCAGATAACGCAATTGGTGCATGTTTGGTACAACCAGTACTAGAAGATGAAACACCCATCCTACCAAACATTCCCAATGAGAAACCCATTGCATTCCTATCCCACGCATTGTCAAAGTCACAAAAACGGTGGACCACCACTGAGAAAGAAGCATATGCTATTCACTATGCAGTACAAAAGTTTGACTTTTATGTCAGAGGAACTAAACTCATTATAAGAACTGATCATCAACCTTTGGTTAACTGGCTCACCAAAACACAAGAACAGCCAAAGAAGTTACAGACATGGGCAATGAATTTGCAGTCCTACGACACCACTATCGAACATATCCCAGGCGAAATGAACACCTGTGCAGACCTCTTATCCAGGATTAAATATGATGATGAAACTGAAGTGAAAACAAATAGAGTCAAAAATGATGGCACATCCTCAGAGATTGACGATAATGCTAAAGAAATTAATGAAATTACTTCATCAAGTCGAAGAAGTACCTCAGATTCTGCCACTCAAGTAGAAGAAGAAAGCCAAGATATGTTTGACATGAGAGTAGAACAAGCGAAAGATGCAGAAATTGTCAAGCTGCTCACATACGTGAAAGAAAACCCAACAAAAAAGTAAAGATTTTACAGTACACCCAACGGATGGAGCTCTATACTATATTGATCAGAAACAAGAAGGGACACTAAGAAAAGTCATTCCAGCACATCTAGTCCCAGAAGTATTGCTACAGTTTCATGATAACAACGGGCACATGGGAAGAGACAAAACAATTGATGTTATAAAGAAAAGGTATTATTGGCAAACTTTCTACAAAGACATTACAGAATATGTAGCCACCTGTAGAACATGTAAATTGAGAAACATGAAGCCACATTTAATTCCCCTTCAAGAAATGCAACCTTCCCATTATCCCATGCAAACAGTAAGCATTGACTTATCAGGTCCTTACCCACTCACCCAATCAGGCAACAAATACCTCCTGCACATAGTTGACCAATACTCTGTTTGGCCAGAAAGTTACCCACTCAGTGATGCCACATCGCAGTCCATCACGCAAATTTTTTTACAAGAATTCATTCCCAGGCATGGCTGTCCAAAACGAATCATTTCAGACAACGGTAAACAGTTTATCGGTAACCCATTTAAAGCCACCTTACACCAGCTGAATATTGAGCATACTACAACCACTTATTATTGCCCAAATGCAAATGGCAGAAATGAACGCATGCACGCCACCCTACATGATATTATTAGCAAATATATCAAGGGGAACCACCAATACTGGGACCTATACATTAACCAAGCTCTTGAAGCCATCCGAGTAAACGTCAACGATACCACAGGAATGTCACCCTTTCTCATGCTATACGGAAGAGAACCAAACTTTCCGTTAGACAACCTACTTCGCCCACAAAGAAAATACATGGGAGAAGACCCCATCGAAATAATCCTTCAAGAAAAGTATAAAGCTCACCAGATTGCACAACGAAATACGCAGAAGGCATTTCACAAGAAACAGAAACAACATGATAAATCAGCCAAGCTACCAACGTACAAAATAGGAGACAGAGTATACTACAAGAAACATGTACGCAGTTCAAAATTCGATGACCGATGGTTAGATGGCTACAAAATCATGAAACAAACTACGCCTGTAAACTTCATTATTTGGAATGAAGAGAAACAACACCAAACAAAAGCTCACGTAAAACAAATCAAAATTGATAATCACCGGCCCATTCCGCCTCTGACGACAAATACAAGACCAGTCAGAAAGGCCACCCTAAATTATAATCCATCCAGTACAGATCCGTCTGACATATCAGAGTCAGAGACGACAGACTCTGAATTTTACCAAGACGACCGCATACCCAGACCACCCACCGATGCACTACATCGAGCAAGACAACAACGAGACTCGTCCGAAAGCGAAGAAGATATCCCACCACTTGAATTGCGTAATCGACTCCAAGACAGAGACCTGCGCATTAGAAATGAAGAAATCATGCCACAGACGTCACACGATGACAACACGAAAGCACCTTATATCCACACTCAAACTTACTCCCGCAGTGATAAATCGTCAGCTGATACCTATCACACCCCCAGTTCAGGCAGTTCTAGTTTTAACACTAGTGAAAACCAAACACTGCTATACCACAAGAACAAGATTGCTCGTTCAGAACAATCAGATCCTGAAGAAACTATACCCAAGCAGATTGTTGAACCATATACCAGCAATCTTTATGAAGACGAAACGCAACAAGAAATGAGAAACTACAGTGTCAACCCCGGCACAGCTTTGTCAGACCCCAACGAACATAATGACAGAGAAATGGTAGAATTATACGAACAAGAAACAGACATTGATACAGCTAGTTCTATTGAAACCAGTGATGCGGATAGTACATTATTTGTACCAGTCAGCTCCAGCGTCAAACGCGCCTATAAAACAGAATCTGATGACTCAATCCCTAGCAACAAAATTCCGCGTATACAGCACAACTATATCAGACGAAAGATTCTGAAGAAACGCAATCATGTTCCAAAACCAAGCCGAGAAGTGTTAGCCTCAGCTCTACTAGTCAAAAACAACAGTGTGCAAATTACTGTGCCCACTGTAACCGGTGCTAACGTACCACAGACCCAAGTCCGAAGAAAAATCAAGGCGAAACATATACCTGCCTCAAAACTAACAGATGTTCCAGCCATACAAACCCTAACCACAGTGAAACCATCACCGCAATCAAATGATGTTAAGCCATCACCGCATTCGTCAATGTCCTCAGTGCCCCAACAATCAGCAAATGCAGTGTCGTCGCCTATCACACCCGTCACCACTGCTACTCAGTATGATGCTCGCCTAAGCAGTCGGGACATTGCAAGGTTAGAGATGGTGAAGGAATTCAAAGAACTAGCGAAGCTGTTCTGAAAAAACACGCCCAGGTGTCTTCAATGTACATGCCATCCCGAACGGTCAACGCATATGTGAAAAAAAACCCTTTTAACAATGTACTAACCTTCCCATGTACTTTATTTTCAGTTTTGACAGTTCAAATGACTTGCTTCCAGACTAAGATGTCAAAAGCCCCACTGAGAAACTTTTTTTTCCAGCCTTAGAATACTGATGCATCGAGACCAGCACACGGAGGATTTTCTTTAGATAGTATAGTTGTGAAATAAAAATGTCAAAACAATTGATAACACACGGTGTTACGAGTTTACATACATTAGTTTAGTTACAGACATTTTCTTAATATTTCGAATGTTACACAACTTTACCTATAACACATGTGTCACACTATTCTGTTGTAACATTGATCTACACTTTTGTAACTGATCATATTCCACGCTCCATTCACCAGACTTCTTGTCCTTGCAGATCCAGAGTCCTGTATTTTCGCATCTTAGTGCATTTTCATGCAGACACTTTACACCAGATATTTTTTTCTTACCCCATACTAATATTTCTTCGATCTATATTATGCTAAACTCCTTTATATCTATCACCTTGATCAATCATACTGTTCCTACTATGACATCTCTTAACAGCACACAATTCATACCCAAAACCAGTATTGTATGTTATGCTATTTTTCTCCACAGGATTATTTATTTGTCAAATATACATTATTTTAGACCCAGATGTATATTAGTACTGTCAAGAATTTTAAACATTCTCCTAAAGAGATTTCATATCCCAACCTTGACTCTCTATAGTAAGATTTTCTTCACCCCACTGGTACAACATCTTTAACTTACTATTTTTCCTTTCCACTATATTGAGACGACATTCCAGACTTGTGATTTTTTTTAATCCCAATCATATTCATTCCTTGGAATTACAATCATGTTGTAATCAGGAGATCCTAGATGTACCCTTTCCTCGCCACTTATTGACAACAGATACTGCTACAACATTCATTCTATTCTAACCTAAACTATTACTTGCAGCCCTATTGGTTAGGATTTACCATTAGAAATGTTGATAGTATATCTAGTGTTTAGTGAATTGATTTTTATCATTCTTTAGTACTTGTGATACAAACATAAAAGAAAAAAAAAATGAAAAGAGACACAACATAACAGAAAAATGAGAAAAAAAAACAATTGGAATTTTTTTATAAAATGTATTATGTTTATATGCCACCCTCACACATTTTGATGATGATAAGCCAATATTGTAAAACATTGACTGCCCTGAGGTTAGCAGCCAACATAAAAGAAAAGAAAAAGAGAAAATAAATCACCATTTCAGAGTGAGAAATTAGTTTTTACTCCTACAGCCCATTACCAGTCATACACCCCACCAGCTTGATCCCTGATACTCCAACAATATTTTGTTGATATCACAAGTACCCCAATGACATTTGCGCATGCTGATTTTCTGCAAATGAAGAATCCCTTGAGAGCATTAGTATATGCTAACCCCAGATTGAACAAATTGCACCTATTTGTTGATGATGCCTTTGCCCATGTTAAAGAAATAGCATTTGCACATGCTGACCTAGCAAATGAAATACCCCTCTACAGCATTGGTATATGCTGAACCCACATTGAATACCCCATTACCGGATGATAACCACTAATGACACATGAGATGAAGAAGCAACAGGTTATGTATGATGAAGATGCCATTTTATATTAAGGTGAAACTTTATGTTGTCACAGCTGAGATTTTGTTGTAATGTTTATGCACAAAATCCCCCACATTAACATTGGAGGAGGAATAATCTTAGTCTTTCGTGGTTACGAGATAAGACAAGGATATAATAGAATATTTGATGAATACCATGGACATGGAACAAATCAGAGCAGATGATTGTTACACATGAGGACCATATTTGAAGTCATTATTGAAGGATTATCAGTAGACAAGGGACAAATGGATTATGATAATCCCATGGAACCACAGGTACTAAGGACACAAATGGAGATTAAATAATGGAGAAAAAAAAAATAATGACTGAATAATTACTACGCCCAGAGGTAAAGGAAATAGAGATACATCCGCATTTTTGGAGAAGATATCTCTTTGATTTTCGCTCATTGCCTTTGTAAAATGAACATTGTTGTATAACAAATGACTATTCCCTATCACGAATTACAGAATGTTGTAAGATAGTTGAAATAAATTGACGATTTAATATACTCATAACATACCCAGAATTACAGGAAAAAAAAATATAAATGATTGATGAAATTGGACGTACTGAGATTTGCTCACCCCGAGGATATTGGAAAAAAAAAATAATGTTATCCCAAGGACAGACATGTCACAGATATATCATGGAGATATTATGACATAAGAAAAGAATACCTAGACTGGAAATGCTGCAAACTTTGTCAACGACACCATGAAATAGACCCCCGTCCCACACTTAAGATAACTGACGGACGAGATTTTTGAATCATAAGTACCATAAGTCACCCATCTGGCTGTAGTCAGCGGATGTTACAGGCACCACATAACTCTGACTAACCTTCGACCTGCGAAGGCAGAGTTGGTGTTGAAATCCTGAAAATATGTACAAAAGTATTTTACCTCATATTGCGATAAAATTATGAAAGTTTTGTTGATGTTTACAAATGATTAGTTGATGTGTTGTTGATAAATATATTGTTAGATGTCATACATTGAAAGGCAATACTGATGAATTCCCAGTATAAACAAGAGGACCAGGAAAGGTCCACACCTATAAAATATTGGAGCACCACATATATATGGAGAATATGGGATTTATGAAAAAAAAAATAAAGGAAATACAAAATGGTATACAAGGATAAACAAGTGATAACAGATACATATTGTCAAGGATACCAAGTTATTTCAAAAATAAATGAACTAGTACAAGTAATGAGATTTTTAATCATTTTAATTGGTACATTGTAATTGCTCATCAGAATAAATTGTTACATTGAGCTTTGAAAATGATTATGTACAGATCTGAAATTGTTTCCCATATGCAATAATAAATAACAAAAGAAAGCATGATGGATCACCACGGTTAAATTAACTGACTTATACAATTGGATCGTCATTTGCAAAGATGATGTGGATATTTTGGAAAAAAAAAAAAAACAGGAATGCTTTCTACTGAAATATACATGGAATGCTTACTCAATAAATAAGTTAGGACCAAAACTTATTAGAACACCAGAAGTGAAAATAACATAAAATTTTGAACCACTCGGAGGACACAGAGATAGAATTAGGTTTTCCCCCACAATGTCCAATACAGTGTGTCAACTATATTGTTAGAATAACATGCATGTGGATTATGATAATGAAATAGGATATTATTGTTCATGTTCCCAATGTTGCCACTCCCCATATTTTTGAGTGATGACTTAATGAATATTTTTGTTGGTCAGGGTTGCCAATTTAAAAATGTGATGAAAAATGCTAGATAGTTAAAAAAAATTTTTGGAGTTGATGTCCATCCCTAAGTTTTTATAGAGAAGTTGATCGCACATAGATATAGGAACCTAGTTTAGGAATTAGTTTAAATTTTTCCGAATTATTTTTGGACTTAGAAATTTTTTTTTTGAACTTTAAATTTTTCTGAACATTTTTTGAACTTAAGAAATTTTTGGGATACATTTTTTAAGATTTGATAGTACTCAAATGTCTCCCTACGGGATACATTTACAGGGCCCCGGGATCTGTAAGTAACCGCGTATACCGTGAGTTTTCAGATATAGACTATATTAACATAAAATAAATTTTTATAGAAACAGAAGATAAAAGAAAATCTTAACGCAGATGTTCAATTAGGCCAGTTTTAGCTTCGAAACGCCACGCATTATTTTAGGCCAAGCTTCGCTTGCAGAGTTGCGTTAGTCACGTGATTTCTAACCAATGGTTAAGCTCAGTTTTTCCTTTTTCCCAGAAATGAACGGGAGACGAAGCCATGTTTTTAGGCAGTATTGAACTGAGAGCGTGAAAGCAAGGACATGCTTTGTCTAATCAGTGTAGATTTCAGTTGAGGACATCAACTTCAGACACAGTTGTGTATATTTAATTAATTGTGGAAGTGTTTATGGATTCCAAAACTTTGGAAGTAGGAAAAACATAACATACTTAAAAAAGATAGAGCTGACGGTCATAACCCAAGTATGGCTATGTTCGAAGGTGTGCAACAATAGAAAAAAAAACTAGGCATATAATTGACATATATGCTTACAAAGGAAGATCCTGATGTTGGGAAAAAGGAATGTTGCATCCTAGAAATAATATATTGAACCTTCATGCTGGTTTATAAATGTCGACATGCTATTATGAAAATTTGATTTGGTTACCATTTGACTTAACCCAGTTCTTGTTGAAAGTTGAATAAAACAGTTATTTCATTGAATACAAATGCTGTTGACGAATCATATGTTTTGCAGTTGGACATCATACCAATTACTAAAGTAGCATACCAAAGCTAATAGCTGCAGGTGCAACACAAACAATAACCATCTGCTCAAAAAGAAAATAAAACATCTTAGAGGATTATCCCCGAACCTGGTAAATTCCTGTAAGTCTGTAGAGAGAAATCATCACCTCTAGCAGGCTAGCTAGTAATCAAAATCTAATACTCTCGATTTAAACAGCAACCCCCACTACTCTACCCGGCCACAGGTGCAGGTTTTGTCGTATGAAAAATTACTACACCAGCGAGTGCCGAAACCGCCCTCATCCCCAGCGCGCGGCGTGTATAGAAACTCGAACAACGAAGGACAAAGAGGCTTGGAAAGAAGAGGGGGAAAAATCACATCCGGCGGTGGTGGACGAAGTGGTTGTAAATGGAGAAAGAGGGAACTGCTTATATGATACGGGCTTGGAGTTTGATTTGGTCATCAGCGCTAGGCTGGTCAAACCAGAACATTTGACCAAGGAAACAATAGAGATCCAGGGGCCAGTCAAAAGCAACCCCCTTTAACGGCGCCCATTGCGCGAATTCAGATAGAATCAAGATTTGTATCGGGAGAAATACGATCGGCCGTCCTCGAAGATCCCATTTATGATGTCATTCTTGGCTGCAAATATGTATTCTTAGGGAATAACCCTAAGCCGAAAGTTATACCAGCAGTGCAGACACGAGGTCAAGCAAGGAAAGAGGAGAGTGCGCAGAACACACCATCTTCGCATTGCATTACGGCATATGCAAAGAAATCCGCCGGAAAAACTGATTATGAGAAGGCAGAAAACTTCATTCATCTGCACACGTTTGCGGGTGAACAGGGTCGAAGTGAACAAACCTCTACGGCCTCCTCTGAACCAGAACTGCAGGGTTCACCCTGCCCGCTTTCCTTGGGTGTAGTTAATTCAGTGGATTCCAGACACCTCTGCAGAGATAATGGAAAGTTATTAAAAGGCACAGAAGAACCTACTCTAATGGCAAGCGGTACCTTCGATGGATCTTGAAAGGGGACTTCAAATAAAACAATTGCACCTGGCATCACAGGGAAGAAGAAAACAGGCACAGGTATCCTGAAATTAGGAGGACAACTATTACCTCACTCCCCCGGCCTTTCTACGTGGAAGGAAGAGACCGGAGAGGAGCGGGCATTTGCTATTATCCACGGAAATAGACAGAGGCCGAAAGCGCCTAAGTCTGCCTTTCCCCCGGACGAAGGAAAGTCAGATCCTACCCCTTTTAAAACTTAAGGAGAGAAATGTGTGCCTTTAGAAGGGATAACAACACATACTATTATCGGGACAGGGTGGACGAAGGACACGGATGCACCCCCCCCGACTCTCTTCAAAAGGAGGTAGAAGAGGATCATCAGGAGAACAGTGTCGTAGAGCCGGCGGGGATACAGCAGCTCAACACCCACGGGACTCCGATTCTATTTAGAGGCGAGACGAAAACTAAGCGGATAGACAGAAGGAGAGACACCAGGCGACACAATAGGAAACAGCTTGGTGTACGCGGGTTATGCAAAACACAGCGCCGACGCGCGAAATTTACAACACACTGTACCCGATACAAAAGGACAGATGGGTTGCACCGTATCTTGAATTTTGACCACTCCACGGGCAAGATACACAAGATACGTAATAAGGACAAACAATGGCCAACTTTGATCCGTCGTCGGATTCAAAGATTGGTTAGCAAGAGAAAGAAGTGGGGAAACATTGTTTATGTGGACAGAACGAAGAAAGACACCCAGAAACTTGAGGTCAGTCAGAATGGGTCACTCAAGAGACAGAAGAGGTTTAAACCTGGCAAAGAATGTTACCAGGATGGTAAGGCAAAAGGGTGGGGAAGGAAAAGTGATATTTTAGGGACGGCAACTAGCGCCCGGATTTCCCTCGGAACGCAACGTTGTCATTAGAGAAAGAGTGGAAGAGGCATTCGATTCCAGGCTGGAATTCGATTCGATATTTAGGTCAAGACTGGTTAAACCAGAACAATTGAATGATGGAACTGTGGAAATGCAGTTCACAGTTAAAGGCGATCCTCCAATGATGGCGGCTATCGCCCGGCTTTCCATTGAAGGCAGATGTGTCGAGGGAGAACTACGATCAGCAGTCTTAAATGATCATACGGATGAATTCATGATAGGCTACAAATATGTGGGTTGGAATACACTCGATAGTCAAGAGTCCCAGCTGCAGGACAGACACGTGAACAAACGAAGGAGAGGAGACAAGGAGACGAGTTTGACTTCCATCCGCAAGAGCTGAGACCAGCTCACAACAACGACAAATCGGTACAACCTTGTTTTAAGAAGATACTGAAGGGGGACAATCCAGCGCAACCAGGAGACTGCTTTAAACTGCAAGGACAACTCCTTAGGAAAGTAGGAAAGCGCGGATATGAGTATAAGCAACAGGTAGTACCAGCACGATATACATTTTATATCTTAGGAATGGGATATGCTAGTAAATCTAGTTGTCGGGTCGTACAATGCATCACAACGCAAGGAATCACCCGCCATTATCATTGGCCGGGAATAGCAAGGGACATTGATCAATTTATTAGATCATGCTCGGAATGCCAGAGAGGGGCATTACATCATGGAAAACCGGAGGAAGCCACTATTAAGGTAAACAGACCACATACGAGGAAGAGGAGGCGACAACATGACAGATAATATAATACGACTGGTCCCAGATCTGAGCTAGAGATAGGCAAACAGGTTTTACTGTTTATGCATAGCAGACAGAACAGGTTACAGATTGGATGGCACGGGCCATACGCAATGGTCGAGAAGGCATCTCGAACCAATTATAAGATTCCAATGGAGAATCAGCGGGAAATATCTCATATTAGTATGCTAAAGAGATATTTAGACAGACACATAACTGAAGCGGCCAACTTCAGGACACGAGCAGCCACACAGCATTTGAATAAGGGAAATCCGAACTCAGTACTGCAGCCCAATGCGGCTAGACAGTCATCTGCAGGCGTGCAAAAAATCACAGCCCGCTTTACGAACCTAGTCGAGCAGGGGCAACAACTCTTAGCCACGGCCACGATATTGAAACAGGAAATGGAGCAGCTAGTTATAGCTGATACAGGAGAAGCAACTGAGGAAGATTGCGAGGACGAAGATGATTTGGATGAGGAGAAAGTTGGTGGAAACGAGGAAGATGAGGAGGGTAGTAATAGCGAGAAGAGAACCACAGCCGACAATAAGGAATGTAAAATGCATCCTGACTCGCAGGAGTCTTCGTAAGTTAAGACTTGGTGCGGGGGACATATGTCACGGGACGCGACTGAAACTGCATTTCAGTTCTTAAGACCTATTGCCAATATTTTGTTGGTAAAATTCTCACGGTATGAGAAAGCCGTCTGTTGTGTAAATCCATTGTTTACAATGGACATCGCTCGGCGTAAGCCCTGTAAACGCAACAACATTCACCTGGAATGCTTTCACAACAGGGGGACATTACATCAACAGACTATCGAGGTAATCGACCCTAAGTGTCGGGTTTGTTTACTCAAGGCCAGTAATCTACAAATATTAGCTCGGCTTGTAACAGAACATAAAGGTGGTCAGCCGGACTTCACGGAAAATATTGAAGTAACGGAGACACGAAGTCGGGGCGAAGATCAATATGAAAAAATAAATAACAACATGAAAGGAGCAAAGAATGCAAAGATGATAACAACACTGCACATGCCCCAAAAGACGAACGCAGACAGATTGTCTCGGATAAGCAAAATATGAGAGCGACCAGAGCAAAATATTACAGGAAATTTACACAGTAATGAGGACAGAATGTCTGACTAAAGGAAAACAAACGAAATTTCACATGACACAAGATGCGAACCCGAAAAATCGCCAACGGCGATTCAGACGATATATAACCAAACGAAATTTATCGCTCGGCATTGCAAGAGAAGCAGTCCGCCAACATACTAGGGTTCTGGATTTCACAAGAAAGAATCAAGATGTGTGTCAGTGAAATTCTTAATATGGACACCAAGGTTAGTGTAATATAGTTTGTACCTTATCATTATTATATCTTAACTTCAGTCAGATAATATATACATATTTTCCATAAATATAATACTGTAAATACCAGTCACGTTTATTATAATATTATATTTCATACTCATAAGTACAGGTTGCAATAAACACCATGAGAGAATTATTATATTGCACAGTTTCCAGTAACTATAACGAAGTAAATACAAAACACTTTTATTTTGCCTCTTACATTACCTGTTAACCGTGCAGTAAACACCGCGCAGCCATTCCTTATAGTGATAAGATTACACATACAAGAACACACGAGAGGCGTAACATAGTTTACGGGGTACTTACAAAGGGTTCGTTATTTTATCCATCACAGTGGTAGAGACAGGGACCATTTGAGATAACTCAGCCTTCGTCTACTACTTTGTTGGCGTTAATTACAGGACAAGCTACATGAGTAGGGCCAAACAGAAATACTGCGACGACACGCATCTCACAGATATTTAACGGCAACAAACCTACCAACAAACAATGGGGATTTTAGAAAAGAACTTGCTAGGCGGCGAAGGGACTTTCTACTAAACAATCACCCACTGGCAATGTCAACACTCGCTTTGTGAATAACAAAAGAACAGGCCATCGACACCTAACGACATAAAGTGGACCGTCCAGTATTATTGAATGCAGACAAAGACTTGTCCAGTGTATACAAATACCCAGAGTTACATTTACAGTCAGTCAGAGACCAGAAACAAGATATCCTTTTTGTTAGTATTTAGGAGTTGCTTACATTTCATCATTATCATCCCATAGCATAGATTTAAGATTCATTTGTGTATTTGCATTAACTAATATCTTTCTTCACAGGGATAGTTAATGTCATTCCTAGTGGCATTTGTATTAGTGTAATTGAATGTTGTTATATTTCAGTAATTCAATAAATGTTGTAGTTGTGTTTACTTTACCAACACACGTTAATTATATATATAGAGAAGGAAAGAAAGTGTGCGAAAGAGACATACATTTCTTCCTTTCTTCCTCTTCTGTTCACTCAGTATAATAGGGGAGGTGGGGGCTCGTTAGCATTATAATATAGAGAGGGGGGATAGAGTGGTAGGAGTTATAGTGTCACGAGATCCAGAATCACTGGGACTGTCTGCGGGGAATTTATCCCAGAGTCTTACATTCGCCTTCTTCACTCCTGCTGCCTATTTCCAACGGGTTGCCAGGCAAATCTGAGCCATTGACAAAGCCGGCACCACACAGATAACTCTTTGGTTACCCTTCGGGATAACCCTGTGACAGGTAGGCTTCCCCAGAAAGATGCGGATTGACATAAATAAATCTCCAACCAATATCGAAAGCATTGCAGTAAAGAAACAGCCACGATTCTTAACAAAACAGCAGTCTGAACTATAACTAAAATGTAAAAAGATCAACTAGCGAAATAATACAATACAGAGCATAGAATATACACAATAAAGAAAATATCACACTAAATAAAATGCGTCCGGATATTACCAATAATTCAATGTATACAGTAAATGGTTGAAAGAGATGCGCTACGAAGGAAAGAGGCAAACACGTAACAAACAAACAAACAAAAAATAGTCTGAACAAAAAAAGGCAAAGGTTGAAATATGTTATAGGAAACTAGGTCAAGGTAGTCCCATAGAAGATACTGCCGTAGGGGAGTGAAGTGTTAGAGACTTCACCGTACAAAGTCCAGCATTGAGAAATGGGATGATGTGGCGTGAAAAGTTTATATTCTTCAGTTGATTGTTTGTGCTCGTTTTCACACTGTGTCTAGGTTTATATAGCATAGGTCCACAAGATTCAGGACAGCCACAATAGTTCATTAACGATACTTTCTATGACTCGAAGATTCCACACAACGATCAATATAACAGCTGGATATTTTAGTAACATTCCATTTATTATTCACGTAGACAATACATCATTACACAGCATGCATAATTAGGTAGATTCAGCAACTCCTATAATCCGTAGGTCCATATAAACATTACCTCATTCCTATTCCTACCTTCCGTTGTATTTAATAAACATTAATATGTTTCAAGACACTTCTCTTTTAAATTTCCCATATTTCTACCATTGGGTAGAATACACATACTTGATCAGTGTATAATTTAAAATGTGTACCCACCAAGAACTTCTGTAGTTTATGTAATGTCCATACCAATGACAAAAGTTCCCTTTCCACAACTGGATATCTGGATTCTGTCTCTGAAAGTTTTCTGCTGAGGTAGAATATCGGGTGGCACTCGCCATCAAAGGTCTGCATTAAACATCCCCCGATTCCTTTCAGAGATGCGTCTGTAACAACGAGAAAAGGTCGTCTTAAGTCTGGTAGTCTTAGTATTGGACTTTTTGAAAATTGTGTTTTGATGCTCTGTAAGGCATGGTCACACTCTTTGTTCCATATTATTTTGTCAGGCATACCCTTTTTTGTCAGAGCAGATAGAACAGAAGTTAAAAGGGAAAATCGTGGTATAAACCTGTGGTAAAAGTTTATGAGTCCCAGCAAACTACGAACTTGTTTCTTAGTAGTTGGTATGGCAAGATCCAGTACCCTTTTTAGTGTAGACTCATCAGGTTGTATTGTATGTCGGCCAATCTTATGACCCAGAAATGAAATCTCAGTAAACCCAATTTCGACTTTGGAAGGTCGAGCTGTGAGGTTATGTACTCTGAGAGTTTGGAGCAACGACTGTATCCCAGCGATATGTTGTTCCCAAGTATCATGAAAAATGCAAATGTCGTCCATATACGAAATGAGATCGGTGCGATTACCTAAAACGCGACGCATCATGCGTACAAAGGTCGCTGGAGCATTCCGTAAACCAAAACACATGACATTGTAATGAAACAATCCACGAGAAGTGGCAAAAGCAGTCAAAGGTTTTGATACATCAGCCAGAGGAATCTGCCAGTAACCTTTAGATAGGTCAAACTTGCTGAAGAAAGTGGCGGATGATAGGCGTGGCAACAAATCCTCCCGCAAAGGCATTGGTTCAGAATCGGATATGGTCACCTTGTTAAGGCGACGAAAGTCAATACAAATACGAATTGACTTGTCTTTCTTTCGTACTGCTACCATAGGAAAACAGAAAGGAGAATCGGACGGTGAAATAATACCCAGTTTTAACATACCATCTACTTCACTTTCCACCTGATCTCTAACATGTAGAGGAACGGCGTATGGTCGTAATGAAATCGGGGTGTAATCTGACAATTTGATTTCGTGTGTGATAATGTTAGTACGTCCCGGAAGATCAGACAAAACATCCTGAAAGGATACCAACATAGAACGAATTTGATCCCCATGATCTGCAGGTAAATCAGTACAAATTATAACATCATTCCATATTTCCGAAGACTTAATAGGTGCTACCGGAAACGTGGAAGGTACATCAGCGAAATTGGTTTGCACCTCATCCACCAACGCGATAGATGCATGATGGGTAGGTTGGTTCATGATAGCATCACAAATGAATTGTAACTGAGGAGGACGAGTGATGTATGGTAGGAGCATGTTAACATGGAATGTTTTTTCTTTACCCCGCATATTGATGACGTAGTCCACGTCCGCTCTCTTTGCAACCACTTTAAACGGACCTTGCCATGTTACTAACAAGTGATCTACTTTGAGTGGCAGGAGAACAAAAACATCGTCATTGATTGAGAAAGACGTTAGTCGTCTATCTCTGTTAATGCGAGATCTGGTCTTATATTTTGCCATCTCAGATGCTTCAGTCGCCACCTGACATGCATCCACAAGATGTTGGCGTAAATCTGTAACGTATTGATAAGTGGATTTCTTCTTATTATTATTATTCACATCAGATTCCATCAACAAATCATGTAAGAGAGACATTGGACCTCTTGGGTTCGCACCAAATACTAACTGAAAAGGCGAAAAACCAGTATGATTAGGAACCTCTCTGTATGCAAACAGTACAGCAGGAATAAAACGATCCCATTCTTGAGGAAATGATGTAGTCACCTTCCCCAACAATTGTTTTAATGTCCCATTCCAACGTTCCACGACCCCGTTAGAGCTAGGGTGAAATATAGCACTAAGAGAGTGACGGATACGAAGTGTGTTGAAAACATCTGACATCATACCTGACACGAACTGAGATCCATGATCAGAAAGGATTTCATCCGGAAACCCGATGCGTGAAAATATAGACAGCAACGCATCTGTTACCGACACTGTGGTAATATTTTTTAAAGGAATGGCTTCTGGCCATCTCGTACACAGGTCAATACATGTTAATATGTATTGAAAACCCCTGGTAGACCTTACAGACAGTGGTCCTATGATATCAATAGCCAATTTGAAAAAAGGGCGTACAGCAATATCCGTGACCTGTAAAGGTGCTGATTGATGTGCACCCTTACGTGCAACACTTCGACATTCAGCGCAAGATTTACAATAAGTTGAAATGTCTTTATTTACCCCAGGCCAATAAAAGTGTTTTAGTAATCTATAAGCCGTACGGGAAATTCCCATATGTCCAGCAAATGGTACGTCATGCGCATTTGACAAGACTAGTGCGCGAAATGACGTAGGTACTATAACTTGTTTGAGAATGAAAGAGTAATTATCAAAACATCGTATCATAATATTATCCTGCATTTGAAACCAATGTCTTGAATTTTTAGAATGTTTAATAGTTCGAGCAATAGCTAATGGGAATAAATGTGCCAAAGAAGGATCCATTTGTTGTTTTGCTATAAATATATTTTTGTCAATGTAATGACAAGTTGTAATGTGTTGAGTGTGTATAGAAGAATTTAATTCAATTGTCTCTGCAGCTTGTTGTGCTCTGGTTGTGATCGCGTTAGCAAAGGAGGGATGATTTCTCTCCCAATCAATAATATCCTGTTCAGAACACTCTTTAACCCCCTTTATGTTACCGATAAGTAAATCACAACAAGGTCGATCGAGAGCACACACTCTTACTTTTCCCGAAAAGAACGGAGTATCTATTACCACATCTGCCAGCGGATAAGATTCAACAGTTCCACCGAAAGTTACGCACTTTATAGAGGTTCCCGTAAAGCAAGAAGAAGGAATTAGTGCCTTCCTTAGGCCAATGGTGGTGCATCCGGTGTCACGTAAAATAGAAACAGGTGTGTCAAAAACAAAACCTCTATGGATCACTAGTGAGCCAACCCCATCATTTAAAGACAAAACTGGCAGAGCATGTCCACATCTCAGACGTGGAGTAGATCCAGGCTGAAATAGAGTCATACATTCCGTGCAATTACCACTATTTTCCAGATCAAAACTACATGCATTGGCATGAGTATTATTCTCATTATTGGAAATATTATCATTACCAACGTCAAGCTGACAAGCGTGAGCTTGTGATCTTCCTCTACTTTGACTCCTAGAAAAATGTGTTCCTCTCCGATCCACTGGACAGTCAGACCGATAGTAACTCTTTTTGTCCGTGCGAGAAGAATCATCACGAGATGGTGGTGAGACATGATGTTTGTTATTGTAATTACTGTTATTGTAATCATTACGTGAGGGTCCCGAAAAATGATGTTTGTGAGTGTAATTATTATTGGAGTATTGATTATTTCTTTGCCATGACTTTTTATTATTATGGTTAAAGTTTCGTCTCTCTATACCCCGTGAGGGCGAATGATTATGAGGGAAATTATATCTACCTCTATAGGAATTTTGATAGTCATCCCTATACCGTCGGTCCATGCTGCGAGTGCGTGATCTATCATGAGTGACCGCACAAGCTGGCAAAGTTTCTAGGACCTTCGTCTTACCTAAAGGCAAGTTTGGGTGTGCGACCGAAAATTGTTGAGCTAATTTTTCCATTTCTCCTATATTTGTGGGCTTCCTTTCTTGAAGGAATGAGAAAATTTCAGTATTTACCGAAGATAAAATTTTGTCTCTTAAGAAGAGATCATAAAGACCTTCGAAAGATTTAGTAATATTAGACAGTTCAATCCATCTGTTTAGACACATCTTCACTGAAGACACAAAGTCTTCGACATCCTTACCTTCCATAGGACCCATCGATTTAAATTTTAAACGATATCCTTCCTCGTCTAAACAATATTTGCGAAGAAATACTGATTTTATGGATTCATAGTCGTTTCTTTTGTCATCGGCAATGTTAAAAAAAGTTTGTAAACTTTCACCAGTAAGTAACCCGACAAAATGTTCAGGCCATGAGGCCTTAGGTAAATTTAAAGCCGTAACTCTTGATTCAAATCTCAAAAGAAAGAATCCTATATCGTCATGCAATGAAGAAAAATTTGGTAATTTTAAATTAATGATCTTCGACGATCCAGTACCAGAAGATTCCCTAGAAAAAGAAGATTGTAAGCGCAATTTTTCTAACTCAAAAGTTTTTTCTCTTTCAAATTTCGCTTGTTCTGCAGCAATTTCTGCTAAACGAATTCTTTCCCTTCTCTCATGTTCCCTCTCTTCTTTCTCTCTTTCTTCTCTTTTTTCTTCTCTCTCTCTTTCTTTCTCTTGTCTTTTTTCTTCTTTTTCTTTCTCTTCTCTTTTTTTTTCTTTTTTTTTTTTCTTGTCTTTTTTCTTCTCTTTCTTTCTCTTCTTTGTATTCCGCTATTTCTTTATTTACATAGGCTATAAGATCATCACCCGAGAAATTCAAGTCCTTCCCATTCTGTATAAATCCCGCCTTAACCTTCACAAAGTCAGCCATACTGAAATTAAAGAGTAATGGGCTATAGATTCAAAATGTATATCTCTCCCACTTGTTGCCCAATGACTATACTTAGTCGTAAGGTAATTCAAACCTTTTCAAAACCAACTGTATATACAGTACTTCTTCGTTATGTGTGATATACTTGTCTCTGAAGTATATGATACTTATCAACTAATCTCACAGTGTATCCGTAATCATCGTATATAATAACATATCAGCAATTAACAATATACTATAATCCAGTACTAAATATCGCCTTTACTACCTATTTAAAAGCATGCCATACTATCACATTAGACAAAAGATTAACTGACAACGCTGGAAACAAATCAGGAAAAAGACAACAGTGTAAAAAGTCATAAAATCTTACCATATAATAAAACAGTTGTTTCCACCGTCAATGAACAGTACAGGACGAGATACAATCACATAGAACTGCTGTACATATTAAAAAGAAAGTCAGAGAAGAACTACAGGTACGAACATAATCATACTGAACTAAATAAGAATTCCACGACAATATGTTACTCGACAGCACAGCTAAACAAATAAGAAAATATTAATCTCAGTCAGAGCGGAAATACGACAGCACTAAATGCTGAATCCCTGAAAGAGATCAATACAATCAAAATCTATAGAACGACGACAACTAAATTCATCCAAAGATATAATTGAGTGTCGCCCACAAGAAAACATAAAACATAAAAGATACACAAAAATAAGATGTGCCTGACATTTTTAGGACCGGAGACCATGACCCTACAAACATATATTCGCTTATATGATTAAAATCCACGACCGCCAATCCTCGTTGTAAACAAAAAGCATCAACCTCGCAAAGTGGCCTTGAATCTATGCAATAAACACGGGTCAAGAAAAGAATGTAAAAGTCTGGGTTGCACAACGCGTATAAGTGTCCTGTACAAGACGTTCCCTGTTCCTACTTAGGAAATCCAAGTGGTCAGCAAATCTGTTTGGTGACGTACGTAAAAGATTAAATCATCCTTCCTGACCATTGCAGACAAACGAAATGATTTCTCGGACATCAGGGTTGAAAGACTTGTCAGACTTGAAAGACCCAAAAGATTGGTTCTGGATACCGTCATGCTTCTCACGATTCATATTATTGGTATAATAAATGTCCACTGGTAAGTTTATTTTAGGATTTACAAGTCCGTTCAGGTGACCTTGATGTAATGGTTCACTACACCGATTCAACGTGAAATGGCCTCGAGGTGACAATATTCTTCATAGTAACCTGTGACCGCAGTATATTGTGTCGAAATTTCATATCTGTTCGTAGGCAGTCAAATGTCTATTCAGCGACTTTAATAGAATATATGTTGTTTGGTATTAATGTCTTCCCAACAGTCCAAGGTCTTGGCATGACCTCGTACGAAAAATTGCAATTTCTATTGATTCCACAAATTCGTGTGCTTGATATCTTGCGTACTTTCCACAGTACAGCATTGTACAAATTCCAAACAATTAATTCCTCTCCAACGGAACGAGCCCCCATATCTGTGGCGTTAAAAGTTTATATTCTTCAGTTGATTGTTTGTGCTCGTTTTCACACTGTGTCTAGGTTTATATAGCATAGGTCCACAAGATTCAGGACAGCCACAATAGTTCATTAACGATACTTTCTATGACTCGAAGATTCCACACAACGATCAATATAACAGCTGGATATTTTAGTAACATTCCATTTATTATTCACGTAGACAATACATCATTACACAGCATGCATAATTAGGTAGATTCAGCAACTCCTATAATCCGTAGGTCCATATAAACATTACCTCATTCCTATTCCTACCTTCCGTTGTATTTAATAAACATTAATATGTTTCAAGACACTTCTCTTTTAAATTTCCCATATTTCTACCATTGGGTAGAATACACATACACAAGTTGCCCATTCAGGGTCAACACACGCTCTGTCCATCTTTTCTCCACACTGCTCACGTCATGTGCGCAATACACATATCGACAAATTACTATCGTGCAGCGCTCATCAGCACCAAAATCCTATATATTTTCTAGCGTGTGGCGTGCAATAGCCGGCGCCACAGATGACCAGTTCACTTCCTCGCTGCCTATTCCTTCCCTAACTGAAAGTCAAGTACCCATGTACAGCTGGGTAGACTTTAGCGTGTCGGTACCGTGATTCGAACCCGGCACATTTGCCGCGAGACACCAGAGCTCTAACCACTCTGCCAACTCGACGCTCAGAAAACTAGGAAGAATGATTTATATGATAAATACAAGATGCATGGAGATAACGAACGAGCGAATGCTTCGTTACAGTGATTATAAAAAAAATAATAACAGTATTATATTATGGTGATTTAAAAATAAAGTTAACATTATAATGTTACATTAATCAAAAGGTTAACAGTTATATTTTATTTTTTTTTGGGACCAGAAGACGCAGCAATAGAGACCGCAGTCAGCGACTCATAGCTTGACTGCCTGCGTCAGGACCAGCGAACCAGAGCTGGTCAAGACCGTGCTCCACCTCCACGTGGTGGTCCTGGAAACAGTCTGCAGCAGTGCAGTCTGGCTGAGCGAGCACGGATCGAAGAGGGAAGGCAAACCCGGTCCTAAAAAATGCCGTGCAGAAGTTGGATGTGTCGACCGAAAGGTGCAGATATCACAGCTTAGGCGTAAACAGACACAACGCAACCACCTTCCTTTTCAGGGCGAACGAGGAAGAAGGAAGAAGAAGATATTTTATTTTGATACAAAAAGTTATTATGAGTTGACAATATTATGTTATGATGATAAAAATGCATTATGTTATGGTGGTAAGTTAACTGTATTGTGTTAACGGCGATTTTTAAAAAGTTAATAGTATTATGTTGTTGTGATTTAACAAGTTAACAGTATAATGGTGTTGTAATTTTAAAAGTTAACAGCATGTTGTGGTAATACAAAATTTTACATTATTATGTCATAGTGATAACAAGTTAACATTTTAAAAAAAGCAGATAAAGGAGTTTTGCTTCGTTGTGAAGAAGCGCGCCACGTTCAACCTAGGTACAATGTCGATCGGTTAGACTAGGGCGTATGTTAAAATATAAAAGACCTTGTGGTCTGGTTGATTGAAAATGTTAACAGTATTATGTTATGGCAATTTAAAAAAAAGATACGCGTAGAATGTTAAGGTGATTAAAGTTAACATTATCTTACGATGGTTAAAAGTTAACCGTATTAAGTTATGGTGATATCAAAGCTTCTTTTAGGCGCCGTAGAAGCGAAGTCAGTACATTATTTTTGAGATGCTTTGTTCAACCTAAAGCTCTTTATTTTTGGACATGCGCTCTAACATAAACGAATAGGTTGTACGGGACGCACCTCGCCAAAACGAGGCAAAATTTTATATATAAATATTTAAAAAAAAGATGCTTTAGGCTCTTTTGATATCAGCATTACTTTTGTATTCAAAGTAATTTTGAATTATTTTCCTCAATAAATTGTGTAGTATATCTCTGCTGGTTTCTTATCTCTCCAGGTTTGGTAGGTGTCATCACTATAGCAGTCTTTGCTTCACTTGTTTCTGATGCAGAGTATGGATGGGCCTTCTATGTCTACATTGCCGGAACCGTTATTATTGTTATTGCATCCCTCATGCTTCAGTTTGCGTCGCCGAATATTCCTGCACCGCTAGTGGTAAGATACCATATTGGGCTAAGTCGAAAGATGCTTTCATTCAATCATTATGGTTAGATTATTCAGTTAGGGAATTCAGTAATTTATTGTTTATAAATTTAAGACACTTTTAAGTACATTAAATTCATGTTTGCCAACTTGTTTTTATTGACAACTTTTAAAGTTTAATTATTTAGGAAAACAGCAAGAATTAAAAGAGAAACTATGGCAGGTGCAGTATTTTAAAAATGACTATTATGAAGTTGTCTACGTGGCACACTAGAGGCGTATCGAGACATAGAAAAAGACAATAGCTGGGCGCCGAGGAAGAGACTGTGCCCTCGTTATGTATATATCATAAGGAACGTAATGGAGCTAAGCCTCAAAGAAGGTTGGGGATCCACTGTAGCTGATCCTCGATGAGAAAGTGACAGTTGATCAGATACAATTATGAAATTTCAAAATCAACTTATAAATTTAACTTCCACTCTTCTTATATCGTTCGCTCCAAAACGCAAATCCTTTGTATGCAGACCTTTCGTAACTCATTAATGAACCCACACATTAACATTGCTTGTTGTAAAAGTGGTCATCCTGAATATATTAACCATTTATATAAGGTGACTAAAATTAATGAGACAAATACTAATATCTAAACAAATAACTCACATATGAAAGTGATTTATTTTATATATATATATATATATATATATATATATATAGATNTATCTATATATATATATATATATATATATATATATATATATATATATATATATATAATCTTCATTACTGAATGACGTAGAAACATAAACAAGAAACAAGCAGAGCAGCGCTTCTTAAACTATTTCAGTGTCATTCACTCTTGAGTCTTTATCTTACTTACTTACTTAGTCGTTCCCCTTCTACCGTGAGGTGTAGAGGTTTGGAAGAGAGAGCGCCAGACTATCCTATCGGCAGTCTTCCTCCTGGCCTGGTTCCATTCTAGTCCTCGATCCTTCAAAGATTGTCTAATGTTGTCCTCCCAGCGGACTCTGGGTCGTCCTCGGGGTCTGGATCCTTGGCTCTTTGTTTCCCATGCTTGTCGTGGTATCCGATCTTCTCCCATTCTGCAGACATGTCCAAACCATCTTAATTGGGACTGTTCTACTTGGGTCTGCAGGGGGTAGGATTTAAGGCCTTGACGTATCGTCTGGTTGCGTACCATGTCTCTTCTTGTTACTTCAACCATTGAGTCTTTATCACTAAATTTAATTCACCCTCTAGTCTTTATTACAAAATTTCATTTACTCTCGAGTCTTTATTACAAAATTTCATTCCCCCTCGAATCTTTATCACAAAATTTCATTCACCCTCGAGTCTTTATCACAAATTTCTTTCATTCACCCTCGAGTCTTTATTACAAAATTTCATTCACCCTCGAGTGTTTATCACAAAATTTCATTCACCCTGGAGTCTTTATTACAAAATTTCATTCATCCGCGACTAAATTTCCTTATGTTTTTGATAATTGTCGTCTTACTCTCTCTTGTGTATAACTTTATATATAATTCATTTTGTCACATGAACAAAAAACATAAATCAATTCATTTCTTAAGTGTTTATTTTATTCTAGCTTTTGAACGTTCTTAAAATATGTAAAGAATACTATGAGTTGAAAAAAAAAATTAACAGAAAAATTATTAGAATTTTTTTAGTTTACGTAAAATAAAGTTGGTAAACAACAGTTTCAGAACTTAGAATTATATTCTTAGAAACAATGTTTTCTTATTGTGTATGTTTACCACAACAAATAACAAGCAGTATACTTCTACACTTACATGTATGTTTTTCACTATCAATATCTGGGATGTTCCTGTACTCTTGTAACAAGCTTCTCAAACCGAGGTTCAGTTATCTTTTCCAAAATAACCCGCATTACCGAACCAACATACTGAAGTGAATTTCGTTTTTGTGGTTTTCAATTCTATCAAGGGTTGAAAATCCTTGTTCAAAAAGGAAAGTCGTTGTCATCATTCCTAGTAGTTGAATGTCCTTCTAGGCAATTGGTTTGTATTCAGGGAAAGCAAGTAATCCAATCCAATAGTCCCCATAGTAGGAGTATATCTGAAAAGATGATTTTTGAGTGAAGTCATAATGAAGCTCCATCAACACTTCTTACAATTCTCCAATTTCTGCTTGCTTGATGCGGCTGGTGATACTTACTTAGTCGTTCCCCTTCTAACGTGAGGTGTAGAGGTTTGGAAGAGAGAGCGCCAGACCATCCTATCGGCTGTCTTCCTCCTGGCCTGGTTCCATTCTAGTCCTCGGTCCTTCAAAGATTTCTAATGTTGTTCTCTCAGCGGACTCTGGGTCGTCCTGGGGGTCGGTCTTGATCCCTGTCTCTGTTTCCCATGCTTGTCGTGGTAGCCGATCTTCTCTTATTCTGCAGACATGGCCAAACCATCTTAGTTGGGACTGTTTTACTTGGGTCTGTGTTGCGCACAGATTCTTTTGGGTGGTAGTCTATGACGCACAGATTCTTTTGGTAGGCATACAAATGTAAAGTAATATCTATCTGTCTGATGAATTTATTTATTTGAGAATCAATAATACTTACTTGATAATCAGGGGCACACAACCCGTGATTGGTTGAGGTTATATCCCGTTATATGGGTTATCTTTTCTTGAATCTCAACCTGGCGTATGAATACTAGATTTACGTCAGTTTACTTCTGGTACGGCCAGAAACAGATTGGTCTTGCTTAGAATGTTTATGGCCCGAGTTTATATTTATTCCTTGACTATTTAAGGTGAATCGGTCTTATATCTTTGTATCTTTGTAATGTCTATGTCGGCCTATTTTTTGAGTTGAACTCAGGGGTCAAGCGCATTTCTACGCATGCGTCAATTGTTGTCGACGAGAGGCTTCCGTGATAGCGAACTGTGTATTCTGCTCGGACGAAGGAAAGTCCGAAGATTTTGTCTTTGTGGTTGATCCATGGGGACGGAGAAGTTTTCTCAGTATGACTATGATGTCCGTAGTTCTCTCGAACAGTTATTCTAAACGCCAAGGGATGGCGTGTGCTATTTGCTAGTGTTTTTCTGGACTTAAGGTAAAGCAGAAACATTTACTGAACTTTCCTTAGGCCTAACTATATGCAGACGTCATACTGTCTGCCGATGTATTTGATTGATTGTGCTTAGACGACTCTTCTACTAGCAGCACTATGCATTGGACATATGCAATATTTATCATGGGATATGGAAAGCCCAATATATTATTTGAGTAATGAACGGAGCCTTCACTTACGTTTAAGAAATCTTCAGAGTGAGCGAAGCTCACTGGAACTAGCGCCATTTTGGATCCCACTTTCGGTCTATTCGGATTATCGATCAGAGAACAGGAATGCCTGATTGCCTGATGGCGATACCAAGACCTAGATTATATTGAAGTCCACTCCTTGTCTATTTAAGATTGTCGTCATAAGAGTCGGCTGAATTTACGGCTTGAAAGACTTAGCTAGAAGAAGATTCTGACAGTGAACCATTGTTGATAATTATGTATCCCATTAACTGATGCGATTAATCAGTTAAGGCATGAGACGATAGACAACCAGAATATTGAATGCTTGCCTACTATCGTTCTATTGTATTCACATGCTACACGAATGTCCATTTGATGTTGTCACCCATTTTTCAAGTATACGATGATTTTGTGCCAACCTGTTCAAGTAACTGTAAACCGTGTTGTCGGAGTGTGCGTCCCATTAAATTATAAGAAAACGTCAACAGTAGCCTATGTCATTGACTTCCAGCTATGAGTGAGTGAGTGTCCAGTCTACTTGTCAACTCCACAGAACATTCCATCCATTCGCGTACCTTGCACTCTCACTCCATATAACACTCCTCAACACTTGGCGAGCAAGATGACCTAGATACACTACACTGCGTCGGTCGAGTTGACCATTTCCATCATTCGTCCAGTCTTCATCATTACTAGTATATCCACTTGGGTCTGCAGGGATTGGGTTTTTAGGCCTTGACGAATCGTCTGGTTGCGGACCATGTCTCTTCTTGTTACTTCAACCACCTTCCTCAGATACCTCATTTCTGAGGTTTGAATCTGGCTTTTGTGGGTTGTAGTCATTGCCCATGACTCGCATCCATATGTCAAGACTAGGACATAGGTGGAGCGGTATACAGCCATCTTTGTTTTCTTACCAACCTTTCCCTTGCTGAGGAATCCTCGATTTATGGCCTGAAAAAGTCTCCCAGCTGCTGCTCTTCTTTGATGCCTCTTGTTAAGGACGATTCTTCCGTTGTCTGAATGTTGTCTAGGGTTTTACTTATTATAGATATTGCCACCAAAACTCTGGCCACAACTTTTATGGATAATCGTTCTGGTTTATATTCAGATTAGTATTTACTAAACCAACTGTCAGAAACTGTTAACTGTTAATATGTTCACACTCATAATCCCAACTTTTAATCATTTCTGGAAGACTTCTGTTTTCAAACGACTTTCAATTTTTATTCAACATAGAGACTTGCATGAGCTACACATTGCTCTAATAAAGTTTGACATCTTCATTTAAAATATCGATTCTCTCCTTTAATACACTGTTTATAAATGAGTCTACACATCGGCACAATTCTTCGTGCTATCAAGACTAATCTCTTCGTGCTTCCATAGCATATTGATAATTTTCATGCATATATTATATTCTTGCGAAGTCCTCTTGACATATTATATCTTCCTTTTTATATCCATATTAATTACAACTTGGTGCCTTCTTGCACATTTCCTTTTTAGTCGGCGATTAAATATTTTCTTTAATATTCATGTCTCTGCATGACGGTTATGATAACCTTGACATATCTTCAAATATCTCTTTTGGCTAAACAAGCCTAATTCTTACCCTGAATTTCACACATCCTGATAAGATGGGTTTGTCCCATAATGAATTAAAATCACACTAGATTTCTGCTTCGAAATCTATAACGAAAACACACTTTGTAAGTAGAATTCTCTACACTTAGATAAGTGGACCACGCCACACAAGCCGACACTCTGTCTTCTCCACGTAACTATGCACTCCACGTCATCTTCTTAACCGTGTGCAGTTATAGTAAATGATCATAGTTATTTTGTGTTTTGGTGAGGCACATCTTGGTGCAGAGCGATCTCTCCAAATACACTTTCCAAATCGCTTCCCCCCATGATGCGCCCTCAACATTACCCCCTCGTCCCGCGAGCGTTTACCTCGGGTGAACGCTGGATAAGTTATTAAGTAAACACCGATCAATCCCGATTAAAATCGATTAAAACCGATTAATTTATATTAAATCCGATTAATTTAGATTAAAACCGATTAATTTAGATTAAGATGCACACAAAATGTCAATAAATGTTATATATGTTAGAATACATACACTACTTATAAGTTATAAGTTCCAAATTTTGTCCTCAATTTCCACAAGTAGACTTTTCTGTGTATCATTGTCTATATGCGAGTGTAATGTCTATCCATGTTATATGATTATCGAACCACAGGGCACGTAAGTCAACTCTTTAAATGTCCATTGCCGTAGAGTAACCAGTAAGAAAAACAGCTAGTCCAATGATACTAGATCCGAACTTATAAATGATAGGTCAATCTGGACATCTTTCTCGATTCTTGTGAATAACTGTGAACGAAATGTCATGTATTCAGGATTTTCAGTATAGTATCAGTTATTGTCCTCAGACCACCTGGATAGCAGATCTGCTAGCCAGTTATCGGACCCACGAATTGGTTTGATATCAAAGTGGAATTCTTGTAATAAAAGAAACCAGCGGTGTAGTCTTGGGTTGTTGTACGTTTTGGTTTTGAGTGCAGTCAATGGCACATGATCTGTTTGAAGGATAAACTTGCAACCGAGTAAATACTGGGACAACTTCGAAATAGACCAGACGATGGCAAGCAATTCCCGCTCACCCGCCGCGAATCGTTGTTCTGCTGGAAGAAGCTTCCTGCTGATGTATATGCATGGATGAAGCTTGTCGTCCCAAAGTTGCATCAAACAGCCACCCATTTCCGTACCCGAAGCGTCTGTTCTGAGAAAGAAAATTTTACTAGCATCAAGAATCGTTAAAATAGGATGCTTTGAGAATTCAGATTTTATTATATTCAATGAACGATTTGCATTGTCTGACCACTGTATTTTTAATGGTGCACCCTTGCACGTAAAGGCAGACAATGGTGCAGATAGGGAAGCAAAGTTAGGTATGAATTTATGATAATAATTGATCAAACCTAATAAACTTCTCACTTCTTTCTTAGTTGAGGGAATTTTAATATCTAAAATGCGTTTAACTGTTTTCTCATCAGGACATAATTTATTCTGACTAATACGATGTCCTAAGAATGATATTTCCCTGAAACCGGTTTTAACTTTAGATGGACGCACTGTCAGACCGTTCGTTCGTAAAAGATGTAATAAAGAGCATAATCCTTGAACACTGTTCGTTCCATGATGAGTGGAATAAACAAATATCATCAATGTAGGTGATGATGTCCTTTCTGTTGCCTAATAAGAGGCGCATTATGCGTACGAATGTCGCAGGTGCATTGACCAGACCAAAGCACATAAAATTCCACTGAAATAATCCAAGTGGTGTCGTAAAAGCTGTTAATGGCTTTGATTCCTCTGCTAACGGGATTTGCCAGTATCCCTTTGATAGGTCTAATTTGCTAAAATATGTAGACTGCGATAGCTGAGGCAAAAGATCTTCTAAGATCGGCATAGGTTCAGCGTCGGTAATGGTTATGCTATTTAATTTTCTAAAGTCTATACAAATTCTTAACGATTTATCTGGTTTCTTAACCAAGACCATGGGAAAAGCATATGGTGAAGAAGATGGTGCTATTATACCCATGTCGAGCATTTCCTTAATCTCTTTTTCTACATTATCTTTATAATGAAGAGGAATTGGATATTGTCGTAATTTTATTGGTTTGGGGTCGGTAATGACAATGATATGTGTAGTCAAGTCAGTGCGACCAGGTAATTCAGTTAATACATCATCAAACGAAACAAGAATGTCTTTAACTTGTTCTTGTAAAGAATGATAAAGAGACTGAGAAATGTCAACATTTTACCAAGATTCGACCGATTTGAGAGAAGGTAAAGTAAACCCCAAGGGAATAGATGAAATAGTGTCCTCTTCATGGACTACAGCAAAAGATGAAGAAACAGTTTGATCAGTAATAGTTCCAAATGTCCTGCAATTCAGGATGACTTTGAGTATAAGCCTTTAACATATTTATATGATATGTTTTGCATTTGCCTTTGATATTTATAGCATAATCAACATCATTTATTTTCTTATTTACTGTGTATGGCCCCTGCCAAGAAATTAATAGTTTATTTTCCTTAGTAGGAAGTAGTAAAAGAACCTCATCACCGGGTGAAAATTTTCTTAGCTTTCGAGATTGGTTGTGAAGCAACCTCGATTTCTGTGTGGCGTTTTGAATTGATTGCCCTGCAACCTTACAAGCATCTGACAGACGCTTTCTGAGATCAATAACAAACTCGCAACTACTGCGAGTTTCTTCGCTTATAGTGGAGCCAAGTAATAAATCTTTTAATATGTGTACAGGACCTCTCGGATTAGCCCCATAGACGAGCTCAAAGGGCGAGAACCCTCTACTTTCGAGTGGGATTTCTCTATAAGCGAATAGTACTGCGGGTAACAGCTTATCCCAATCACGAGGATTAGACTCCGTAACCTTTCCTAACATTCTTTTCAGAGACCCATTGTAGCGCTCGCAAACTCCATTTGAGCAAGGTCTATATGGACTTGTAAAAGCATGTTTAATGTCCAGCATATTTTCAATCTGTTTCATCACATTGGACATAAATTGAGTGCCCCTGTCAGGTAAGATTATTTCAGGTAAACCTATCCTTGAAAATATTAGGAACAATGCTTCTGCTACTGAAATAGTAGTAATTTCTTTTAATGGTATGGCCTCCGGCCATCTTGTACCAAGGTCAATACATGTTAAAACATAACGGTGTTTCCGTTCTGACATGACTGACATCGGACAAATGATGTCAATGGCAATTTTCTGAAAAGCGCGTTTGGGTATATCTGTTATTTGTAAGGGTGCCATGTGATCTTTGCCCTTACAGTATACTTTCTGGTATGTCGGACATGAACGACAATATAGCCTAACGTCTTTGTTTAAGCCAGGCCAATAAAAACAGGACGTAACTCTGTTTAAGGTGCGCTTAACACCCATATGACCTGCCATAGCGATATCATGACTGGTTTTTAAAACCAAAGGTCTAAAAATTCTAGGTACCACAATCTGTGTGTAATCATTCGTCCCTTTATTAAAACATCTAGTCAAAATATAATTTTTCAATTTAAAACAAGACGTTGATTGTTTTGTATATATGACTTCTCCAGATTGAGCCAAACCAAACAAACGTGTTAAAGATTCGTCTTCGTGTTGTTTTGTTATAAATAACTGTGGATCAATGTTATGTGCATGTCGTAAAGATGCATCTTCAGCATGTACTGATGTTGAATCAGCTTTTGAATCAGCTAAATTTTGAGCCCTAGTGACCACAGCATTAGCTACGAGTGGGTGAAATTTAACCCATTCCTCAATCTCACCAGGAGAACATTCTTTTATTCCTGGGATATTTCCAATAATCAAATCAGTGACAGGATTTTTCAATACACATGTTGTTACTAGACCAGTATAAAAAGGTGTGTCTATTTCTACCTTTGCTAGTGGGAACCATTCAATATTCCCGCCAAACGTAACACATTTTACTGAACCCCCAGTGAAGGCAGCTTTATCAATGAGTGATTCTCTAATCCCCACAGTTGTTGATCGAGTATCACGAAGTACAGTTATGGGCGTGTTATATAAGAACCCTTTATGGATAGTGAGACGGTCTATGTTCTCACATGATACCATTGCAGGCAATGTATGACCGCAAAACAATCTCGTTTAAGAACCTTGTACATACAAAGTTTTACATTCTGTACATTCATCCCTATTATTTGCCTTTATGACACAGGCATTCGCGTGGTCAGTAACAGGAATATCATCATTTTTCTCCGCACAAACATTAGCATGTCGTTGTTGTCTACTGGCACGTCGTGTATTATTTTGGTTACCACACTTCTTGTAATTTTGTACCTCACCCATATTTTGATTATTATGGTAATTATTAAACCGACCATTCCATTGTGATCTCTCACTGGAAGATTGTCTGTACCCTTTGTAATGGATATCATCACCCCATCCACCATTGTGATATCCACGACCTCTGTTGGAGAAATTACGAAACCTATTTCTCCTATATGGTGAAGATGAATGCCTTCTAGGAAAGTTGTACCTTCCTCTTTTGGAGGATCTGAAGTCAAACCTATTTCTACCCTCTGTACTTTTAGAACGCTGATGGTAGTCTCCCTGGTCATGATAGGCAGCACACACTGGCACAGAATCATCAGGCGCAGATCTCTTGATATCTCTGTCTGGAGGGACTATGACGTACTGTCTACCGAGTTTCTCACATTCATCAATAGTTCTTGGTCGTCTTTCCTGCAAAAAAGCTTTAAGGTTGGCACTAGTTGCCGAGAGAACTTTGTCTCTTAACACCAAATCAATGAAACCCTCATAAGTTTTAGGAATATCTGCCAACTCAATCCAGCGATTAAGGTATAGCTTAATAGAGGAGATGAATTCTCCGAAATCAGCTTTCTTATCAGGTAATATTTTATGAAATTTTTCTCTAAATTCTTCTTCAGTAAGTTGAAATTTTCTTAAAAGAGCCTGTTTAACAATATCAAAGTCCAATCGACTTTGTTGATCTAATTGCATGAAACACCTCATGGAATTACCTGTTAAATGATCCGACAATAAATTACTCCAACGATCTTTTGGTATTTTCATATCATTGGCTTTCATCTCAAATTTTTCAAAAAAACTATCGATGCAGTCACGAGTCTCGATAAAATGAGGTAATTTAAATTTAGGTAGCCAAGAAGAATGATCATTGTATGATCTAGAGTGTTCGCCAAAAGACTGAGCTTGAATCTTTCCTATTTCAAGTTTTTTGTCCATTGCCTCTAATTTCATTTTCTGTTCTTTTTCCATTGCTTCTCGTTCTAGAGCAGCAGCTTCCATTTTCATTTTAAACTCTTTCTCCATTGCCTCCATTTTTATTTTCTCTTCTTTCTCCATTGCTTCTCGTTCTAGAGCAGCAGCTCCCATTTTCATTTTATGCTCTTTCTTCATTGCCATTTTTATTTTCTATTCTTTCTCCATTGCTTCTCGTTCCAGAGCAGCAGCTTCCATTTTCATTTTCATTTTTAAGGCTATTTGATGGTCACAATCTTTATCTTTCTGAGACATCTTCTTAGCTTTTAATTCACGTTCTGCTATTCTCCGTATGTGGGCTATATATTTTTCATATTTGGTATCTGCAAAATCATCTAGTTCAACATATCATAAGCCTTTTCTTATACCTTCCTGTCGAAAATCCTCTAAGGATGACATGTTTGTAGGTAAATTTATCTGTTTTATGCAGTATTATATAAATACCAATAAAAATACCTATTTAAATGCAATGTCAAATAAATTAATGTAAAGAGCAATGTGAAGTGTTAATGAAAATGAATGGAGCAGTCAAAGATGATGATGATTGTAATCAAATCACAGCACATTCCACAACAAATATAAGGATACTAAATATAACAAAGACGCAAATGATAAAAGAAAGAAATATGTATAACAATATTAAGAAATTAAACAAGACAGAAAATTAACGTACGAATACAGAAAGTCGTTTTCAAATGCAACAATAAGACAAGATGGAGATAGTTGACAAACGTATAAACATTGACCTATTTACATAAATAAGGAGGTTAAAAAAATGGACGCGATTCTGGCACTAAACAACTAAACAAATATTAAAATATTCAATGAATTATCAAAGACTGATACTCTTCAGTGTAATCACTGGATTCTTTGACAATACATTAAATAAAACCCTACAGATTCGTTAAAATTTCTGGATCTCCCGAAGAAGTTACAGAAATAATAAGCCCATACCATCCTCCCGAAATACATATAAGTACGATAAACGTATAGACATGTAATGTAATAATAAAAGATTGCGATCAGCAAAGAATGGGTGACGAAAGGGTGTCTAAATGATCAAACAACACATCGACATTGAATACAACACTTATCTCCAGTGACTCAAGACAATTTCGTCCTCAAAAGTGGCCTTGGACTGTTTGAACAACCAAGGAAAGACCTCAGCTAAATCCCTGCATGTATAATCCACATGTGAAGCTGGTCTAACGAATTTTGATAATGGGTAAATACATCTTCGACGTGTTGATTGTAGAGTAATGATTGTAACGAAATAAATTGATTTCACTTCTGGAAGAATGTAGGATTACTACGGTTGGAAACATCTGCGTATGACGTCACTCTGCTTCGTGTTGCCGGTTAAACATTTGACGGTCAAAGTACTCTAGTTTCGCCACAATGATTAATTCTAGACTCTTTCTTTGTTGGTAACAGTTGTTGATTCCATGTTCCAGTTCAACTTGATCGTCCCGAACCTTGACATCTGCTTACTGTTCCAAGGATGCACCTTGTCCTTGAAGTTCCGATAACCGTTTAAGTTTGAATATTTGTTATTAATACTGTTCTTGATTAAATCTCCGCCATATATTGCGTATTTGAATTTCTAAATTTTTGACAGTCTTGAATATCGTGGCATAGATTTGTTGTGGTGACTACCAGACAAAAGACCCCCATGAATTTTCCGCGGGTTCATCTTTTGAGGACAATTCTTCCGTTGTCTGAATGTTGTCTAGGGTTTTACTTATTATAGATATTGCCACCAAAACTCTGGCCACAACGTTTATGGATAATCGTTCTGGTTTATATTCAGATTCGTATTTACTAAACCAACTGTCAGAAACTGTTAACTGTTAATATGTTCACACTCATAATCCCAACTTTTAATCATTTCTGGAAGACTTCTGTTTTCAAACGACTTAGCTACACATTGCTCTAATAAAGTTTGACATCTTCATTTAAAATATCGATTCTCTCCTTTAATACACTGTTTATAAATGAGTCTATACATCGGTACAATTCTTCGTGCTATCAAGACTAATCTCTTCGTGCTTCCATAGCATATTGATAATTTTCATGCATATATTATATTCTTGCGAAGTCCTCTTGACATATTATATCTTCCTTTTTATATCCATATTAATTACAACTTGGTGCCTTCTTGCACATTTCCTTTTTAGTCGGCGATTAAATATTTTCTTTAATATTCATATCTTTGCATGACGGTTAAGATAACCTTGACATATCTTCAAACATCTCTTTTGGCTAAACAAGCCTAATTCTTACCCTGAATTTCACACATCCTGATAAGATGGGTTTGTCCCATAATGAATTAAAATCACACTTGATTTCTGCTTCGAAATCTATAACTTAGACACACTTTGTAAGTAGAATTCTCTACACTTAGATAAGTGGACCACGCCACACAAGCTGACACTCTGTCTTCTCCACGTAACTATGCACACCACGTCATCATCGTAACCGTGTGTAGTTATAGTAAATGATCATAGTTATTTTGTGTTTTGGTGAGGCACATCTTGGTGCAGAGCGATCTCTCCAAATACACTTTCCAAATCGCTTCGCCACATGATGCGCCCTCAACACCTCTCTTTTGGTCTAGAATAGCTCCGAGGTATGTGGCTGGTGATAAAAGGATTAACTATCCACATCTGAGTTTAACAAAATACTGAAGTCGCTAGAATATTGTTATTATTCTTGTTGATCAGAATCGACGTCACTGCACTCCAGGCAAACCAAATGGTGCTCAATTTCGATCGGCAAATTCCTGTTGCGCGCTGGTTTTATATTTGCCGGATGCTTCCTCTCATACATCCATCCCTGCTGGTTTTACGTTGGATGGCAAATTCCAGCAGACTTAGCCTTGATGATTCATCGATTGCAGTGTCATTCTCATATAGGCGATAATTGATTACCCTCAGTATCTCTCCCTTATGCATCTTCTATAGGTAGTCTTGAAGCTAGTTTGTCAGCTTTTTCATTGACGCGTACCCTTGCATGACCAAGATAGTTGATCAACACCAGTTTCTGAAGATTCGAGGCTTCTGTGGAGGTTTTCTATTCATGCCGGAGCCATCCACTTTGGACCTTACGAAGCAGGGATTGTGAGTGACACAATAAATGCCTTTATAATGATCTTTTAGGCAGCCACCTTAAACCTTTTCATAGTCCACGAATCCGATGTAAAGCGGTGAATTCCATTCCAGACTTTGTTCAACTATTATTCTTAATGTGGCTATCTGTCTGTACAGGATCTGTTTTGTCGAAAACCTGCTTGTTCATCTCTCAGTTGCTTGTCTATGGACTCTTTTAATGGCAGAAATAGCTGCATCTACCTCCATTGTCATGCTAGAGGTTGTTATCATGTACTCCACGCTATCTTCAGCAACGATTCTGCCCTTTATCTAGCAGAGAAGCCCCACCCAGATTCCTAACCACGAATTACATACTCATCAGTGTTCAAAATGCATCATCATCCCCAGCATGATGATGTAAAGGAAGTAAAGGTAAAGGATCCCGTTTACACACCAATTTAGGCGTATTGGGAATATGGTGTTAGGTTCATATTTTCTCGACCATTGACGCATTAGGGGTGATGTGGTCAGCATCACGCCGGCCGCCTTAATTTTTCCAGAGTTGCTCTGGTACCCAATTCATGAGGCTGGGTCAACCCAGGAGCCGTTTGCGGTCTAAAAAATCCCACCTCAACTGGGGATCGAACCATGGACCACTAAGCAAGGAAGCCAGTGCACTAACCACTGTGTTACCGCAATGATTTACCAGCTGATCAATTTCCAGCTCTGCCCTCCTATTGGCCCAGGTTCTGCATTCTCTACCAAGGCTGATGATAACTTGCCGGTAGTTCGTCCAGTTCTCACTTGACATACTCCACTCTTCTCCCTTGAATATATTTTCAACTGTGGTCACCTGTCTAATAGTTGCCTCTGTGTGACAGAATGGGGCGACCTTTCTCGTTCTCTGTTTCACTACGGTGATATCAGTTACATTTTTGTACTGATTTTTATTGCATTCTTTCAATTGTCACACTTTCTTTCTTTCTTTGATGTGAGTAGCAGATATTTGGTATTTTAATTCTTACACCCCTGTCAGAGATAAGTCATCACGTCTGTTTGTTACCCGTCCCTTCCCTAAAACATTTGCAGGAGCGGCTGAGATAATATTATCCACAACCATGTAGGTTAATATCGGCAGCGGCCGACATCAGACATCAGCTTAACACTAAATCGCCCAGCGAATGTGTTTAATTGCTGATAAATCCAGACTGCGCTCGTCGCAATGCTGGTAATACGGGGAGAACCTTATGGACAGACAAGACTGACAAGATTACTTTAGATAAAGTAATAATTTGTTACATCTTATGCACATTGCTGAGAGAGTTTACCGATGTGTTTGTGAGTTGGTACACAAAGCATCGGAGGTTCGATTGCCAAATTTGGGAAACGTGATCTTTGCATCACGCGAAAAATTATTCCATGTCGGAATATTTTGAAATTACCCCACCCAACATTTATGTTTTAAAATGATTGAAGCTTTTGCTTAGCTTCATAACAAACAGATGCTGGGGAGGACAGTGAATATAACCTGACGCGTTTCAGAGTTAAGACACTGTGAGATTCACGCTTGCCAAGACACAACCAGACCCTGTCAGAGTGAAGCCATGTATTCAGAATTTCCATTTATCAGACCGGACTTTGTGGAATAATCTTGAAGGATTTACATAGCACAGGAAAACCATTTTAATACGGAAGGCTGAGGAAACTGAAACACACGGAGTCATAGAGTGAATTATCTTATAAAAGTAACGACACCCAAGAACACGTGTAAGAAATGTGTAAGAATCAAGTGACTTAACTTCATTCATCTGAGCATTACTAACATGTGAACTAAGATGTATATATTACCATTTGAATATTAATATGTGAAAATCGCTAGTGGATGTCCAAGTCATTTGAGGCTGGCAACCTCAGCGTATCGAATGATGATTTCATGACCTACCACTGCAAGGGCTGGTGACTGCTTTGTCGCTAGTTTCTTAAAGAGAACTAAAAGCATAAGGTAGTCCCAAGTTCTATACGAAGCAGGGAGGGAAAGATGAAAGAAATGATGTACATTCTAAGTATAATACTTAAAGTTTAAAACCAGTGTAAATGTCTATGTAAACATATTCACTTTAAAATTAATGAAAGTATCTAAGCTTTTCAATCAGTGTAAATGTAAATGTAAACATATTCTATCTGTACTATTGAACTTTCATTTAAATGTAAAGTAAAGATAAAGCTATTCAATTTAAATGTAAAGAAAGTTTCTCTCGAGGGATTAAGTTTGATTCTCATCGAGTGTAAATTCTGAGATAGATGGGATGGTAGAATAGGAGAAAGGGGACACATAAGTATGTGTCGGGAAACGCAATACTCAGGAGAGCATTTCGTTTCTATTCTGTTACATTAGTTGTTGCTGGTAATCCAGTGAAGGTACTAATCTCTGGAACAAAGTGAGGGTAGAGGCGGAT
Source organism: Oreohelix idahoensis (assembly GCA_024509875.1). NCBI lineage: Eukaryota > Metazoa > Mollusca > Gastropoda > Stylommatophora > Oreohelicidae > Oreohelix > Oreohelix idahoensis. The sequence goes on along the minus strand of JAMPIV010009533.1, from coordinate 548,927 downwards.
TGACGTAGAAACGCGAGACCAGCTTGGCAGTTACTCCTTGATTGTTTTGGGAACGTGCTGCACCTTTAAGCTTAACCAGAGGCGTGAGAACTCCAGTGACCTATCTGCACAGAACCCATCAGCGGGAGCAGAAACTACTATTGGCATCTAAGTGAAACCTATAAGCTGCCCAAGTCAACTTTTTCATAAAACCTACTATTATTCTTTGATAAACATTTTCTTTTAAACTATTCAATTATTTTATCCCTTGTTAAAACTAAATGATTATTAAATCTGTTATTTGTTAATATACAAATTTAACTCCGATTCAATCATTTTAAATGTACTGCATGTTTGTCTCAGTCAATTTACTAAACACACTCTAAAAAGAGCTATACAAGAATAATAAAAATTCCACTGAGTAAATCAGAGGTGGGGGCTTGACGAGCTGAAAAAAAATAATTGCTTAATCCTTCACAAATGTTCTCGGCAGATCATAGAATCAACGTTCTCAGCCAATGCAGCATTGTTTTCGCTTATCTGAATATCTTGTGAACACTCCCTACATCTCTGCCAAGAGTAATCTTGTGCGAAGGTAGACACCTTTGACGACCCACTTGTGACAGAAGTATGTAAATATATTACATGATATCTACACGTTTTGCTTCCACCTGTTTTCCACCTTTTCTTCCTTATTAGTTAGCACGTTTTGTTATCTTTCCTCAGAGGAAAGAACAAGCAGGATTTAGAAAGAACAGAAGATGTGTAGATCATATATTCACTCTCAGGAACATTATAGAGCAGTGCTCAGAATGGCAAAGACAGCTGTACATCAATTTCGTTGATTTTGAAAATGCTTTTTGACAGCATACATAGGGACAGTTTATGGAAAATACTGAGGGCTTATGGAATTCCAAGCTGCAAAGTGTCAATCATAAAAAGCCTCTATGCAAACTTTACGTGTAGTGTTGGGCAGAGCAACCTAACCTTTGAGGTGATCACAGGAGTACGACAGGGATGCCCCTTATCAACCACTCTATTTTTAACAGTCATAGGCTGGGTGATGCGCCAGACAACAGAGGGCAGTCCAAGAGGAATAAGATGGACTACATTTTCTACATTGGAAGTTCTGGAATGTGCAGATGACATTGCACTACTAGCACATTCACATCAACACATCCAGGAAAAAACGGATAGACTTAATAAGTTTAGCCAGCAGGTGGGCTTGAACATCAATCTAAAGAAGTCAGAGGTCATGACGCTCAATGTGAGCAACCCTGAGCCCATATCAGTAAGGAATCAGCAACTGGTATAGACAGACACCTTCACATACCTAGGATGCATCCAGACGGCGGGGCAGGCAAAGACATCAACAGCAGAATGAATAAGGCAAGAACAGCCTTTTTTAGCCTAAACAACATCTGGAAGTCCTCTCAATACAGCACAAGCACAAAATTAAGATTATACCAGAGCTGTGTGCTTTCTGTGCTTCTTTATAGTGCGGAATGCTGGAGAGTTACAGAGAAGGAAATGTCGAAATTGTCCTCTTTTCACACAACTTGCCTAAGAAAAATTCACCGAATCTTTTCGCCGAATACCATTACCAACCAAGATCTGCTTGCTCGGAGCAAGCAAGAGGACATGCACACCATCATAGCTGGCAGACGCTGGAGCTGGGTTGGCCATGTCCTCAGAAGAGACCCCCGATGCCATCACAAGAACAGCTATGCTTTGGACCACTGAAGGAAAGCGAAAGAGAGGCCGACCAAAAACAACCTGGCGGAGGACTATGGAGGCTGAGATGCAAAGAATGAACCATAGTTGGGGCACTCTACGAAGGATGGCCACCGACCGAGCAAAGTGGAATCAATTTGGTGTTGCCTTACAAGACGCACTAGGCGTGGTGGCCTCTGACTGCTTTGACGGTCGATGGCTAAGGATCAAAGAAGAAGAAGACGTTTTGTTAACGCAGTACCCCTAACTCCGATTCATTCATCTGTTTCATTCCTTCTTATGTTTGCTAATACTGTTCATTTCAGGATAGATTAATTAGAAAACGCTGTTCTTTACAGTATAGTCAAATCCTATATTATAGTGCTAATCTTTTGACCTGTTGGGGGTTAATTAACTTCTTCTTGTGGGAACTTGTCTCAACAGAGGCGATTGCGCTTATGTGTCTATTCCTTTATTAATTCTACAACCTATGATTTTTATATTCTGATATTTTTTTGATAATAACTGTTGTTAAGTTTCTTTATGGTAAATAAAAGTAACATAAAACTTTATTACCTGTGTCGGTCAGCTCGTCCCAATATCCATACCCATAAATATAGTTTCACGTTTGTGCGTCTAAGTGTCGTCACTTATCTCTGTGTGTGTATGTGTGTGGTTGTTAATATATATTAATATATATATATATAGGTATACTGTCTGATCAACAAATTTCTGTTGTAGAGATAGGCTGGACTAGATTATCTTCTCAATCCAGGGACATACTCTACCTTTCACCATTTCACTCGTGAAATCTATTTCTTTACCTTACCTCTCACTGAGTTACCACCTGTTCTAGTTCTATTCAGACGGGACCAAAATATATCTTAAATACTTATCAAAAATCTACGACAGAATGGTTCGCTCGTTTACCCGGAATTACGACAGAATGGTTCGCTCGTTTACCGGGAATTTGAACTAGAATGGTTCGCTCGTTTACCGGGAATTACGACAGAATGGAGAGCTCGTTTTCCGGGAATTTGAGCTAGATCTTGTACTAGTACCACTGAAAGGGTGCGAATTCCTTAGATCTGTCTTTTCTAGTACGTCAGATTGACTTTGTTTCCAAATTTGGATCGAATCTGTATCTAGATAATTGACTAAAATCTGTTATAGTCTAGATAGAGCAAGAGTATGGTTGTCTCGTGAGTTTAAGTAACTTTAATAATAATTACCCCTAGACAAACGATCTGTTTATTGGCTTGCTGACTACACAAATATATCATTTGTTTTTCCACAGCATTGTTAGAGTATATACATTAGATTTAAAGGGTGATCTTTTTCGGGTAGATGTTATGTAATGATTTTGTAATTCAAAGCCGCTGGTAGCGCGTGATTGTGTAACAATCAACAGGGTTTTTTGAAGCAGAGGTATTTTGAGCTAAGCTAAGTAGCTCATTCGGACTATCGCGTCCAGTTAATAGCCTCCCTTACCCTAACTGACTTCAGGGATGAACTTGTAGTTGGACAAAAATTAAGGGAATTTTTTTTTCTCCTTAAAATGTTTGAAATATAATTTTTTTTTTTCCCAATGTAGTAACATAGTTTTTTTTCTCAGTTGATTAGTCTGATCTACCATTTATTTGGCGTATTCGTCTGCATTAGGAGCCTAGTTGCCAGATAATAGCAGCGATAGATTAGATAACTGATAAGAAGGAGGAGGTATCTCAGTTAAATAACAGGATTGTTTTTCTCGTAATTGGTAGGGAACCAGTGTATCCTTTTTCTTCCTTTTTTCTCTAGTAAGTCACAGTCAGTTATTTCCAATGGCTGAGCGTGCAAAACGTAGACAAATGCTAAGAGAGGAAGCAAGGGAAGAGGGATTACAAGGAGAAGAAGCAAAGGCGTTTGTCAACGAAGAACTTGACAGATATTATGCGGAGAAGAAAGAAGAAGAAGCTAGGAGGAAGGAAGCAGAAATTAGAGAGAAGGAAAAAGCAGCCGAAGCTAGGGAGCAGAAGAAGATTGAGGAGGAAATGGAAATTCGCAGGGCGAACGAAAGAGAGAAGGAGAGACAGCATGAGGAAAGAGAGAAGAAGAGACAGCATGAGGAAAGAGAGAAGGAGAGACAGCATGAATTGGCTCTTAAGGCTTTAGAGGTCCAAAGCCGTGGGGCTGCTTCTACTTCCAGCAATGGAGAGCCGTCTTCTCTCCATTCTTCTTTAACTGATCAAGCCAGCACTCAATCTCCCCAACTCACAGCTATGTCCTTTGCCCTTGAATCCTTTTCAAGCCCCAATGAAAAAATTGACTGTTATCTAGAAAAATTTGAGAAAATGGCAAATCTGTACGGGTTAGAAAGGTCGCGGTGGTGTTTGAAGCTTTCTCGGGCTTTAAAAGGCTCGGCGTATGATGCGTACGCGAAACTGGAAAACAACCACTAAGACGATTACGACATGTTGAAGAAGGCTTTGCTTGAGCGTTTCGAAATGAAAGCTCGAAAATTTTTGCAACTGTTCCGTAACAGAAGAAAGGAGAGCACTGAAACTTTTCACCAGTTCTCTTCTCGTCTGAAGGGATACTTGACAAAGTGCCTGCAGCTTTCACAGCTTACCTCTACCTATGAAGGACTTGAGGAGTTCGTAGTAAGCAAACAAATAAAGAACACGTTGTCAAGTGACACCCGTAGATTTCTGGCCGAACAAGCCGTGGAAAAACTAGAAGACATTTTGAGCAAGGCGGAGCGATATAACAATGCGCTTGCGAACTGCCAGGAGCAAAACGCAAACCGACAGAAGAGCCTTCTCGGAAAAATAATCTAGAACAGTCTTCCCATTCTTCTCACCACCATAACCACAGAGAAACTGTACCCCAGAATTCCCTTCCGGAAAAATATAAATTCTATAAAAACAAGTACCCCACCAACAACAAAAATACTGATCAACCCAACCATTCTACATGGCAGCGCGGCCGGAAAGGACAGGGTGACAGGGGAAAGACCCATACAGCAGGGATATCTGATCAGAGCGAGCACACCGGGCCTCATCGCATCGGATGCTTGCAAACAGCCTCGCAAGGAAGAATTAGTGTCAGTGATTCTCAACCTGAGGGGGAGAGGCCCTCAATGCGAGGAACTATTTTTTGAACGGGACTTCAACCTATTGTTTGTTTGACACAGGTTCATCTTTTGATTGTATTGTCGCACGGCATTTGGTCAAACCTGGTCAAGAGACAGAAGAAACAGTCAAACTTTGTGGAGTTTTCAAAGGAGATGCGCCCATGACGCTTCCCATCGTATTGGTGGAGATACACTCTGATTTTGTCAGAGGTGTGAGCAAAGCGGCTATCATGGATGACCCGCTCTACCCATTCATACTTGGCGGTAGATATGTGTTTATTGGGAAACTGACAGAACCAATTGTGGCCGCAGTAACCACAAGAGGGCAAACCAAGAAGGAAAGGGAACCGGCGCCAAATTTGTTACCTAAGGAACTAAAAGAGGCGCAACAAAAGGACCCTACCTTGGAGCCTTGCTTTAGGAAGCTGCCCATGGCCAAGGACCCCAGACACATCGGGGATATTTTTTCGAAGGATGGCGTACTATATCGTAGAACGGGCAACCCTGAACAAGGGCATAATCAGCTCCTAGTACCAACGCAGTACAGAGACCAAATTTTAGAAATGGGGCACTCTCTTCCCTTTAGCGGACATATGGGAAAAAACGCCCCAAATCAGCGAATATCGACTCACTATTGGTGGCCAGGAATGAACTCTGATATTATCAGATACGTGAAATCCTGCGCCAAGTGCTAACGGATGGCACCCAAGCATTGGACACTCACAGTTCCCATGGGTAAAATGCCAATAGTGGAGACACCATTTGAACGGGTTGTAATCAACGTTTTAGGACCCTTAGACAGGAATAAAAGAAGGCACAGGTTCATCCTGACCTTAGTCGACACTTGCACTTTGTGGGCAGAAGCTTAACATGCTAACATGCACGGATTCCAAGCATGTCGCAGAAGCCCTCGTGCAAATTTTTACACGGTTGGGATTTTCTCAACAAGTTTTGACGAATAACGGATCCCAATACCGTAGCCTGTTGATGGATGAGATCTTTAAGATCTTGAGGAACCAGCACATCTACACAAGTTCTTATAATCCGGCGGGAAGTGGGTTAGTAGAACGTGTTAACGGAAGCCTCACCATGATGTTAAGTAAACTGGGACAAGAGAAACCTAAAGATTGTGACCTGTTCATTCCTGCAGCCTTATTCGCATACAGGGAAGTCCCACATCCCTCTACAGGAGTCCCCCCAGCTACTCTATTATTCGGCAGACCTATCAAGGGCCCGCTAGAAGCCTTACTTCGGTCCCTGACAGACCAGAAGGCTGATGAGACAGTCGTCTTAGCCAGTAAATATGTGTCGGAATTAAAGGAAAGGTTAAAACTAGGATGGGATCTAACAACGACCAACCTTAAGCGAGCACGCGCAAAGCATGTTAACCGATACAAGAAAGCCGCGAAAGAAAGAGAATTGCAACCAGGAGAGAAGGTTTTGTTGCTACTCCCAACCGGGAACAACAAACTACGTATCGGATGGCAAGGGCCGTTTACCGTCCTTAGAAAGATCTCAAGAGCTAACTACCAGGTCTCTATTAAAGGAAAGGAGAAGGTCTACCATGTAAATCTGTTAAAGAGATACTTGGAAAGACCGGTGCCGCCCTCCAAACATCTCCTGGAGGTCGCCATAGCTACCGAAGTTGGCGAAGATGACGATAGTTGCAGGGAATTTCCACTGCAAACACGCGGAATCTTTCAACGATGTCAAACTCGGCGACACTCTTTCAAACGCACACGGAATACATTCCAGAGAAAGAAAACGTTGGAACAGACTTCACGAGTAGGAATTGGACAACAAAGGAGGAGGAAAATGAGATAGAAGAAAACAGTCACCCGGAAGCTACGGAAACAGGTACTCCATTTCCATAAAGTAGACATTAATGGTTTCATATCTTCAAGCGAGGACGTACTGTGACAGAAGTATGTAAACATGATATCTTCACGTTTTGCTTCCACCTGTTTTCCGCCTTTTCTTCCTTATTAGTTAGGTACGTTTTGTTAACGCAGTACCCCTAACTCCGATTCATTCATCTGTTTCATTCATAATTTTGCCACGCCTTATTTTTTTTCTTTTCTCTATTGTCTTAACAGGAACTAGGAATGTTTAAAATCAGACCATTTCACGTGTAGAGAGAGGGGACGGGTCGTATATTTGTAGAATCAAGGGCGATTATTCAAAAGTCGTACTTTGGTTAGTTACATTGGTCAGGGGAGATAATCAATCACAGTTACCCCCCGCCCCAACATCTGTTCGTTCGTATACGTAATTGGCTACAGATGAGCAGAGATCAAAAGATGTTTTGCTCGCTGCCGGGGTCTGGCGGTCGGCAAAAGGTGGCAAAATTAACTTTGATTCAAACTTTGACCACGGAATTCCCCAAAGGTGTTTTGTCTCACACTGGTCAGCGACATTTTGTCTATTTCATATATATATATATATATATATATATATATATATATATATATATATATATATATATATATATATATATATATATATATATATATATATATATATATATATATATATATATTCCCGCTTTCCAACTCAGTTTATCTAGTACCCACAAATTTTCAGACGTCTAGCTTCGATATTCTAGATCCATTATACCAGTGGAATTTTTTAGTTTTTTTCGATTGGAGATAGTCATTTTGTGTTGCGGTAAATATTTGTAATAGCCTCCTGAGTGATTTAATTGTCAAGTCCGGCATTATATTTCACTAAGATTTTTCTGTGTTGAGTGATTTAATTTTTAAAGTCCGTCATGATAGTTCACTAGGATTTTTGGTGCTAATTGTCTAGCGAATTAAAACAACATATAGCTACATTTTTAATTTAATTACTTGCTATTAACGAGTAAGAGATATTTTGGTCAACTAGTAAATGCACTTTTCATTATGAGTACTGACGAAATAAATATTTATATATAATGCATTATGAGCAATTTGATAAATGACTAGCGCTTATTTCACGTGGTTTTTGTTAAACGATAAATAAGATATACACTTGTGTTTTTCTAATTAAATTTAATAGCCGAGTGGATTAAATTATAGCTCTACGCGGGTTATTTTTAGTATAGAATACTGATTGTGGTTAAATGTTGCATTTTTCTTCCTATAAATTTAGTACGGGTCAGCCCAAAACCTACCAGCGGCTTCAATATAAATCTGAGAAAACGGGTCTAAGTACAATAGACGCCAAACAAACATTCTTATGCACCCAGCGGGTCTTTGAGGTTTACCGGTTTGGCTCTCTTGGTTTACCCAGAAAGAGAGAGAGTACCAACAAAAGACAATAAGAATAATTGTAACTGGACCTATAGCTATCCAGATTTCGTTTTTCCATTTCATCCACATTCAGCCCGCTGTGGCAAAGAATATCAAATTTAATATTACCTGACTACCGACCATTTGTGTTGTGGCGAGGATTTATCCTGAAGAAAAAAAAAGATGTATCTACCTGACATTCTATTTAATTATCGAATATTTCAAGCTACTGTACACTGTGACATTTGATCTCGAAGTTGTGTTTCATACTTGATAAAGTTGTTATTTTATTCCAGTTAGTGGTATCCACCAAAAGATAAATATAAGTGGATGGAAGCAGACATCATCATCATCAGTTGATAAGATCTCTATGGTGTTGTTTGCTCCACTGGAGTGTATGGAATGTCAACTTGACCTACGCAGTGGTGTGTAGACATGGATTGAGTGTATAATGTGCGAATGATAATAAGGGTTCGTGGTGTTGACAAATGTTCTTTTCTCACACTCATGTATGGCTGGAAGTCATCGACACCAACGACTGTGTACCTTTCTACAGTTTAATTGGACGTATACACTCGACAGCACAGATAGTGACAAATCACAGGTTGGCATAATACATCATAGTACAGTGGATAAATGGTCTTGCAATGTTACATGGGCACTCATGTAGAATAATTGTATAATGGACTGTCAGTAGCCAAGCACTCAGTATCGCCCATACATATATATCAACTGACTTCACTGACTGAGCACGTCAGCTTATAAATAATATTTCAGATGGCCTCTAGACCTAATCTCGTCTAGCGACGATTCTTCAACATAATGTTCAGCACATATTTTTTCCATATAATAATATTGAACCGCTAGCAATGGGTTCTCATGTGTAGCAGTGATCTCTGGACTAAACAAGCGATAATACGGGCATCCCTTTTCTCTTCTTGAAAGTCACTACATGTTTTGGTTCCAAGATGGCTTCACTCGTGAGCTGTCACTCACGTTTGGATACAGATAATGAATCTGTCCTAAAGTTAGTCATTCATTAAATCTTTCATTGCTCTGTAGATTTGGTCGTGAACAATTGACTGCATTCTACAGGGTATAGTGCTGCTAGGAATCGAAGTCGTTTTCATCGAGTCAAATATATTCTCTTAGACATTCAAATCGTACCTATCGAAAATGGTGGCTTCGTACGAGAGTTCAAAGAGTATCTTTTATTACCTTGGTTTTTTCAGAAATATGAATTTGCCATTCCTTGGTAATAAGAATGAACACTGGGGTAAAGCATACACGATAGGTCTAGACGACTATCACTTTCCCCACAAATACTGAGATCACTTTTTCCCAGGCGACAAGCCGACATAGAAAACACAGTCCCTATCGGGACGAAGCCAAATCACACCACACTCTAGCGACACATCCGCCGAATAGCCTTTGACCTCCCTAGAGACAACAGAACATATAGTTCGACTTAGATATGTAAAGATATACAGATATAAGACAGACTCGTCCTACTCAAACAAACAATACACATAAATTCAGGCCATAGATATTCTGAAGCAAGAACAATCTATTACTACCCAAACAAAGAATAAATCGCAGAAAACTGGATTTATCAGCGGAGTTCGATCGAAGGAGCCGACACAACTTTCAAGGGAAGTAACTCAATAATGACTTTTCCTTAAGCACTATTTTGTTTACAAAATATTTGCGAACATAAACAAGTATACCAATGTATAATATTGTAAGATATCAAAGACTGCACGTAACAGTCTTACCACACCTCCCGGGAAAAAAAAATGGAACATTTTTTTTTTTTTTGAAATACATCTAGGAGCAACGTACAATAGGCTCACAACGCATGAATAATGCGCAGATGAAAATATCAGGAATACCTATAACGCCTAATATGAGGCTAAGTCGACTTATCGAGCGACTGGTGAGAATGTGTCTCATAAACTGAGAGAAATTATTTCTCTACAAGTATATTTTTCCAGGAAGGTGTCATCAAAGTATAATACAATTCTGGCAATTACACAATGCCTAAAAAAAATTCATATCATCATTTCGTATTAGATATCTTAAATTTATGATTTATGAAGAAAAAATCATCAAAGCACAGCGGTGAATAAACATCAATGAACCGCTATGTAGTGATACAATCATTATATTATTAAATTACGAATGTGTATCTATCATGATATAGAAAAGGAACTACTATAGAACTAGACATATCAAGAAGTCTAAGCCCTAATAGTTATGTGGAATCATGTGGGCATCTTGACAGAATGTCTGCCATCACATTATCTGATCCACGAATAGCTCGCACAGAGAAGTGAAAAGGTTGAAGAGCAATTGCATATCGAGTAGACCTCGAGCTCTTCAAATTCTTACTCTGTATAGCAGTAAGAGCTTTTTGGTCAGTTTCTACTATGAAATGTGCGCCTAGAAGGAATCTCTGTAGTTTGAGGATCGACCAAACCATAGCTAATAGCTCACGGTCTAAAACCGAATAATTCCTTTCTGCCGCATTAAGTTTTCTGGAAATATACATTACAGGATGCAGAGTTCCAGAGTACTCTTGCATTAGTGCCGCTCCAATCCCAGTGGATGAAGCGTCACTACGAAGAACGAATGTCTTATCTTTAGTGGGTAGCACTAAAATAGGTGGTGTTGAAAACAATGTTTTAATCTTATCCAGAGAGCATTGGCATTCCTGAGACCAGTGGACCACATTAGGCGAACCTTTCTTTAGAAGTGTTGAGAGAGGTGCCATGATAGAGGATAGATTCTGAATAAATCTGCCATAAAATTGAATAAGACCTAACAGACTTCTCACCTGTTTTTTAGTCTTAGGGATTGAGATGTTAAGTATCTTACTAGTATTATGGTCCTCTGTCTTTAGGAAACCATGACCAACTCGGTGGCCTAGGAAAGAAATTTCGCTAAAACCAATATAGGCTTTAGAGGGTTTCGCTGTCAGGTTGTGCTCACGCAAAGTAGACAGCAATTCATCTAACCCCGAATAGTGATCTTCCCAAGTATCGCTGAAAAGACAGATGTCGTCTAGATATGCAATGACATCTGACCGATAAGATAGGATTCGGCGCATCATGCGTACGAATGTAGCTGGTGCGTTCATAAGACCGAAAGGCATAAAATTCCATTGGAACAAACCTCTAGGTGTTGAAAAAGCCGTGAGAGGTTTGGTGCGTTCAGATAAAGGAACTTGCCAATATCCTTTAGACAAATCAAGTTTAGTGAATAAATGAGATTTGGAGAGTCGAGTAAGTAGCTCTTCCAGTAAAGGCATAGGTTCGGCATCGAACTTCGTTACTTGATTCAATTTTCGATAGTCAACGCAAAGACGTATGTTATTGTCTTTTTTACGCACAATAACCATCGGCGAAGAATATGCAGAGGTGGATGGTTCGATTATTTTCAAATCTATCATCTCATCCAACTCTTTCTCGACCTGTGCTTGAAAATGTATAGGTATAGGATAAGGTCTAACCCTAATAGGAGTATGGTCAGTTAGAACAATGTCATGTTCAATGACATGCGTTTGTCCAGGGATGTCAGTGAGTACATCCTGAAATGTTTGCAACATAGTTGAAACTTGTCGCTGTTCTCCTAGAGACAAATCAGGAGAGACAGTAACGTTCTTCCATGATTCACTAGAATGAAGTGGGATCATTGGAAGAGGAAGATTTACATCTGAAAAACTTGTTTCCTCATCCTGTATCACGGACAGTGATGAGTAATGACCATGTTGTACTGGAGAATTGTCCGTTGCTTGGAAAATGGGTTGCAAATAATCCGGACGTTCATGGAATTCAGTAAGCATATTGATGTGGAAGGTTTTATGCTTCCCATCAATATCGACAATATAGTCGACATCGGAAATTTTCGATATTATATCGTACGGACCTTTCCAAGAAATAAGTAATCTGTTTTCCCTACAAGGTAGTAATACAAATGCTTTGTCACCAGGACAAAGTTGTCGTAAGCATCTCTTCTTATTGGCAAATTGCCTTGCCTTCTGTTTCGCAAATTCAGAAGAAGAAGTTGCTAATTTGCATGCTTCGATAATCTTTTGTCTCAACGCGATGACATATTCGTAGGATGACTTTGTGTCATCGTCAATATTGTCAGATGTTATGAGATCGTGAAGCAACGACATAGGGCCACGCGGACGCGCGCCAAAGACGAGTTCAAAGGGAGAAAATCCCGTATGTTCATTGGGTACCTCTCTGTAAGCGAAGAGGGCCGCAGGTAAAACTCTGTCCCAGTCTTGAGGATGATCCTCAGTTATCTTCCCCAGTAAGTTTTTAAGTGTTCTATTAAGGCGTTCGACCATACCATTAGACATTGGATGGTAGATACTACTTAAAGATCTATCTATCTGCAGAGTAGACATTACTTGAGACATGGTATTTGATATTAGTTGGGTGCCATGGTCTGACAATATTTCTCCGGGGAACCCCAGACGAGAAAATATAAGCCACAGAGCATCTGCAATATCAGCAGTAGTAATGCTCTTCAGAGGAATAGCCTCTGGCCAACGTGTGCACATATCAACACACGTCAAGATAAACTGATGTCCTCTGGCAGACTTGATCTTAAATGGACCAATAATGTCTATAGCCATTTTTTGGAACGGCCGAATAGGAATGTCCGCCGCCTGAATGGGTGCAGCATGCCGTGGACCTTTGGATTTAACTTCCTGACATACTTTACAAGATCGACAATAAATCCGTATGTCCTTGTTTACCAATGGCCAAAAGAAAGCCGCAAGGACTCTTGACTTAGTACGGGAAAAACCCATGTGTCCAGCACACTGAGAGTCGTGAGCGTGCTGCAAAATTTTAACTCTCAAATTCTTGGGAACCAGGATTTGAGAATGACTTGACGTAATGGAGTCTTGAACCATACGTACAAGTACGCCATTCTTCTTTGTAATCCACGATTTACGACTTGTGTCTTTATTCGGATCACCTTTAGTTGCAAGAATAAAGAATTTCTTCAGAGTGGGATCATCTTCTTGCTGTTTTATAAACGAGTCACGAGAAATTACCAAGGGATTATCTTGGTTATGCACTTCATTATCTTCAGTAGATGAAGTTTGAGGCATATTAAGAGCCTGAGCTCTAGTGACTACAGCGTTAGCAATCTGCATGTTTTGCCTTTCCCACGTGGAAATTTGTTGCGGAGTGCATTCCTTGACTCCATGAATGCGACCGATGATGAGGTCAGCGATCGGATTCGGAAGAAGACATGCGTGTACATCTCCTGTAAAGAAAGGAGTAGCAATCCTAATGATAGCAGTAGAGTATTTCTCTAATGTGCCGCCAAATGTTACACATTTGACTACTTGTCCAGTGGCACGGGAAGGATCTACGAGTGACTGCCTAACACCAATTGTGGTGCATCCAGAATCAAATAGCACAGAGACTGGATTGTTATTCACTAAACCCTTATGTAAGACAAGAGAACCTCTTCCATCATGCGCGACTGATGCCGGAAGAGCAGGAAGAGGATGGCCACAGCTTAAAGTAGACACTGTGGTTGGCTCAAATAACGTTTTGCATTGGGGGCCCTGAGATGCTCTCCCAAAATCAAAAGCGGCACATGCCATATTACTAGCATCATTATTATCTTTACTCTGTTTATAGGCTTCATTGGACTCTTGTTGTGCAGAGTTTGCCTGATAATGTGGTTTATGTCTTTTGTATTGAGATCTACCTCGGTTATTATCACCTCTGTAGTTATTGTTACCTCTATTGTAACCCCTATTTGGGTTTGAGTCATAGTTCCCTTGGTTACCATTATCATATTCATTATAATGAGTATCTCTGTAATTATGATCTTGTTGACTCCAAGACGGATAACCCTGATAGTTTCTATAATTACTTCCTCTACGGAAATTCCTATAATTATGACCACCCCTGTGTCGAGAGCTATCAGGTCGTCTCCAGTTCTTTGAAGAAGAACCCTGAAATGATTGGTTACCTTGGTTTTGATAACTATTATGGTTACCTTTTTTATCAAATCTGTTTTGAGGTCCCTGAAATCTGTGTGAATAATTGGGATTGTATGGTGTTGCTGAAGCAACTGGCATACTCTCCTTAATCTTAGTGTTGCCAAAAGTCACGTCGGGGTGTGCAGTGACATATTGGGAACAATATTCTTCCATTTCTTTTAGAGATTTGGGTTTACGCTCATGTATAAATTCAAGGAAAGGTTTGTTCACACATGACATAATCTTATCTCTGAGCAACAAATCCATAAGTCCTTCATACGTTTTTTCTGTTTTGGAAAGCTCAATCGAACGATCAACTGTGAGACGTGCCTTTGCAGTGAATTCTGAGAATTCTACACCCGTCTCAGGCACCATCGTTTTAAATAAAAGGCGATAGCCTTCCTCACTTAGCTGATATTTTTTTATCAAAGCCGCCCTAATGACATCATAATTATCCTTATCTGCTTCTCCTACAAGGCATAATCTAGTCAAAGATTCACCTTTCAAGTTTTCTGATAATTGATTAGCGTATTGGGATTTATCCACATTATGTGTACGACAAGAACGTTCAAATCTATCCAGCCAGAATGTAATATCGTCACTGGACTGATTGAACGGTGGAACCTTAACCTTGTAAGTAGAAGGTTTACCATTACCACTAGATGCCTGATTAACATTACTCATACTTGTCAATCTTAATTTCTCCAACTCAAATTCATGTTCTCTTATTGCTTTTTTTTCTTCAGCCTCTCTGTCTAATCTTTTTTGTTCAGCTTCCCTGTCTAATCTTTTTTGTTCAGCTTCACTGTCTAATCTTTTTTGTTCAGCTTCCCTGTCTAATCTTTTTTGTTCAGCTTCACTGTCTAATCTTTTTTGTTCCGCAGCAGCTTCTCTTTCTAATTTTTTTTGTTCAGCTTCAAATCTTCTTTCCTCCACCTGCATCTGCAATTTCTTTTGTTCAGCAGCAGCCTCAGCTTCTCTTTCTAATCTTTTCTCTTCTGCCATAGCTCTTCTCTTCTGCAGCTAATGCTTTGTCATATTGAGCAACTGCCCATTGTTCTAATTGTTGACCAGTTTTATCAAGGGCTTTCCCTTGTATAATGAAGTATTCTAATGTAGACATGGTGTCTAACAATAATACTAATCACCTGAAATAATAATAATACCACAAGTTCTTAATGACTTGATTAATCAGTATACTATCCCAATATCTGTGGGTCACAAGCCTTAATAAGGTCTTGTATAACAGTAATAATAATCAGGTACTGGTTTATACCATAATCCAAGTGCAGTGCACAGGCAATTGTGTCTCATGAAATATACCTATATAAAACATATGTCAACCAACAGAATACATAAAGTACAAATAGGACTGACAATACAAGAACGTTTGCAGAAATCAAAATAAATCAAATAGGGAAATCAATGAAAATAATCACAGAATCCGCAAAGAATAACAACACAAATGACGTCACAGTATATGAATATAAATTGTGAATAGAACTGAAAGATAGAAAAGGTTAGACCAACAAATTACAAACAAATCAAAACAAAACTAAAGAACAAAGAAATATTACAAAAATAACAATAATTACAGTCTTCACAGCTAACACAAAAGCAACAGTTGTCGCAGCAAATTTTCAATCAAGAAAATTGCACCTATAGAAAACGCCCACAACGGACCCTCTATGACGTGGGATATTCTGTTGTGAGGACGCCGCCCAACCTTAAACACAACCCGCTGACATAGAAACTAACATACTATACAAACAAATAACATGTAAACATAAATATATATAAATTATGTGTATGATAGTATGTGTTGCAAAATAGGCTCAGTTTTACAGTAATGGCAAAGTTATTTTTATGAAAATAAACAAACTGCCACTTTATTCAATTAAACATTCTGGCCTTAAATATTAAAGTTCATATACAGAAAACAAGAAGATCCATCGATGAAAATAGGACTTCTTAGTTCACTCATACTGTCTTCCTGTTAATATTGACAAGAATTGATCCAACTGTTCTGTGAAACTCTGTAATGTCTAATGTAAAAATGTCAACAACGCTGACCTACATACTGCATTCACTTGACAGGTCACGTGACAAAGTGTTGACAAATAGCAAACCAATACTGCAAGTATGTCGTATCAGCCACAGGAAATGGTCTGGTATCGGTAATCTGTTGACTTCTGAACTTCTGCGAGGTCAAACCCAGAAAGCTGGTCCACCAGTTGATAAAGTTGTTATTTTATTCCAGTTAGTGGTATCCACCAAAAGATAAATATATGTGGATGGAAGCAGACATCATCATCATCAGTTGATAAGATCTCTATGGTGTTGTTTGCTCCACTGGAGTGTATGGAATGTCAACTTGACCTACGCAGTGGTGTGTAGACATGGATTGAGTGTATAATGTGCGAATGATAATAAGGGTTCGTGGTGTTGACAAATGTTCTTTTCTCACACTCATGTATGGCTGGAAGTCATCGACACCAACGACTGTGTACCTTTCTACAGTTTAATTGGACGTATACACTCGACAGCACAGATAGTGACAAATCACAGGTTGGCATAATACATCATAGTACAGTGGATAAATGGTCTTGCAATGTTACATGGGCACTCATGTAGAATAATTGTATAATGGACTGTCAGTAGCCAAGCACTCAGTATCGCCCATACATATATATCAACTGACTTCACTGACTGAGCACGTCAGCTTATAAATAATATTTCAGATGGCCTCTAGACCTAATCTCGTCTAGCGACGATTCTTCAACATAATGTTCAGCACATATTTTTCCATATAATAATATTGAACCGCTAGCAATGGGTTCTCATGTGTAGCAGTGATCTCTGGACTAAACAAGCGATAATACGGGCATCCCTTTTCTCTTCTTGAAAGTCACTACATGTTTTGGTTCCAAGATGGCTTCACTCGTGAGCTGTCACTCACGTTTGGATACAGATAATGAATCTTTCCTAAAGTTAGTCATTCATTAAATCTTTCATTGCTCTGTAGATTTGGTCGTGAACAATTGACTGCATTCTACAGGGTATAGTGCTGCTAGGAATCGAAGTCGTTTTCATCGAGTCAAATATATTCTCTTAGACATTCAAATCGTACCTATCGAAAATGGTGGCTTCGTACGAGAGTTCAAAGAGTATCTTTTATTACCTTGGTTTTTTCAGAAATATGAATTTGCCATTCCTTGGTAATAAGAATGAACACTGGGGTAAAGCATACACGATAGGTCTAGACGACTATCACTTTCCCCACAAATACTGAGATCACTTTTTCCCAGGCGACAAGCCGACATAGAAAACAGAGTCCCTATCGGGACGAAGCCAAATCACACCACACTCTAGCGACACATCCGCCGAATAGCCTAGTGCAAATCTTTTGACCTGTTGGGGGTTAATTAACTTCTTCTTGTGGGAACTTGTCTCAACAGAGGCGATTGCGCTTATGTGTCCATTCCTTTATTAATTATGTAACTTGTGATTTTTATATTCTGATATTTTTTTGATAATAACTGTTGTTAAGTTTCTTTATGGTAAATAAAAGTAACATAAAACTTTAATTACCTGTGTCGTTCAGCTCGTCCCAATATCGATACCCATAAATATAGTTTCACGTTTGTGCGTCTAAGTGTCGTCACTTATCTGTGTGTGTGTATGTGAGTGGTTGATAATATATAGGTATACTGTCTGATCAACTAATTTCTGTTGTAGAGATAGGCTGGACTAGATTATCTTCTCAATCCAGGGACAGACTCTACCTTTCACCATTTCACTCGTGAAATCTATTTCTTTACCTTACCTCTCCTGATCTAGTTCTATTCAGACGGGACCAAAATATATCTTAAAATCTACGACACCACTTTAGGTACTTTTGAGTTTTGGCCACTGTTGGACCACTACTGCAAAGCAGGGCAGGCAACCAGGGACACTCTGCCTGCACCACCCATGACATCCCCCTCTTTTTCTTGCTCCTTTGATGTCAGCTACGTTTCCATGCAGCGGATGCCTTTTGTGCCTGATCACTCGCATATAAGCTTTTGTCTGGACCATCGCATATCTGGATCTAACTGGCAGCAATCCAAGCTTGTTCCACTTGGGTATCTCATCTACTGCCCAAGACTATGCGCATCTCTTTATTTTGAATGCTTTCCAATCGTTCAAATTGTGTTACTGACAGCTTGAGTATTTCCAGCCCATGCTCGATTACCGACATGACTAGCTAATGATACAGGAGAAATCGTAATTTCTGCTCCGTGTGCACTGCGTTCATTGTTCATTTAGGGCTGCCAGACCTCTCCTGCACTTCTGTATGATGTGATCAACATAGTTTTGTTACGATAGCTCGCTATCAAATGTTACTCCAAGGTACTTCATCTTGTCTTGCCTTTCAACTGCTATGTTGGAATTGACTTTAGAGCCAGTGTCCTCGCACCATTTAAACACCTCATGTGGTGTACCGTGTGTGGTGGGTTTGATGTTAATACAGTTTGTTGTTAAGAAATCTTAATGTACTGAATGAGGTCAGCTGTGAAGGTCCCTGAATATAACAAATATTAGAGTAAATTTCCAGGGCACCTTTCTACTACCACCACTATGATCTCATTCAGACTTATTCTAGATAGACTGAAAGATGACTACGTTTGGTGTCTAGGGTTATGAAATGTTAGTGTAAGGTTGCATTAACCCACTAAACATATAAACAATTACACAAATTATTTTATTATATAATACAACAGAACAGTACCACGACAATAACATGCGAACTACACTTTAAAAGACTATCTTTAGTAAGTCAGTGGTTGAAAGTTAATGTTTTTCAATTTATTGTCCTGAATCTGATTTATTTGGAATCAGGACTGACAATCAAACGTGAAATCATAGAAATTAATTACATCAATCAATTTACACAATGGGTCTTATGACCATAATACACATATTATTATATAAGGGTGTAGTTGTATTGTTTAACTGAGGTGACTTCTAGTATACACTGGTTGATTGTTTACTATCATCATCTCTGCATGTTGTTTGTACGTTTTTATGGACACTGATGGAATGTTTATATCACTATTCTCAGTCTTTTATTTTGATATAATGTTAGTTGAGCGATCAGGTGCCGAAACATGCACCAATCTTTGTAATATGATGTAGGAATCTTCCTGCACTTCGCTGAACGACAACCTTCAGCTCCCACTTCTTCAAGAATGATGATGGTTTACAGTTGGCTCCGAAAAAGGCAAGACTGTGGCATGAATATATCGGCCCACTGTAGTCTGGCACCAGTTATTGACAGCAACCAAAACCCTCACAGATGCAAGGAAATAACACAAATACGATGACTAGGCAATATGGCACATTTTCGATCTGCCCTATGTCCAGGCTTTTCCTATGTTAGAAAATTTCTCCGCTTGAAGCAGGCATGATCTTTACTTGACAGTCTGGTCGGGTCCACTATAGTATTATGGCTATAATTAGTTAATTAATGGAATATTTGCGTAACTATTACCATATTCTTTCTCAACAAGTCCTAAGGTACACGAATATGCAATTTATATGGGACTAGTTGGCTTGGTTCAGAAGTACACAGGTTTTTTTTTCTATGTTAGTGTTTTTATTTTTAGTCTACTACACGTTCAATTCTTTTCCATGTGCTGTCTTCTCTATTTACGTGATAATTACGTCCTTTGAAATAAGAGCTAAGGTTGTTTTTGTGACACGAGTTGTCTGCATGTTCTAACTTTTTCCTCGTATTTTGGGGAAACCCCTAAGGCAAGGCTTGCCCCTGTGCTAGTATTGGCTTTTAGTTTAAAATCAATGCGAAACGAATTAGCATGTCATCTATCCTTTCCCCTCCTCGTTCCACAATGCATTTTTAGGCACAATTTTCTTAGAACTAGGAAAAGTGATTATGTCAAGGACGAATTTGAAAAATTTGGGTACCGTTTTGTTCGGCTATTCGTTAGCAAATAATCTGAAGGCGTAGGCGATACCAACAGTTCTAGCAGAAAATTCTTTTATACTTTCTTATTTTGCCGTTATGCCCTATATTGTTATATATTAATTTAGATATTGTATTTAGAAATTCACTATACATGTCCCCCCTTTAGAACAGACGATCATATGTCAGTTCCTATTTCTTAATACACATAGATACATTTACTATCTATGTCTGGTGACTACTCTGATGTTCGTCTTACGGATGTCTGCTTAAAAAATCAGCTCCCACATTATTTTTTCATGGAATGTACTCTATGGTAAACTGGAATGGCTGTAAGAGCAAAGACCAGCGCAATAACCTAGCATTTTCATGCCTTGCTTGTGACAGACACACGAGTGGTTTATGATCTGTCTGGATCCTAAATGATTGTCCATAGAGATAAATCTGGAACTTTTTTATACCCCAGATGACAGCGAGACATTCTTTTTCACTTGTTGAATATTTTTGTTCTGCTGTATTCAACTTACGGCTAGCATAAGCAACTGGGGTTAATTCCCCATCAAGTGAATTTGACCGTTGTAATAGAGCTGCACCCAAACCGATATTACTCGCATCCGTTCTCAGAATGAATTCTTGACTTAAGTCAGGTAATTTCAAAATAGGCCTGCTTGTGAGCTTTTCTTTCAATTCTTGGTATGCTAATTCACATTGTGCTGTCCAAATAATTCTATCAGAATTTCCTTTGCGCGTTAAATCAGTCAATGGAGCACATATGGAGTTAGTTTTTTATATACTTTTGGTAAAAACCACATAATGAGACAAAAGATCGCACATCTTTTTTTGTTTGTGGTCTTGGTGCTTTTTTAACTTCTCCAGGTTCTTGGGGTCAGGGGTCATGTTTCCCTGATGTACTGTGTGGTCCAAGAATTCCAGCTCTTTACATCCAACACAGCATTTCATCGGTCTAGCTGTCAAATTGGTCTCTCTCAATCGATCAAACAACATATTCAAAGAGTTAATGTGTTCCTCAAATGTTTCTGTTGCTATGAGAATATCATCCATGAAGTTGGTGATGCATGGATTCTTCAGGGGATCCAGTAACTTTCTCATCATCCTCGAAAACACACTCGGTGCATTTTTCAGCCCGAATGGCAACATATTAAATTCATAATGTCCTTCCGAGGTGCTAAAGGCTAAATAAGGTTTTACCTCCGGCTTTACTGGAATCTGATAGTAGCCTTTGCTCAGATCCACTTTAGAGAAATATTTAGTTCTATTCAGCCTGGCAAACAGCTGATTTGTATCAGGTAATGGATCTACCTGACCTTCTGTGACAGCATTCAGTTTCGTGTAATCTATACACAGCCTGTGTTCTCCAGAGGGTTTTCTTAACAGAACCACACTGGAACTGTAGGGAGATTCACTGTGCGAGATAATCCCTTCTCTCAACAGATAATCTATCTCCTCCCTTAAAGCTTTTTCCTTTGCGAACGGAATCGAATAGGCTTTCATACAGATTGGTGTTGGGTCTATGAGTTTCATATCATACTCCAATAAATTTGTATGCCCCGGATGGTCCGTTAACACATCTGTATGATTATTCAGAACCTGTTGAACCCTCTCCCACTGAATTTCCGTTAAGTGTGGGCTGATTTTTACCTGTGCGGCGGTTTCACAGGGATGTAAAGGATATTCATGAGAAGTGAGTGGTTCCTTTTTCATCTCCATTGCAACAGACAAGGTCAGTAGGTGTGTCTCTTCCTGGTTTTCTCTGTCCAAATATTTCTTCAGGAGATTCACATGATAGATTTTCTCTTTCCCTTTCTTATCTATCATATAATTTGTTCTAGACATCTTCTCTAGAACTGTATATGGACCTTGCCATCCAATTTGCAATTTATTCTGGCTGCCGGGCAGTAGAAGGAGCACCATCTTTCCCACAAATAATTCTCGATCCTTCGCTTTCTTATTGTAATAGGCAGCATGCTTTTTCCTGGCTTGTCTCAAATTTTCATTGGCAAGTTTCCAGCCAGTTTTAAGACGAGTGGTCAGCTCGTTCACATATTGATATGATGAGGTAATATTTTCTTCTGCCTTTTCATCGGTCCAGGTCCTTAACAAGGCTTCCAGGGTGTGATAAACGAGCGCAAAGGCCTTATTGCTCTATCTTTTCCTACATCTTTCGTATTGTATTTTCTCCGACATTTGCTCTTTCATCACATATGTGCGACCCACATTTGCTATTTCATCGTTGTGATTACTAGCGACCGGTATCTAGAGAACCACATTTGTTCTTTCATCGGGGGAAATAAAAGTCCTTTGATTGAGTCGCCATGCCCGACATTATCGTTTGAAGCCCACATTGCATCGTGATAAATCTGGTAAAAACACATATGGTCATCCTAATCAAACATCGGGGCATGCTGTAATTTCTGTGACACCACATTGGACGCCCAGATTGGCCAGGGGAAAACGTCTCATGCTGTAATGGTGTTATCTTTAGTCGGCCGCGGTTCAGACAAGCGTTCGTTTACCACATTGGACGCCCAGCTTGGCCAGTTGACTTCCAGAAATATATAATACCGCATAATCTACTAGAGTGAGGCAGTCCAGTTTTTTACCTTGTGAGGAAGAGATTAAACCCAAAAACGCATAGCCTAATACACGTGTTTATTCAGAGTGGATGATAATTCAGTTCTGTGATTAATTGTGTTCTTAAAGGATTTTGCGAAGGGAAAAGAAGGTTAGTAGATCTTATACTTATTAATACATTTTCTTATTTTTATTTATTTTAACCTCACAGCTAAAATGTGCGAAAGATAAAGTTTCAAATAATTCTTGGAATAACTGATTAATAAAATCAGAAGATTTTCCTAGAAGATGATAGGATGATAGGAGGTAATTAATAGTTCATATTTCACCTTTATCATCATCACAGTCTCCCATGCGCACACACTCTCATGCACAAGATATTTAACATCATTAGAATTGAACTCAGAGAGAGAGAGAGAGAGATGAATAATGAGCAGTAGTTTAAATGAAAGTCAACCAGTGATGTTAAATGTGAAAAACTTACGAAGACTTTTGTGTGTCTTCAGTTCATCAGAAGTCTGAGTCTACACGCAACGTGTCTGACGTCTAACCAGAAATAAGTTATCAAAAACGGACATTTGGCTAGCAGAATTCGCCACAGGACATCTTTCATTCCTCAATTAAAAAGGAATATTGTCTCACCCACAAGTCATAAGGTGGACGCAGCATTTTTCGTCACCATATACTGCTTGCTCACAAGTTCAATACAGAGTTATCACAAGTTCAATACAGAGTCATCATAAATTCAAATCACTCGAAAGATCATTATTATCTGAAGTCAAGCAAAAGAGCTCAAAAGAGGAATCGCATATTTATAGCAAGTGCAACACCCTCTTAAGCGCATTCTATGAAGAAGCTCGAAAGTATATGAACCACGACTACATACGCAAGATTATGAGTCTACATATCACTAACATTTCGAGAAGATATCCAGTCTGACCAGTAACGTCGGGAGATTAGACAACAGACCTTTCGTTCATATGACAGCTATTAACTGTTGATCAACACTACAGAGATATACTCAAACAGTGAATGAATATACATAGATATCTCGTCAGCGTTCTCCGTACGACAACAGTATTCATCAGAACGTCCTCAGCTTAGAGATACCCCACTCGACATAACGTATAACAACTTGGGACATTTTATGCATACATGTGAATCCTTATATCTAGGAGAAGCATTTAGAGACACATGGACTGTGTAGATTACTCACCATTTTGGTAACACGTATCATATCACATCATCATTTCACTTTACACAAGTTCATTCTTAATTAACTATTACTTAATTAACTATAATTTTATTATCTCATCTGTGTGTTTTGTGTGAATCGTCTTTCACCATCATCACGTTCTAACCATTAATAACCCTATATGTGTGGATATTTCATTAATAAACCCAACGATCGGTTGATCATTATCAAGAGTTTGTTAATGTATCACTCGTGCTGTCGGTGTTACATATTCACCTATAGGAACTTTTCTCTACTCAGATGAGGTTGGGGGCTTTTTCTTTACGGGATCTAAGGGCAGAAGCTAAGGTCGTGGGGAAACAGAACTCTTTTCGTACTTAATTAGAAAACACTGTCTAGTGGAAAGCATTCGCATTCCTGTCTTCTTGTCCCTATCTCGAATAGGTCTTTATTCTTTCTTAACGAGCCAATTTCTAGAGACCTTATATCTAATATCTCATAGACTATTCCTGGCAAAAACTACTGT
Source organism: Oreohelix idahoensis (assembly GCA_024509875.1). Classification (NCBI taxonomy): domain Eukaryota; kingdom Metazoa; phylum Mollusca; class Gastropoda; order Stylommatophora; family Oreohelicidae; genus Oreohelix; species Oreohelix idahoensis. The sequence goes on along the minus strand of JAMPIV010009533.1, from coordinate 524,551 downwards.
CGTAGTTGCCCCAGTGACTCATCACACGACACAGGGGACCTTTTATTGGCCTTCCAAATAACAATGTTGCCGGGGCCATACCGGTTGAACTATGGGGTACCTCCCGGTAGGCAAACAGGGCGGCGGGAAGGTACTGATCCCATGTATCTGGTTTTGCATGTGCCAACTTCCTCAGGATCGACATGAGAGTCCCGTTAAATCTTTCTACTTGGCCATTTCCTTGAGGATGATACGGGCTACAATGAAAGTGTTTGGCTTGAAAGATCCTGAATACTTCTTCTGTTAGTTTCCCCTTGAACTGAGAGCCATTATCAGTCAAGATTTGGTTGGGAAAGCCTAACCTGGTGAAGATTGTGAGTAATGCCTCTGCCACATTCTTCGAATCAATTGATGACAGGGCTGCCGCCTCTCCCCACATATAACAAGTGTCCACCAGAGTCAGAATGTAACTGTTCCTCCTCTTGGTCCGAGTGAGAGGTCCCACAATGTCCACGGCAACTCTTTCAAAGGGGGTTCCCACTATGGGCATTTCCCCTAGAGTTACTGGAGCAGTCCAATGCTTTTGAGCTACCCGTTGGCACTCTGGACAGGATTTTACATATCTCTTTATGTCTTCAGTTATTCCTGGCCAGAAATAATGACAAGCTATACGCTGTCCTGTTGCGCTGATCCCCATATGACCACTGAAGGGAATCGCATGCCCTAGTTCCAACACTTTAGTCCTATATGAAATTGGAAGGACCAGCTGTCCGTGACCATTGGATCCATTTCCAGCCTTCCTATATATCAATTTGTTCTTCATATAGAAATCTCCCTTGCCTGGAGGTGTATGACATTTGGGCAATTTCTTAAAACAAGGCTTGAGGGTCTTATCCTCCGCCTGTGCCTTCCTCATCTCATCTGGATGGGTATTTATCGGATTATCCTCCTCCTTTTTAGACTGTGTTCTGGTCTGCACTGTTGCCATGGTCACAGGTCTCTTGGGATTCCCCAAGAAGACATATCTACACCCCAATATCAGAGGGTAGATTGGTTCATTTATCACTGCTGCTTTTATGATTCCTTCCACATATCGCGTTTTCACATTTATCCTGGCGACGGGAAGTGTCATGGTCGCTTCGCCCTTGGTTGCAGTTTGAATCTCCACTGTTTCTGTGGTGTATTGATCTGCCTGCACCAGGTGAGAACTCACAACTGAATCATAATCTAATCCAGTATCATACAAACACCTTATGGTGACACCACTGCATGTTACATCTTCACACACTGGGGGGTGGTAAGGTTCCTGTTGTTCAGTAAGGTTGACCTTTACTCCCTTTCTCCCCATTTTCATTGCAGCGAAAGTAGGAGTTTTCTTTCTACAATTGTCAGTGTTATGGTTGTCCATCCGACAATGTTTACAATACTTCTTTCCTTGGTTAAAGGGTTTTCTGTCATTATATTTCCTTTCATTGAATTGTGAGAGTTTATTATTATAGTCATTGCGTGGCCTATCAAACTGGTGCTTACTTTTGTTCTGGTCTCTATGGTCAAACTTATTAAAGTTTTGAGGTGCCTTAAAATTGTCTACCTGTTTCTTTTTATTTCCAGCTACCTCTGCTTGGGCTGCCTGATACCTCTCAGCGACATTGAGTAACTCACCCAGCCTCTCTGCACCTTGTTCCATGAGAAACTTTCTCACGTCTGGAGCCATGGACTCTCTTAGTTGCTCAATAAGGATCATTTCCTTATGATCTTGGGTTTTCCCCAGAGCAGTCCATTTCTCCAAGTAGGTCTCTAACCGTGCAGAGAACTGGTGATAAGTCTCACCCGACAGTAGTTTGGCATTCCTAAATTTTTTTCTATAAAATTCCCCATTCTTTTCATATCTTAACAAAAGAGCCTGCTTTAGCATGTCATAATTGTCCTGATCATCCCTGCTCATCTTGGCAAAAACTTCATAAGCTGTACCACGAAGCCCTTGTGATAACTTTAGGCTCCACCTTTCTCTCTCTAAACCATACGTGGTAGCCAACAGTTCATATCTATTTAGGTAACTTTCTATGTCATCGTATTTCTCAACAAAATGGTCTAAATGAAAACTCAAAGCTGAGGTTGAGGCTCCCTGACTAGCAGTAGCATCTGAGGCAAAGGGGCTGGCACCATTTTCAGGAGTATGGCCTTGAATTTCCAACTCCCTTAGTCGTAACTCGTGCTCCCTCTGCAATCTCCTATCTTCTGCTTCCCTCTCTGCCTTTTTTTCTTCTCTTTCTGCAGCTAATCTCTTTTCTTCTCTTTCTGCAGCTAATCTCTTTTCTTCTGCTTCCATCTTCTTTTCTTCAAACTGGAGCCGTTTTATTTCCGCCTCACGATCCGCCTCCAATGCCCGAGCCTGTTTGTCAGCCTCAATCTGCAGCCTCTTAATTTCTTTATCTGCCTCTAACTTTCTTTCTGCTTCAAATTTTCTTTCTTCACGTTCAATAAATTTGTCACATTCAGTTGTGACATAAGCAATCATAATTTGCCCCTCCATTCCCAGTTCTTTAGCAGCCTGCACAGCAGCAGATCGAAACTTTGCCAGGTCAGCCATTTTGTACTAGGCAAACCTTTAAAATTTCTAACTAGACAAATTTCTAATTATAACTAACAATTTCTAATTATAACTAAGAACAACCACAGGTACTGATAGCTCAACACTATTTAATTTCTCCAAAAAGGAATGCTTTTAGTTTTATACTATCTGAGATTCCTAATATAATTGATAATATTTTAAGAATTTAAAATCCCAGAAGCAAACTACCCAATATAGCTGGTGTTATAAAAAGTTCAATCCCCAGGAGCGAGACTCCAATATATGTGGTGGGTTTGATGCTAATACAGTTTGTTGTTAAGAAATCTTAATGTACTGAATGAGGTCAGCTGTGAAGGTCCCTGAATATAATAAATATTAGAGTAAATTTCCAGGGCACCTTTCTACTACCACCACTATGATCTCATTCAGACTTATTCTAGATAGACTGAAAGATGACTACGTTTGGTGTCTAGGGTTATGAAATGTTAGTGTAAGGTTGCATTAACCCACTAAACATATAAACAATTACACAAATTATTTTATTATATAATACAACACAACAGTACCACGACAATCACATACGAACTACACTTTAAAAGACTATCTTTAGTAAGTCAGTGGTTGAAAGTTAATGTTTTTCAATTTATTGTCCTGAATCTGATTTATTTGGAATCAGGACTGACAATAAAACGTGAAATCATAGAAATTAATTACATCAATCAATTTACACAATGGGTCTTATGACCATAATACACATATTATTATATAAGGGTGTAGTTGTATTGTTTAACTGAGGTGACTTCTAGTATACACTGGTTGATTGTTTACTATCATTATCTCTGCATGTTGTTTATACGTTTTTATGGACACTGATGGAATGTTTATATCACTATTCTCAGTCTTTTATTTTGATATAATGTTAGTTGAGCGATCAGGTGCCGAAACATGCACCTATCTTTGTAATATGATGTAGGAATCTTCCTGCACTTCGCTGAACGACAACCTGCAGCTCCCACTTCTTCAAGAATGATGGTGGTTTACAGTTGGCTCCGAAAAAGGCAAGACTGTGGCATGAATATATCGGCCCACTGTAGTCTGGCACCAGTTATTGACAGCAACCAAAACCCTCACAGATGCAAGGAAATAACACAAATACGATGACTAGGCAATATGGCACATTTTCGATCTGCCCTATGTCCAGGCTTTTCCTATGTTAGAAAATTTCTCCGCTTGCTCTCATCGATCTTGCTTTACACAAAATTTATTTGAAATGGCAGTGAACAGTCCCCGTTTCGTACCAGTATCTACTGCTTTGTCCAATGGGACCATGTTTACATTTATTTTTGAATCTATCGTTTCAAATAATAACTCTCAATCTGTTTCTAAGGCAAATATATTTTTAGTTTTAGGTCAACCAATCATACTTCGCCTTCCTTTAAAATCCACCCAATCAAATATCCCGTACCTTTTAACCTCATTTACCCAAAGTCGTTTTTTCAAAACATGCCATAAAAAATTATAAGCAGGCATGATCTTTACTTGACAGTCTGGTCGGGTCCAATATAGTATTATGGCTATAATTAGTTAATTAATGGACTATTTGCGTTACTATTACCATATTCTTTGTCAACAAGTCCTAAGGTACACGAATATACAATTTATATGGGACTACTTGGCTTGGTTTTGAAGTACACAGTTTTTTTTTTCTATGTTAGTGTTTTTATTTTTAGTCTACTACACGTTCAGTTCTTTTCCATGTGCTGTCTTCTCTATTTACGTGATAATTACGTCCTTTGAAATAAGAGCTAAGGTTGTTTTTGTGACACGAGTTGTCTGCATGTTCTAACTTTTTCCTCGTATTTTGGGGAAACCCCTAAGGCAAGGCTTGCTCCTGTGCTAGTATTGGCTTTTAGTTTAAAATCAATGCGAAACGAATGAGCATTTCATCTATCCTTTCCCCTCCTCGTTCCACAATGCATTTTTATGCACAATTTTCTTAGAACTAGGAAAAGTGATTGTGTCAAGGACGAATTTGAAAAATTTGGGTACCGTTTTGTTCGGCTATTCGTTAGCAAATAATCTGAAGGCGTAGGCGATACCAACAGTTCTAGCAGAAAATTCTTTTATACTTTCTTATTTTGCCGTTATGCCCTATATTTTTATATATTAATTTAGATATTGTATTTAGAAATTCACTACACCGTGTATGCTGTTGACTATTTCCTGTCTTTTGTTTCGCATTTTGCCGCAATATGTGTACATGGCTACTACTGTCATGAGGGCATGTACTGAAAAGTCTGTTTCGGTTTCCGGTGTCTGGTGGTCTTTCCCCTCGCAATGAGTACTACACAGGGGAGGTGATCGCTTTCTTGAGCTTGCAATACATCCCGACGTGAAAATGTGGCGGCAGCACTAGAAATCAGTGCCAGATCTATGACACCATCAGTATTTCTTGGTTTAATTGTCAGTCTTTTTAGGCGTCCATCATTTAAAATGGATAAGTTTCAGCTGAGTAAAGCCTGGCTCAAGGCAACACCCTGTCTATTCTCCGTAACGTTCCCCCACTCCTTAGACCTAGCATTAAAACACCGGCAAATAGATACTTTTTGTTAGGTTCTTCACACAAATTCGTCAGGAACTCCCAGCTACCCTCTTCAGGAAGGGGATCTACATGAGCATATAAACTGAAGACTTGCCATTCCTGATCGCTTATATGCAGTGTAATCCCCTGCAATTCCGCATCCTCATTAGAAAAGAAACTTGTATCTAGCCATGCATGAGGGAGTTTCCATTTCCGCTTCAACATGTCTGACGAATTTTTTGTGATATGAGTTTTATGCCTGCTTTGATGCGTTTTTTCCACTGTCATTGACTTGGTGCGAGCCAGCCAGAAGATTCATGTGAGGAGGCGTCCACCTTCTTTGTGCAACAATCGATGCCTGTCATTTATGGATTTGCTTGAATGGGGGGGGGGGGGTATGTTTATGAAAAATTCAGCACAACAACACTGTTAGCCATCTTCCCTATGCAGATTCTGTTCTAAAAAATATGTGACCTGAAATTTCTACACGCATTTTCACAACAATGGCTTCGTCAACAAATGTCTTTATATTCAGTTTCAACGCAGGGCTGACCAAGAAGCGTAATAAGCATGGCAAACTAGAGTCAAGGCAACTTTAATCGTGGTATCGTAGTCATTAATTAATGACCCCAAGTCTAAGGTGATCCAGCATGCGGAGAGACTGGATGGCTACTGGGACAGTAGTCTTGAACATTGGCTGTCTGGAGTGCGAATGGGGTGGCACCAGGCAGATTTACATCATAAGGAACATCCTTTGCATCTTCCATGGCGGCTCTTCCATGGTGACTGGATATCTCCACCATATCTTGCAAGTATATTATAGATTTTGCAACAAACCAGAATCATCACGGGAGCTACGGGGATCGTGCTCTGTCGCCGATGCCTTCGTCAAATGCAACGAAGAAACGTTGATGTAGAAGGCGAGGTGGGGGAGATAGGATGATAGAGATAAAAAGAAGATTTGGTAACAGAAAAACAAGAATGAATGAACGCAGACAGAGTTTCTATGAAATATATGCGTATAGGGTACTGGAATTGTCGATGTTCCTACCAACGGGCAACCATTATACAAATACTCATCTATGATTTCGATATACTCATAATCCAGGAGATAATTTATAAGCGAATTATGTTGTCAATTGCCAAGGTTACAGATGTTATACAAATCCGTGTGGGCCTGGCAGAAGAGGGCTAGCGATGCATGTGAAAAATGAACGCCAGAATAGAAAATTCAGAATATCACTACAAGAAAATTGCACAATCTAATTTCAGATTGGAAATAAAAACGGGGCGTAAATCTCCATACTATAGTTACAATTAATGTGGCTTGATGTCAGTAAATGCTGACAGATTGAAGTATATATATATATATATATATATATATATATATATATATATATATATATATATATATATATATATATATATATATATATATATATATATATATATATATATAGTAATATTCTAGTTCTAGCAGAAAAATAGCTTAATTGACAACACGATCCTCCAGTATTGCCATCTCTAAGTTTAGGACAGTAATAGAAGAAAACACAAGAACCAAAAGAAACAATGCATACGAACATTTTGAGGAGTGGGAAAATGGACATGATTCGTTTGCTCAGACTAAGGCTGATGAGGCAAATATTATGACATCGCAACCCAGTAATATTCCTTTAGTGCCTACGGTTGCAGGAATTAAAGCATTTGATTTCGGAGACATGCAGAGGCGAGACATTTTACTTCTGCCTTTGTTTCGGTTGGCTGAGTTCAAGAACATACGGCATACCAAGTCTGCTCGATACTGGTTTGAGGTTAGGAACTCCATTCTAATCAGGTGCTTCGTGGAGCAGCATTCAGTCATTAGGCAGGTGGTTATTCCGGCGGAATTGAAGAATACAGTGTTAAGGACATCATATGATACCCCTTTTGCAGGTCACATGGGTATTGCGAGAACTCGCTGTAGAGTGTTGTCCCAGTTTTACTGGCGTGGATACAATAGGGATGTTAAGGTTTACTGTCGGTCGTGTAAAGTGTGTCAGAAGACAAGCCAGAAGGGAAGGACTCCCAAGGCACCATTAGTAGCAACGGAATTGGTAGTTCGCCCTTTTCAGAAGGTTGCTATAGACATTATTAGGCCCCTTCCAGTTATGTCTGGTCGGGGGTATATATTTATTCTAACATTGGTTGATCTATGCACGAGGTGGCCCGAAGCATTGCCAATGAAATCCATCACATCAAAGGATATAGTAGAGGCTCTAATGAGCTTATTTAGCAGATTAGGAATTCCTGAAGAGATATTGTCTAACAGGGGCCGGCAATTCATTTCAGAAGAGATGAAACACATTTCTAAACTGCTAGACACAGCCCAAATGTTTACCATATCATCCTCAGAGCAACGGGGTCTGCAAGCGATTCAATGGAACACTGAAAAGAATGCTAGGTAAGGTTAAAGGAGATTTTCCGCAGTTGTGAGATAGATACCTACCGGCGGCTTTGTTTGCATACAGGGAGATGCCACAGGAGAGCACATGGTACTCACCCTTGGAGCTGGTATTTTGGGAAAATCCTGGGGGTCCCATGAAGATTTTGAGAGACTTACTGACCGAGAATTACGCTGATGATAGCGTCAGGTCAAGTTATGAGTATGTCGTTGACTTGCGAGAGCGCATAGTTACATCCTGTTCGATAGCGCGTGAGGCATTACAGATATCGGGTGCAAGGTATAGAGCATACGCCAATAGGAATAACAAACTTATATCCCTCAGTCCTGGCAGCGAGGTATGGTTGTTGTTACCTACCAAGGAAAAATCACCTGCTAGTGAGCTGGCATGGCCCATTTCAAGTAAAGAAACAGATTACCGATGTTGATTCTCTGATATTAGTCCGAGGGAAGAAGAAGATTTTCCATGTTAATATGCTAAAACCATTTGTAGTACGTCCAACTGAACTGGAACCAGTTGTGAACGCTGTTCTTCATAGTACAGTTACTGTAGCTAGTGCAGCAGTCATCTAAGAAGATGGAGAGAAAGGTGAGGAGGTCAACCTCCACATCCCACTATTGCCATTGGTTGCTTCGGAGCCATGGAGAGATGTAGAGCTCTGACATCGTCCCAATTCGGGCTTAAGGTTTTTCTGGCTTGTGGAATACATTTTAGCAACCTGTGTTTTTCCTCTTCGTCATAATCGTCTTCTACATCAGCTGTCGCTTTCGTTGATATTTCTATTTATTCAGCTGAAGTGTAGCTTCTTTTACATATCAAACTTTCCTAGATTGGTTCTTTCTTCGCTTTAATACGATTTTTGAAAGTGAACTTTTTATCATTCTACTAACCACTCGACACAGTTACTTGCCAATAACACAGTAACTACAGCATACATTTTCTTTCTCATTATATCCGCATATGCGTATCCTTTTCCTTGAGAAAATGTTAAAGTTGAATCATTTTCTATACATCCGTTTTCTTACACTTTAATAAAAAAAAAACTACAAATTCCTTTCCCGCAGTAGCAAAGTGGTTAGTGCACAGGCTTCCTCGCTCAGTGGTCGATGGTTCAATCCCCAGATGAGGTGGGATTTTTTTAGGCCGCAAACGGCTCCTGGGTAGGCACAACCACAATTGGGTACCAGAGCAACTTCTGGGAAGGTTAAGGCGGTCGGCGTGATGCTGACCACATCAACCCTAGTGTGCCGATGGTAGAGAAAATATGGGGCTAACACCATATTCCCAACATGCCTCAATGGGCCTTTACCTTTACCTTACAATTCCTTGCATACTTTGTCCACTGCCATATTTTCAATATAATTATGCAAATGAGCTGCGGCCATCTTGCATGACTTGTGCGTGTCTGATTGGCGGCTATCTTTGCTTTTCCAAGAATCAATCCCTAAGGTATTTGTTTACATTCTGTTACATCATCGTCACTGTCATCTACAGTCATCAACATTATCATCATCAACACTTAAAAGCTCACCTTAAAGCGCAGGTCCTCAACAGAAACGAATTGTCCATTTTCTTACTGAGGTTTTTATGGCTTAACCCTTCTACAAAAGAATGAGGCAGCCGACTCCATGCCCTAGCCTCACTACTCGCCTTTTACGGTATGTCTGGCAAGTTAGCTAGTATTCTTTGCTTCATTTTCGGGCTCCGCTAACGCACTAGCGAGTGTCAATGTTTTTTTGAGAGCAACTCAAGAAATAGTCAGTTCTTAGAGTTCGTCTGTCATCTTTTGCAGTCTAGCCAGTTGTTTTTTTCTATATCTAATTTTTTTTTAAACAATTATATTTACTCTTTTTATTTCGAGATTTCTGACATTCATATCTGGAAAATGTTGATTTCTCAATGGTTAATTGTGCCTGGAATTTACCAGCGCGACAACAGCGTTTTTCATTTACCTGTTAATTTTTATTCACAGACTAATTTCACTTTCTTTTCTCTCCTGTTTTCGTTTGTCTGCCCCTGATGAAGACCTTGTGATCGTACCCAAGGCAATTTCTTTGACATTTGTCCTGGTAAGACGTAAATAGCCTATTATCATTCTTCTTCGTCGTTCGCTTTTAAATAACCACGTCTATCTCTCTTATAAAGTTGGCGGTCTGTCTCAAGCTTCTGTCGTTACTATACAGTTTCTCCCTCAACTGAGTTAGAGAAGAACACTCTGCCACCTTGTTCCACTAATGGAGCCGACAGTTTTGGAGTGCATGTTCTACTGTTTTCTTGCCCTCCACACTTGGACACATATATGTCTGTCCGATTTCCAGTTTATCGAACAGATGATATCTGAATCTGCAATGGCCGGTTCTTAGTCTGAAAATTATCACTTGATCTCTTCTTGGTAATGTCTAGTGTAGTTCTGCATTATCAGGCTCTCAGTGTTCATACCATTCAGCCCATTGCAACATTCAAGGCAACGAAAAGGCAGATAAACTTGCTAAAGTAGAGGGAACCCTGAAAAGAAACAATATAGAGACAGCTTATGAAGTGGATAAACAACTATAAAAGCTATATTCAAGTCCAAATGGGACAGAAAACTCTCAGGCCACATAAAGTACAAGATATGATGCCTATCACCAGCTATCTAGACGAGACCAGGTCATTATTTTTCCGCTTACAATAGGTTAGGGTACAATCTATTTCACAGGTATAGGTTTGGTCCAACAGATCTAGGTTCCTGTGGCACCAGCCCCATGATAGCCGAACATCTGCTCCAGTCCTGCCCATCTTACAGCAGTGAACGGAGTGGCATTTGGCAACAACCCACTTTTCTCAACGTAAAATTGTTTGGAAATGTCAGGAACCTTGAGCTGACTACTGCATTTATTAGATTTATTAATGTAGAAGTCTGAGGGCGAACGAAGAGGAGAAGAATACCATTTTTCTCAATAGTTATTTCTGATTATTGCTTTTATCTCTTCATATGTAGCCCTGTCTTCTATTTGGATTTTCTCTCCTCCTTCTTTGGCGAGTTTATCTGCCTTCTCATTTCCGTATATCTTGGAGTGGGCAGGGATTCACTGTTCATCTACTTTTAAAAATCCAAAGCTGGCTTCCAAGAGTGCTTCTGCCAAGCTGTCTAATCATTCTTTGAACTGTTCATGAGGGCAGTGATGACTGATAGCAGGCCAATGGACTACATGGGAAGGAGCCCTGCAGAGGTCCTTGACATGGAATGATATATGGCATATGGCATCTCTTACGCTCAGCTTCGTTGTTAAATGAATGTATGACCTGCTGCCGTCGGCTACCAACCTTGTGAAATGGGGAAAGTCGGATGATGAGCAGTGCCCCCTGTGCCAGGGGAGGCAGACACTTCAACACGTGCTCTAAGCGTGTAAGGTGTCATTAGGGCAAGGGCGATACATTTGGCGCCATAACAAAGTGCTAAATGAGCTTGCTGCGACAATAGATCTGGCAAGGATGAAGGCGAATAGCAAATCCAGGCCGAGCACCGCAAATACATACTTTCTGAGGGCAGAAAAGTCATCACATCCCAAACCGAGTAAACCTGGTAGCAGTTTACCATCTCTTCTTGACTGTGCAAACGATTGGGAGATGGCGGTAGACCTACCTGGACGAGGGGCATATCCAAAGAGTATCAGAAAATCGCGGAGACGGCCGGATATAGTGCTTCATTCTTCAGCAACGCTTCAGGTCATACTGATTGAACTGACCGTGCCATTTGAATCCTGATTAGACGAGCAGCATTCGTTCAAAGCGGCCAAGTATAGTGATCTGGCCGCGTATCTGAGACACGATGGGTTCACTGCAAGGGTCATGGCTGTTGACGTGGGCGCAAGAGGGCTTGTGGCTGCATCAGTGTATGATTTATTGAAACTGTTGGGGCTGAGGGGACAGTCGAGAACAAGGGCACTGAAGAGGCTTAGTGAAACTGCCGAAAAGGCATCAGGCTGGCTGTGGAACAACCGCAATGGATAATGGAAATCCTGACAATAAACGCTGCGGTACAGAAAACACCAAAATTTTATTAAGTCTACAATACGCTGAGTTTGTTGGTGTACTAGTGAAAGGGCTGTGACTGAGGGGCAACCGGCAGCGTATATTATAAGGGGTGTCAGGTTTAGAATTTCAGTGGCTAGCGCGCAGTGGCTAGACTCGTCGGCTTCGCGCAGGTGTCTCAATGTGTGTCATTAGTTGTGATGTGCGTCGGAACAAACGGAATAATTTGTCTTCTCTTTGTTACTTTCACATTTGCCTCCACGGCTGGTGGAGTTGTGAATTTTAAAGTTGCTACCATAAGTGAAATGGGTTCATTTTCGATACAAGACAACAGGAGGCTGAGACACTTGGGAGTCATGACCCAAGTGGGCCCGCCCCCCTTAGAGTGTAAAGGAGTATATCGGGCCGAAACACTTGTCGGACGGGGGGACTACTTCTGATGATCAAATTGCTTCCTGTTGTGTCGCTCTGTAAAGAGTTTCCTATCATAGCTAGTCTGATGAGCACTATGGCAAAATGTTGATTCTTATGCGGTGAGTAAAGTTGAAGGAAGTCTCATACTCACAGCATAAACTGATTTAGGGAATGAAATGTTAGAGATTTCAATTATCCTATGTCTCTGCAGTATGCGGTTGGGTGACAGGTTATTTTCCTTCTAACGTTGCCTTCCCTAACTCAAAAGCAGAGTCGTGCACCAATTTTTTTACAGCTGCGTGGACTAGAGCGCGACATTATCTGGTTTTGAACCAGATGAGTTTGCCTCAAGAAGCAAGCACTCTAACAAACCTTTCTCTCGTTTTTCACCAACAGAAGGGACAAAATAAACCCAGCAAAGTTCATTGGTACAATGCTTAAATTCAATTTAACATCTAGGAGCGTCCAATAGACTGAGCGGTTAAAGCGATTTCCTGTCGCAGCACACTTACCTGGCTCCAGAGTCGAATCCTGGTAGCGTCACTCTCAAGTCTACCTAGCTGTAAATGGGTACCTGACTCTGATCCTGAGTCAGGGGAAGCAAAGGCAGCGAGGAAGGGAACTGGTCAACCCACCTCATTAAAAACAGAACCTAGTACGTTGAAGTCTCTAACACTTCATTCGCCCACGGTAGTTTCTGCTGTGAGACTGTGTTTATTTTTATAATATCTTGAAATACGATATTACCTCCCGGACCATTTATAATACAGCGCTAAAGTGTTACCGTTTCTGCAAGGATCAGAATACCTACAGAGCGAAGAATAAAGCGAAATTGTTTTCAGTACTATTATTATCTAGAATAAGAAAACGCTAGCGATAAAAGAACACACTGATAAAACCTTTTGATAGCATTACCAGGAAATCCTTGGTCTGGAATCTTCAAGGTAAGAACGGTAGACGATGAATACACGAAGAAGATAACTAGAGGCAGAAGTGAAAATGATGAAGGAAGGCATGGAAAGATCTTGAGCAAAATGCGTGTCATGCGTCTGTTAAAGGCCTGTGCTACTTGGGGAGCTGATGGGTAATGGTGGTGTTTATCTGTAACTAGTGAAAACGCTCGTCATAAGATGGAAATTACATTCAAAAGCACCAATACCTAACGGCAATTTTACTATAGGGCGTTTCAATATCTCTGCAACCACTTGATCGTAATTGTTGCAACTTTGCATATGACCTAATGTTCGCTATGTCCCGAGGTGGACATTTTATTCGTTAACAAACGTATGGTTTTAAATTTTCTTTATTTAAAGTATACAAAATCGACCACTTCCTAGTCCAACCGTGTATTGACAGGGCTTACCCCTTCATATTTGTGAGCTATTTCGATTTAACATCTTGAAAGTATTTCACATGATTTTCCCAGTGTTTCAGCTCACTAGCGCACTGTTTTGAACATTACATTGATCCTTCCGGTGCTCACCAAGTGAAAAACAATGGCAGCTAAAAGATGTGTACCCAGTGGAAAAGGACAACGTCTGATAATGGCCCATGCAGGCAGCAGACATAATGGGCTAGTGAAAAATGCTGAACTTATTTTCACTTCCAATTATACGGACAACCGGGACTATCATACCGAGATGAACGGTAACATATTTAGAGAGTGGATTGAAAATACTCTTCTTCCGTTCCTAGACAGACCATCCTGTCTGATAATGGACAACGCATCATACCACAACGCTGTGGCAGAAGAAGACAAAATTCCCACATCTTCGAGTACAAAAGATGCTATAAAGATTTGGCTCATAAAAGACATTCCATTTAACGAGGGGTTTCTGAAACCTGAATTACTGTCCCTTGTTAAGAAATCACAAAAGACCAAGATATTCCATATAGACAAGTTGATTCAACAGCATGGTCATATGTGTTTGAGACTGACTGCTACCTTATCATTCACATTTAAACCAAATTGAACTCGTTTGGGCAAAAGTTAAAGGACAGGTGGCAGCTTAAAAAAAAAACTTTCAAACTATGCAATATGAAAGAACTAACATATGCCGCCCTCTCGCAGATAGACAAAGATTATTGGTGTAAATGTGAAGACCATGTCTTAAAAGAAGAAAATGACTATTGGAAAAAAGATGGACTGTCGGTCGTTCAGCCGAGAATAGTCATCAATATGTTAGACTCGTCTGACTCAGAATAAGTGTGTAAATACCTTATATGTTTTATATGTTTTCTCCTCCATCTATGTGTATATATAAACCAATTCATTTCCTTTTTATCTCCGCGATGTCACTACTATCTTAAACATACACAGTACTTTCACCTCTTCATGCATCCATTCACGTTTTAGTATAAAAAGTAACAATTACAACGAATAGGTGTTATTATTCTCTCCAATATTTCGAAGAAATAAAAAAGGACCTCACGTAGTAATCAGTTAACAAACCCCTCTAACATTTGAATCATATAGACGCCAATGCCGAAAATATGCAACTTCCTTCATTTACGGTAAATTATTTTCTTCCAGGACAAAATAATTACTTCGTTAAAAAGATCAAAGGAATTTGCCGTTGCAAGAAAAGAACACTTTTGAAGTCAATCGTCGACCGATCTTTTTGACACGCACTATAATTCAAAAGTATTTAAAAAAACCACTGTGCATCACCACAGTACACGAACTACGTAGTAGCAGCGAGGATCCCAATGTGTGTATACGGGATCACACATTCTATAAATATATTTTTGTGCACACCGTCATGTGCGCGTTGTTCTTTGGTAAGTGTTACTATTTTCGGGAGAGTACATACAAGATATAAGGGAAACAAAACAATTAAAGCCTAACTTGCAACCAAAGTTGCATCCCTTAGCGTTACTGACAGAAACAGCTGGGATTTTAAATATAGTGATAGGAAAACACATTACTGAACATTACATCAGGTGTCATCAATGCGAAGCTTTCTCTTACTTTTACGTTCCACTGATGCCATGAAGTGTAATAGGAAGCTGAAATCTGCGTTCTTGAGCCAACACGGCTGTTTGTGCCCTATACCAGAGCGCTGTTTTAGTTTCGGTGACCGGAATTCTGATACCGGGTATAAAATTTTGTGTGCACCGTAAAAGACTATTTAAGTTTTTGGCGGGGAAAATCAGCTGATGTGTGAGTAAAATCAGTAAAATATAAATCATTACACACTCGTTCTGGATAAACACAGCGCTAAAATTCTTTTGTGTACTATAACTTTGTTCTGTGTTCTATTTTTGATTGCATTTTTATTTGTTTGAAATTAGTTTTGACGGAGTTACAGACTTTTGAAAACAGCGTCATCATTTAAGGAAATTCATAAAATAAGTAATCTTTTTATTAATTTAATATCTAAAAATCGGCCCATTCGTTTGAGTTTATAATTATAAAGACTTCTCAAAGGGAAGCTAAAGATTATTTCCACATACTTTTTTTTTTTGGTTTCATATCTTGAGAATGTGTGGTAGTCAGTTTTGTGAGTGTGGCATTACAAGAACAAGCATATTGTCACCAGATTTTATAGCATTTAAATCCCTGTAAACGCATTCCTGATACTCACAAATCTTAAATAAGGTAGTAAAAAAATAACTTTTTGTAAAGCACCATCTGTTTTTGCATTTTCATTCATTTATAATGATATTTAGCTACGTATATAAGCGTCAGAAAACATGTAAAGCTATAGATAGATTACTTCCACATAATTTGATCTATCTTTCAAGTCTTGTTAATCTTCTATTTATAATATGAATTTTTTTTTAATTGTGTGTGAGATAAGGACTGTTCCATTGGTGTTCTTTGGTAGACAATCCTGTGCACACGACGGCTGCCAAAGAATTCTAAGTAACTGTTTGTATATCTTCTTTCATTCAAAGTTACAATGCAGGTAGTAAATTTAGAGAAACCAAATTCTAAATCTAATACCATCCTTTTATCAATGGCTAGAGTCAGAGATACATATGATAATTTAGAAATATTTATGAATGGCATGAAAGCTCAGATAGAGTCACTAAAATATTTAGAGTGGGAAGGTAAACAAGTTGTTGTTTTCTTATTCGGGGATTATTTCCTTGTTTTGCTGGAGACACCACAGACATGGGTATATTCCTTGAGCTCCAGACAAACCAAACATTTTCATCAAAGACATCCAGAGAGCATACAACTTGCAAACCAAGAAGTTTGGCCATGTTGATAAGAGATTACAATAGATATATGAAATATGGGAAAGGGAATAAAAGGCAAGTGGCACATTACCATAATTGTTTACACAAACCAATGTTAAAGATTGGAATTGAAAATGTAGCTCCTCCTTACCTTCATATTTTATTAGGCATTGTTTTGAAACACCACAGACTTCTAGAACAGGTAGCTGATACAATAGACGCAAAGATATTTGAGAATTCGCAAGAGATACATGCAAACATTAGTACTTTTAAGAACTTGAAGAGATTTAGTAGGAACTGGAAATAGGCAGAAGAATTAGGAGCTAAAATTGAATTTTTCAGGTAGGTATTGAACTTTGTGAGGATAAGGAGGAGACAGATAATTTTAAAGTTAGACTTGAAAATGCACAAGATGCGCTGGCCAAACTTCAGTTTCAAGATCTGTGTACTAGGTCTGGTCCAGTTTGCTCACACTTGGACAAGGTACTAGCCAAACACAAAATCATACAACAGGCTTATAATAGCAGAGCATTTATAGGGAATCACTGCCTCAGATATCTCACACACAAAGTTTATAAAGATCTTACAAGAGCAATCATTACACAAACACTGAAAATTACAGACAAACAAGATATAACTAACATAGCTTTTATTGCCCAAGAACAATTCAACTCACTGAAAGAAGCATTTGAGAAAGTACACAACAAAATATCACACAGTAAACCAATTAGTAAAGAATCAATAACAGCATCGATAGAGACTTATATGTCTTTGTTCAGAAAGCTATTCCCCAGTAAGACAATTCATAAACAGCACATATTAGAAAAACATTGCGCAGACTGGATCAGAACTCATGATGTATGATTGAGATAATTGTTAGCTCTCATGCTTTGGGGACAATTGGGTGTGTTATTTTAAGGTTATAAATAAGGACATGCAATTTAAACTTTCAATAATTAATGTTTGACGCATGAAACCAAAACAAAACTTTGATATCCATTTTCTGCAGGTTTTCTACTTTTGATTTCTGTAATTTGTTATGCATGTTGATTGTGACCGTTTTAGTGTAAATTGAATTAGAAACAAACCATAACAAATTACAGAAACCAAAACAAAACTTTGATATCCATTTTCTGCAGGTTTTCTACTTTTGATTTCTGTAATTTGTTATGCATGTTGATTGTGACCGTTTTAGTGTAAATTGAATTAGAAACAAACCATAACAAAATGTAAAAAAAACACGTAAATTTTACACTATTTCAGACTATTATATCTTCTGTTCTAATTGTGATAAAATGTTTGTTCTTGTTCTAAAATTTACTCTAACGTTTCTAGTCTAGCTTTACGCAAAATTAAAGCCGGTATTTATAATAATAAAGTAGCATAAAAGCAATTCAAACATGTTTTGGGGACAATTGGGTGTGTTATTTTAAGGTAATAAATGTGGACTTGCAATTTAAACTTTCAATAATTAATGTTTGACGCATGAAACCAAAACAAATCTTCGATATCCATTTTCTGCAGGTTTTCTACTTTTGATTTCTGTAATTTGTTATGCATGTTGATTGTGACCGATTTAGTGAAAATTGCATTATAAACAAACCATAACCAAATTTTAAAAAAACGTAAATTTTACACTATTTCAGACTATTATATCTTCTGTTCTAATTGTGATAAAATGTTTGTTCTTGTTCTAAAATTTACTCTAACATTTCTAGTCTAGCTTTACGCAAAATTAAAGCCGGTATTTATAATAATAAATTAGCCTAAAAGCATTAATTAAGCCCTATCAAAAGTAAACATCGCCACATGTTTTTCCCATTAGGAAGCTGACCACGTGACCTCTGTCAAGTGGGCTATAAATAGCGCGGTCGGGGGAAAAAGGGGAAATAACTAAAAGATCGCTGGCAAACAGCCGTGCCAAATGAGTCGCACTGTGTGCTGTAAGTTGCATTGCCGAATATTGTATGATTTTTGTGATGTTGTCTACATTAAGCTTTTACTTACTTACTTACTCGTTCCTCTTCTACCGCGAGATGTTGAGGTTTGGAAGAGAAAGCGCCATACTATCCTACCGGCTGTCTTCCTCCTGGCCTGGTTCCATTCTAGTTCTCAGTCCTTCAAATATTGTCTAATGTTGTCTTCCCAGCGGACTCTGAGTCGTCCTGGAAGTCTGGATTGCTGGCTCTTAGTTTCCCATGCTTGTCGTGGTAGCCGATCTTCTCCCATTCTGCAGACATGGCCAAACCATCTTAGTTGGAACTGTTCTACTTGGGCCTGCAGGGGTTGGGTTTTCAGGACTTGACGTATCGTCTGGTTTTGGACTATGTCTCTTCTTGCTACATGAAGCAATGTTTGAAAATCTAACTTTCCTAATATTAAGTCAGTCACTGAGTGAAGAATAACTAAATAACTATAACTATGATCATTTTCGTTATAATTATGTTTGTCTTAATCATAAGTACGTTTTTCTGTTATTTTGCGTTGTCGTTCCTATCTTTATAAGGTTTTACTTTAGATTCCGACGTTAATGTTTTCAGAAATTCTTTCTGGCACTTGTTTGCTGACTGTTCAAATATTATGTACACAGTTTGTCTCTGGTTTAGAAAATGTGACAGTATCTCTTACAAGATGCAGCACTATTTTGACGTTCTTTGTCGGCAGAATTTCACACAGCCATCTGGAAACACAGTAGTAGTTTCTAATACATCACAGCAGATGCAGTCGTCTGGAATTCCACAGTATCAAGTAAGTATTGCTAAAATACTGAATCTCTTCTTTTAACCATCAGTCGTAAACCTTGAATGCGGAATAACAGGTCAGAAGCACGCGTTGTATTTGTTGGTTTCTTTCTATTTATTCTACTTTTACATATAATTTTTTTCTCTTTCAATCCTCCTAGTAGACGCCGTCTTGGAGTATACATTATTTGATATCTATATCTTTCAGCTTATTTTCTTTAGACCGATTCAGACCATTGCCTCTTGTATTATCTGGGCTCTATAAAGAGACAAAGAAATAATAGGGCTATTGTTCCCTCAGGCATGTTGTACATAGCGAGTAATATAAGGTTGTGCATTGGTCTGACACCCTTATATTGGTCCAACGTTGTCGATCATTAAATCGATAACCGATAAGTTGGCAAAGGTCGACAATAACATTAAGTTTAGTAATGTAGAGGACAGTATTGAACCATTTACAGGTGATGCATACAAATGTCGTAAATGCCTGATGGATATAGATTGCTTCGCAATTGCGATAGACGCGACAGAACTAGACTAACTCAAACTTGCGTATCTTTCCTCTGGAGGTCAAGCTATTGACTTTATTATAATGAGAACTATCACACTCCCAAATGAGCCATGGAAAGATCTAAAGGCTGAGATAATAAGACGGTAAGGATTAGTGACGGACAGTCAAATCGCTTGGGCTTTTCTAAGGAAAATTAAACAACTTTCTGAAGAAACAACACAAGTGTTCAGCAAGCACCTATTGAATTTAACGGAGGAAGCTTTTATGGGTCAAGATTCCATCACCAAGGAAATAGAAAGTCATTTGATCGAAATATTCACTGACGGATTAACCAACCATGCACAACAGCTTTTACTAATCAGGTGCTACCTGAAGACGTTAAGAAACGCCGTACTTGCTGCAGAAGCAGAAGAAAATGTCAGAAGGAGATTGAATTTCAGATTAGGACAAACTATTGTGGTGAAAAATGATACTTAACAACCTATGGAGATAGATACACTTTATCACATAAGACACTATAAAAGTTCAAAACACCAACGAAGACCACAACAGAGAGGAACATACGATGTAACAACCGACATCAGATGTTTCAGATGCGACAACATTGGACATAAGGCAAATGTTTGTACATAAGAACCAATGTATACTGTGCCACGATGTCGTAGATTTTTGATATGGGAATTAAGACATAGTTTGGTCCCTTCTGAATAGAACTAGAACAGGTGGTGACTCAGTGAGAGATAAGATCAGAAATAGATTTTCACGAGTGAAATGGTGAAAAAATAGGTAGAGTCTGTCCCTGGACTCGAGAAGATCTTCTAGTTCAGCCTATCTCTACAACAGAACTTTGTTTGTCAGACAGTATACCTAAATTTATATTAATATATATATATATATATAGATATATATATATATATATATATATATATATATATATATATATATATATATATATATATATATATATATATATATATATATATATATAAACCACTCACATACACACACACACACACACACATAAGTGACGACAGTTAGACGCACAAACGTGAAAACTATATCAATGGAATAGGGATATGTTGGGACGAACTGACCAACACATGTAAATAAAGTTTTTTTATGTTAATTTTATTTACTATAAAGAAACTCTACAATAGCAATATTTTGCATATCAATCAAATACAAATAAACATAGGTTAATGAATTAATAAAGAAATAGACTCATAGGTGTAATCCTCCCTCCCTCTGTTGAGACAAGATCCCGTTAGAAGAAAGTTATTAAACCCCAAAGAGTCAAAGATTTATACTCTATGGTCTAGGATTTCCCTCTACAGTAAAGACCAGAGTTTATACGTTAATCTATTCTGAAAGGGACAGTATTTGCAAAACCTACTAAAAAATAAACAACGTGAGTAAATGGATTCTACAAAATATATATGAGAATTATTCATTCACCCTTCCTCTCTTCTCAGACAACCGTGGCCCCGTTCATTCTTTCTTACCGAATCTGGTGTTTAACAGCCTCTGGAACTTCGTTACATAGGTCACACAGCAAATCCAGGGTTATTTTGGCGAAGTAAACCCCAGCTTCTCAAAGGTTGACTAAATCCTCTTTCTTCGGGGAACGTTTAATTCGTTACTTTTATTAGAATTTCTGTCTATGTCCTATTAATTTCGTCCAGGTAAGAAAATTTACAATGCTCACATGTGCCAATAGCTTGAGATTCCAGCATATAACGGAATGTCATTAATGTAACTTCTCTCAGTATAAAAATGCCTTGTCACACCACAAATGGTCGATAATCGGGAAATGTCAAAAGCTTGATTATGTCAAATGTTTGATTTTGTTGCCACCACGGGCTGAATGTATATGAAAATTGCAAAAGAAATCTGGATAGCTCCATGTCCAGTTAACATTTATTCTTAATAATATTTGGGTTGGTACTCTGTGTCTTTCTGGGTGTAAACCAAAGGGCAGACTGGTCCACCTTGAAGACCCATTATTTGTTATAAGAATGTTCTGTTTTAACTGTTGGACTTAAATCAGTTATTTTCAGATTCAGGTTTTTAGGCGTAGGCTTAGACCGCTGGTAGATTTTGGGTTTGAGACCCAGTACTGAAATATGAGAAAAACAACCATATAATCACACTAGCCACTACATCACTATTCTATCTTACTTAACCCGCGCAGAATTATAATATTATCCTACACTCAGTTATTTATATTTGAATAGAACTATACGCGTAGCTCTTAGCTTGAATCGTTTAATAAAAATCTCCGTGAAATAAGCGCTAATCATTTATAATTTTAATCATCATGAATTATATATAAATATATATTTCGTCAGTACTCATAATGAATAGTGCGTTTACTAGACGATTAAAATAACTCTTACTGGTTAATATCAGTTAGTTAGATTTACGCCACAGCCGGAACAATTTAGCTGTAGATTATATTAATTCGCTAGTCACTTTGCACAAAACTCCTAGTGAAATAAAATGATGGACTTAACAATTAAATCACTCAACACAGAAAAATCTTAGTGAAATAATAATTAACGCAAACACAGAAGTAGGACTACTCCAACGAAAAACTAAGTAATTCCAAATGGTATATTGAATCTAGAAATCGCAGCTAGTAGTCTCTAGGACTTCTGTGGGTACTGAATAAAATAAGTTTGCAAGAGGAGACATATATATGATTTAAACAGAAAGTCGCTCATCTTTGCGAGTTTTAACACCTTCGGGGATTTCTCTGCTCAAATTTTTAATGAAACGAAATATTCACACCATTTCACCGCCCTCTCGACTCTCTGCTAGCGTACGGACTGCTTAAGATCAGGCGAGCAATGTCTTTGATCTCGTCGTTTCACGAACGACCAGATCAAGAGGGGGGGGGGGTAGGTAATAGAAATTGTCTCCTCTTGGTTCCAAATTATCTACTCCTTCTACTCAAATTATTTCCCCTGATCACTGTCTACCGAAAATACGTTTCAACTACATTAGCTTATCTTCCCCTGAGCCTAAAGTACGACTTCTTTTGAAATAGTCGCCCCTTTCTACGCGTTCCGTCTACCTGTCTTATCCTATTACAGCGATCTCCAATCGCTGGGGTTATAATTACAGGTAACCGGCTCAACGTTAGCTAAATAGGTCTGTTGGTAAACATTATTAAGGAAATAGAGAACAGAAAATAAAATAGGCGTGGTAAGTTAGAAAAAGAGACAGATCTCTGAGTGTAGGAGGGTTTTATGTTAACAAAAAGTGCGCAGGTGAAAGCCAGGTGAAAGGAAAATGTAGATAATGAAATAGATATATGAAAGCTATTATCATAATATGTCACACACGACAACCAGCCAGACAGTGCCATGAATCTCAGCAAATAGCAGCTAGGTACGTAGAAATAGAATTCGCTATCCAATTAATCGCACCTGCACAAGTATATGGCTTGAATATCAATTTAAAGAAGTCTGAGGTCATGACGCTCAATGTGAGCAACCCTGAGCCCCATATCAGTAAGGAATCAGCAATTGGTACAGACAGATACCTTCACATACCTAGGGAGCATAGTAACACCAGACGGCGGGGCAAGCAAAGACATCAACATCAGAATGAATAAGGCAAGAACAGCCTTCTTTAGCCTAAACAACATCTGGAAGTCCTCCCAATACAGCACAAGCACAAAATTAAGATTATATCAGAGCTGTGTGCTTTCTGCGCTTCTCTATGGTGCGGAATGCTGGAGAGTTACAGAGAAGGAAATGTCGAAATTGTCCTCTTTTCACACAACATGCCTAAGAAAAATTCACCGAATCTTTTGGCCAAATACCATCACTAACCAAGATCTGCTTACTCGTAGCAAGCAAGAGGACATGCACACCATCATAGCTGGCAGACGCTGGAGCTGGGTTGGTCATGTCCTCAGAAAAGACCCCGATGCCATCACAAGAACAGCTATGCTTTGGACCCCTGAAGGAAAACGAAAGAGAGGCCGACCAAAAACAACCTGGCGGAGGACTGTGGAGGCTGAGATGCAAAGAATGAACCAGAGTTGGGGCACTGTACGAAGGATGGCCACCGACCGAGCAAAGTGGAATCAATTTGTTGTTGCCCTACAAGACGCCACTAGGCGTGATGGCCACTGACTGCTTTGACGGTCGGCGGCTAAGGATCAAAGAAGAAGAAGAAGCACATGTATATATGACATTGAAATGTATACACCACACTGCAGCCTGTGGGGCTTGCAGACACATACATAACTGTTTCAAAAGCCAGTAAGAGAGATACATGGGAGGAATAAGTACAGGGACTCATGACATTAGTCATGTTGGTGGACAAAAACATTTTGTCAGAAACAGGAACAAATGGGAAGCAGAACATCCAGGCCACACACATAATGATGCATTTTACCAGCTCAACAGAAGAGAACAAGTGACAATCTTCCGACTCCGCACGGGCCACAAGAGATTTGGATACCACCTATTCAACAAGCTAAAGAAATGAACTACCCACGAGTGGGACTGTGGCACCGATAAAATGACTGCTGAACATCTGCTTCAAAGATGCACAACCTATGAGGAAAAGAGAAAGCACATTTGGCTATCACCAGTACCATTCTTGGAAAAGCTCTATGGAGATAGAAATAGCCTCAAGCTGACCACAGCTTTCTTTGAGCATTTTCAAGTTGACGTCTGAGAGTGTACGAAGAAGAAGAAGAAGCAACATCGAAGTCATCGAAGATACTGGAACTGTACCGACCCGAATACAAGAGGAAGGTGTAGACATAGAATGTACAACACCTGTGAACAAAAACAGAAAAGGCACAAAGGGGTTACATTAGCCTAGTATTATACAGAAATAGGCAACAGACACATCAGCAAACCAGGACAAATTGGCCATTCTGCAGACTGCAGGAGAGGGGACAAGAAGTGGGAAATATGCCATCTGTCATAAGAGGTTTTGATGTTACTAAAATATGGGATATCCTGGACAAATTGGTGTATCAGATGATACCAGGATAGTGCCAGATAAGAGACTGGTCTTATAAGTAATACCCCCTTCTCTGAAAAGGGCAAGGGTGTATAGACATCAAAGTGGGGTCAAGCTATGTAAGTTCTCAGAGAAGATGATGATGATGTAGTACTGAGAGTCCCTAACTGCTACCTCTTTAGATCCCACAAGGATTTAAGATTAACTGTGTTGTTTTATGTGGCAAATTGTCTAGGGTAATTTATTTATTATAACAGTTATTAATTTCAAAACAGAAGTTTTCTTTATTATTTTGGAGGTCTTGTATATTCATCCTAAAAAGAGTTGTAATCCTAGTTTGATTACTACTGGGTGAATGACTGGATGTTCTGACACTGGCCTTTATAAAGGACTTATCTTAGGATGTTGTTGCTGCTATTCATCCACAAGTCAGGACCACGAGACGTGTAGCTCCTGACTGAGAAGATGGGATCTGACTCCAGATATATGAGGAGCTCTCATCACCCACACACTTCCTCTCAAGTGAATGCAGCCACGAGGTAATGACTTGACATAACCCTCAGGCAAATATATTCACACACACACAAGCTGAACTGGCCTTCTACGGGATCTAAAACTGCTCTCAGATCAGAAGGCAAAGACTTGGTCGTTCTGTCTTTTAGTTTCTGTCAGCTCGGTGCAGATTTTTGAATCGAATGGCCCAGATCGTACCCCCTTGTTACTTTTTATAGAACTACATCCGCCCAATCAGAAACACAGTCAAAATTATTTTTAGAGACTAGTGATTGATGCGAATCTGAGCGTGTTTGTATAATCTGACTACTTTTAAATATTTTATAGTACAGTTATTATTGGACCGATTTAATTTATTAAAAGTGATAATTAAACGGCCAATTGCTCTCTATCATTCTATATGGATATTCATTAGTTATTTCTTTGCAATGCAATCTGCGTAATTTTTAAGTAATAAAATTGGGTGTTACGCTGATCTGAAAATAGCACAAAAATCAATTTTTCTACTGCAATAAAATATTTTTATGAGGGAATCTTCCTGCTTATCTCTTAAGTAATATCAGCCCTATAATTTGAGATATTTCCTTCTGGTTAACTATCTTTAGTTGTTTAGAAATAAAATATCATAGTTCGGTCAAAAACACAAAATAGGTACTGTTATCGAGTCTAAAAGGTTTCTTTATCATTACTAGAACCAAGAAGCAATATGATTGGTTGTTAAAATTGTACCTTACGCTTAGATATTTTTGGTGGGCGGTAAATTTTGACTTGGTTCCTAGACAAATTCAAATACTAGATAAATTTTTGGCGGTAAATTTGACTGGGTTCTTAGACTGCTTCAAATACTATAGTTAGTTTTAGATTCAAATATTATAGCTAGTTTTTGAGCGGGGAATTTGAGCGTGGTGTCATACAGATTTAAAATTTTTTACGACACCATCATAGAAATACCAAAAAATAACAGTGCAGGGAATACAATAACAGAAACGAAATCTTCAACACAGCTGCAGGAGGAACACTCTGGAATACCCTCAAAAGAAGCAAAGAACTGATTGCAGTGAGAAACCTTATTGGAGAGATCAGGAAAGGAAAGCAATTATAAATAAACAACGCAGAGATAAGAAACGGACAAAAGTATCAGATAAAAACTGAGCATGGCTGGAAGGTGAACATAGACCACGGAGAAAGACAATTGGATCTTGCCAGCGAAATATTATTTTAAATGAAGAAAATAGTAAACACAGACCTTGGAACACTTAGGTCAAGATGACAACTGAGAAACAGGATAAGACGCAGAGAAGGATAGTCGGTGTTGGAACACAAACAGAAATAAGGATTAACATAGGCACACAAACAGAAGACGCATACAGGCCCGGAGCAGGGGGAACTCGCATTATAACCAGAACGGAGCTACACCAACAACCCAAATCAACAACACACAAGTAGT
The DNA here is from genome assembly GCA_024509875.1 of Oreohelix idahoensis. NCBI lineage: Eukaryota > Metazoa > Mollusca > Gastropoda > Stylommatophora > Oreohelicidae > Oreohelix > Oreohelix idahoensis. The sequence continues at coordinate 498,158 of JAMPIV010009533.1, read as the reverse complement.
TGCAGACAGTTTTTAACTTACCATCAGGAAGAGACAGAGGGATGCAACTAAATCAGAGAGGGATGCAACGAAATCAAGGAGAAGAGGAAAGACTTGGATGTACCCCATAAACATACAGTAGCGGTTGAGGAAACGAGAAATGAGGAAACAGTCACGGACGAGGTGAAACGGTTAAGAAATTAAAGAGAAAATTCCGAGAGTGAACATGATATTCCACTCATGGAGTAGATGCAGAGATTGCAGGATAGAGAAGACAGAGCAAGAGAGCAGGAGCAGGAACTACTGAGAGGGCAAACGGAAACACAGGGGAATCCACAGGTGCAGAAGGAGACAGACGAACATGTACATAGGGAGGTAACCGAGGACATAGAACAGGAGGGCGTAAAGCGCACAAGAGAATTTGGACTTCGGCCTATGAGTCGTCCGATGACAACGTGCCGCTATCGAAGATAAGAAACATAGCACAGTTAGAGGTGCGCCCAAAGTGGAAGGACATAAAAAAGAGGCAGAGGAAGAGAACAGAACGACAAAATGTAGAGTCGACGCATGGTTAAAGATGTAGAGTATAGGAGTAGACGTCAAGCCACTAAGACAGTTCGTCGTCTGAGAAGGAAAGTGACAGCGGTCATAGACACGGGAATCGGAGATCCTATAGGCGAACTATAGCTAGCTCATTAGTTAATGTGTTCACGTGTATCCATCATCATCACGTCAAGGACAAGACATTATAGAGCACGCAAAGCAAATATGCTAATATTTGTTCAACCGACCACAACAGGTCTAGGTGATAGCTGTAGCAAGAAAATTGTGAAGTAAATCACATTCTCGCTAGATCTATTCTATACTCTTGGGGTGTCTCTTATTAATATGTGATGGAAATGCAGCTCGTTAAACTAGCCCTACCGACAAAATTTCAGGGAATAATTAAATATCCTTTTAAAAAAAAAGCTTTTACAATTAAGAACTAATTAACTGTAATTTCTAAAGCACATCAATACAACTTTAATAGTTGTATAATTATTATATGTATATATTCACAAATTTATTTCAAAAAGTTCATAAAGGATGTAATGTCAGTTTGGTTTGTCACTGATATCATCGGAATTAATGGCCCTGGTGTCTTGGAATTCTTCTCTCCAGTAACCAGTTCTACTTAATTTCTCGATTCTATCTCTACAGTGCAGTTCTGCAGGTGGATCTTCCTAATGTCTGGTGACTTCCCCGATAAATGTATGGCGATGTACCTCGATTTTTCTGGACTCGTGGTAGGTTCTTGGAATTTATTCACCCGAACAGGAAATCTGCAAACGATCTGTTCAGATGAACAGTACTGCTCTACGAAATGAGAATCACAGAGACCATAGACTTCATGGACAAAAGCTCAGCAATGGATTGGCTTATGTGTGCCTTTATGCATGGAGGCATATCTGGAGTCATCCTTAAATGACCACCAGCTATGCACAATGCTGCAATATACGAACGTGGAAGTGAACCTGTCTGTGAGGCTAATTACACCCTCATTGACTCTTGAAATCATCCACACACTTCCAGGGATTCCCCCTGTTGTGAAAATTGTTGAGAATCCAGCATTGCAGACTAAGCTTGGAGAAGTCACTTGAGCCCCAGACGTAATTCTTTGGCTTTAGCTTGGTTGACTGCATGCAGAAGGATCTCACTATAGACCCAGTGTTAGGCAAGGGAAGCTGAGAAGTGGCTCTGTGCAGGACGAGACAATTCTTTGGGAGAGCCCAGAACCAGAGTACATTATTTTAACTCTGCATAGTTGGAGAGCCTCCTTTGATGGCGGGAGATGCACAGTATGCAATGCACTTCTTACTCCTAGCTTGGGACCAGATGTCATGATCCTTTAAATGCAAGCCAAGCTGGAGAAACTGGAGCTCATGACTTCAACTCAGCACATTTCGGAATGGCAGAAAAGCCACAGGAAAAGCCTAGATCCACAGTGTAGATAATACCAAGGGGCCTTCAACTTGGTATTGGCTGCGAAAGACCGAGAAGCTCAGCAGCCCTAGTTAAACAACAACAACAACAACAATGATCGCCTTTCTAGTCTACATAATGAGAACAACACTAGTCACAAATTTCTGTAGGGACTCTTTTATATACGATTTGGAATTAGAAAAAGTGCATCATCATCATCATCACCTTTCACCTCCACAAGAAGCACAGGATTTCAACAAACTTATGCCAAGTCTTCACGACCCGTGCCATCAGCTCAATGTCTCCAGTTCTCCTCTCCATGTGTCCCTTGGTCTCCCTCTACCGTTGTTACAATATCAACAGGTTTCCTCAATGTATGTCCTATCCATCTCCTTGCCATACCACTTGGGAGCCGCGGTAGCGCAGTGGTTAATGCACTGGCTTCCTAGCTCGGTAGTCCATGGTTCGATCCCCAGTTGAGGTGGGATTTTTTAGACCACAAACGGCTCCAGAGTCGACCCAGCCTCATGAATTGGGTACCAGAGCAACTCTTGGAAGGTTAAGGCGGCCGGCGTGATGCTGACCACATCAACCCTAGTGTTCCGATGGTCAAGAAAATATGGGCCTAACACCATATTCCCAATATGCCAAATGGGCGTGTAACGGGATCCTTTACCTTTCATACCGCTTGAATGCTTCTATTAAATTATTATTACAACTTACCTTTTTCAATACATTTTTTTACCTTCACGTTACGAGAATTGGGAAGATATAATTAATTTCACTTCCGACTGGCCACAACTGGGACTTGTGAATTCTGGCCTCCGGTCAAAAATCGCACGTACTAATTACCCCACAGCCAATGAGGCTACATTGTTATATCAATACCTTTATGATATTCTACAACTTCCATCGTAGTTTCAGATAAACAACAATAAGGTTCAGCTAGTTATTTTTAGCTATTTATGTGGTTTTTTTTAAATAGTTTTTTTTTTTAAATTAGAATAACGAGATCAATATATTTTCTATGTATGTATCCACAGTATCCTAATATGATGTATATGGGACATCAAGATCCTCAGAATTTTGGTCAGCCAAACTATTTGCACTCAGCCGAACGCCAGTTCCAGAATTCTGCCCAATCCAAGTTCAACTACTAGGACTGAAGCACTTTTAAAAGTTGACGGCACTGACATGACTGAGTGAAGATTAGTAGTTACTACCACCACTATGGCTACTGTAGAGACTCAGTGGATAAGACTTTTAATTTCCAGCAGAGAAATAATGTGCGGCGGTTAGGGGGGGGGGGGGGGGGGGGGTAGGACGACTGACAAAATTAAAAGCACAGTCATTCGTAATCATGAATAAATGATGGTTCCCACTTTGTAAGCGCATATATACACAACCACATCATAATATTCCCACACACTTATATGCCTGCAGGCACACACACATATATATAGTCCAGTCTGGAAATGTAGAAGTCGCTGAAACCATCAACAATCTTATCCTTATCATAATTTCTGTTCATCAAAAGTTTGCTCAAAAATAGATATTTTACGGTCAGAATCAGAAAAAAAGTATCAAGTTTTTATTTTCACCCATTTCAGCCGATCATAAAATAGGAGAACTATCAATATGTCATATTTTGTCATATTTCGCTGTGTAACTGAAACTAAATATCCAGGAAATGTATGAAGGCTTTCAGAACATCAATCTATACCCTTCAAAAGAAGTTAAGGACCAATAGGTGAAAATGACCCAAAAATAATAAAAATTAAAAAAATTATATTTCATAAGCAATTAATCTGACATTGATTTTTCTCGAACAACAAACATTCAACACGTGCTGCGTGGGCCACCAACATACTGTGTGGCTAGTGTTTAGCTCAGCATGCACGCTGAAAAAAATGCTGCTGAGACACCAAAATGTGGGTGTTTTTAATGATGTGTGAGCATGAAAAAAATACCTGCTATTCCGAAAATGAGTGATGCATGTGGGAGACTATAGTGTTGGTCTTGAGCTGTACTCACAAAATTGTCTTTATAAGCAACACAAGTGCTGCATAACCATTGCACAACAATATGCCTCAACGACGAAAGCTGAGTGTTGTGGATAAAGGAAGAGCCATTTCGTGGTTGCAGGAAGGTCTTACTGTCCGAAATGTCGCTCAGAGGCTTGCATGAAAATAGTGTTGATTGTCACTGATAAGCTTGTCATGTTATATTTTGATGTGCTGTGTTTTTATTGTTCATATTCATTTCACTTTGCACCCTTAATAAAAATGGTCCTTAACTTTTTTTGAAGGGTATATATTAATTACTAAATATCCTAACGATGTCTTGATTATTTTGTTTGCATTTTTGTTAAATTCCAAATGTGTACATTATTCCATATGAAAATTTGAATTCTCTCTCCCCATCTCCTTTCCACTTCTAAACGTTTCTCGGGAAATAAATTTGAAAAATAACAATTTTTATTCCTTTGGGGGGGGGGGGGGGGGGGGGGGGGGGGGGGGGGAGAGAACAAAAGACATACTTCTTTTAATACTTTATAACAACTTTCTGTTCTTAATCTTTGTCTGCCTATTTCTAGTTCTTTCATATCTGTTGTACGTTTATTTCTGTGTCCCATTGGTATCTATATTTATATTATTTGTTTCATATAATATTAGTTTTCATTTTTTTTTTTACCGATGCTGGAACGTCGATTATCTATGCAGTAATATACAATCTTTAACTCTTAGTATACGAGCGGCCTTCTAGAGAAGATCCCCGTCAATAGCGAAAATTTATAGCTGAATGCATGTTTAAAACCACTGAACAATTTAGTTACGTGCATGATATAGGGGTTTCATTTCTTCACATTTTGATATATAATACTTATGTTATCTTTATAAATAAATTATTTATTGCAAAATCTGTAATGGTAGTCATGAAACGCCGCTCGTATACTAAGAGTTAATTTTCTTTTCCTTTGTAGCTGTTCATGGAGCATGGGACAAGCTCTACAGCTAGTCTCTGCGTAATTAGTTTTTGTTCTTCATAAGCTGTGTCTCTGTAGGACATTGTTTTACACACTGAGGTTACCAGCCTCATATATAACCTTATTTTAGTTGCCTCTTACTACATACCCGAGGTAGCAGAAGTCTTATTATTTCTTTGTTGCATGTATTTTTTCTCTTCTTCTATTCATTTTAGTCTTCATTTAGCAGCTAAGAAAAAAAATAATACTGCTGTAAATTTCTCTAATACTGAAGAGTTCTCACGTTTAGATTGAGTAAGCTTCATGATTGGACTGAAGAGTTTTTATATTCAGATTCAGGGATCGTCTTGCAAAGACTGACAAGCGTGAGTGTCATATGAACAAATTCAACCCTAGTATAAATATTATTGTGTAATAAAGCCAGTATAGATTTGTTATACCCTAGTATAAACGTTATTGTGTAATACAGCCAGTATAGATTTGTTATACCCTAGTATAAACGTTATTGTGTAATACAGCCAGTATAGATTTGTTATACCCTAGTATAAACGTTATTGTGTAATACAGCCAGTATAGATTTATCTGCTAACATTTTGTCCTACTCATTTCGTAGAAAGCAAATAGCATGAGGTTGTCCATACGGCTGGCAACCTCATCATGTAAAACAGATCGCTACAGAAACAACTGCTGGAAGAGCACGTGAATGCTTGGTGCAGGTTTCATGCAATGGAGCCCGCTGCATTGGGGGTTCCATGCTCAGTGGCAGCAAAAAGGAAAATGATGATGGTCATGATGATGATTGTGCACCAGTTTCCATCACATGCTGGTGTTAGTAGAAGAGATGCGGTCCCTAGGATTCATTAGAACGATCTGATTTTGTCTTATTTTCTTCTTGTTGATAATAAGTTCTTACAAAGCATTCAATATTCCCATTTTTGTTTGGCCGAATACCGCTAATCAATTTCATAACTTTTCATAAATACAGTCCCGTGCTTCAAGGCACATTTATATCTTCGTCAGCTGAATAATATCTTTAATTACATTCGAGGTTACTAACCTGTAGTGCTTCACACACTGAAATATTCTCTTGAAACAAACATGTTGGAACACCTTGGCGGTTATACACTTAACATTTTACACATTGATAAATGGCCATGCCACACATGGAATAGGACATCTTCATAGGCCCAAGGTCACAAGCAGACTTTCGTTTTTCCAGTCCACGTCGTCCTTTGATACACTTCTTCGTCATCGTTAACGAATTCTGAGTTGTGTATTTTGGTGAGGCTAAACATGGTGCGCAACAATCATGCAAAAGCTAACTTTTCCAAGATTGTTTCACCCCATGATGTGCTCTCAACATCAGGCTTCCATAGTTCTTTGGCCCCCTGTATTTTAATCATAGACTACGTGTTTCAGACGTTGATGTCAATGAGTTTCTTTTTTTGGTCCATACGTTTTTCATTAATTCCAGACGGACCTCTGTAATTAACCAATCAGTTTCGTTGTTAAAGTGTTAATATTTGTCAATTGTTTGATGTCAACTCAGTTTTTTAAATCTTACTTACTTTACGTTTTCGTTTTACTGTTGCCATGAAGCGTAGTTGGAAGCTGTGTTCTGGAGCCAAGTGTGGTCGCATTGGCTGTTGTGAGCGGGTGTTGTTGTAAGATTTCTGTTATGCTGTCTGTTCATCTGTCTTTCGATCTTTCCCGTGTTCTGAAACCAGATCCTGTACTGTTGTGGGAGCGTTGTAGCAATTGTAGAGCACCATTCAGCCATTGCGTGAGCTACCAACTGTCATCACCACTCAAATAACAGAATATCAGTACGGAAACTAAACGACAGCTGATAAATATTCTTACCAACAGTTTGTCAAACATGATATTGCTGTACCAATTAATTTACTGTCTATCTGCATACTTATTTTAGGATGTTATACCTACAGTTTTTCTGATGTAATAGTTTTTCATTCTGTCCTTCCTGGTAACATTAATGGCTTTTCTTAAGCAACTCACCTCACAAGATGATTTTCCTATTCTGCTCTTTGTTCAGGATAGTTGCTGGAGGTCTTTTAGCAGACAAAGGAAAAATAGAACTACAGCAGCTTCAGGTATGAAAAAAGAGACGACCAATGTGCCGTTGTGCATCAATCTGGCAGCCTCATCATGTAAAATAAATAGCGATAAAAAGCACCACTGCAAATGCAGATGCTTTTTTTGCGCTGGTTTCCTAAATGGTGGCTAACTGCCGTACTGACCTCATGTTCTTGAAGTTACGAAAATAAAACCAAGACAGGTCATCACTGACATAGCAAACAAAACAACAGAGAGATGCAACCAACAGCAAAGCAAAAAATCCCTGAAGGAAATACTAGAGGACCTTCTACCAACAATCATCAACAAAATCCTTCAACAGATGGAGATAGGAAAGAAACCATAGTCAACCTTGTCATTGTGTATGAGCCAAATGAAGATGAGCGAGCAGACGTCAAAGAAGAATACTTCGAGCTGCTTCAATAGACAGTGGACGACTCCCTGGATAAAATTATCCTCCTAATAGTTTTCAATGCCATGAGTTGGAAATGACCATGCTAGATGGGGTGGTGTTACAGGATTTACTCCTCTTGCTCTGCAGTAATGGTCCAACAGTGGCCAAAATTCAGAGGATCTACTGAGGGTCTTCAAAGGTATCTACCTTCGCTCAAGATTACTCCTGACAGAGTTGTGGATATAAAGATGATGATACTTCGATCTCGAGGGAATGTTCATATAATAATTCAGAAATCAAGAACAATGCTGAATTGGACTGAGCAATTGTTAACTTTGTGTGGTACGGAAGGTTAATTGTTTTATTTTGCCCGTCTGAGTATATATATAGAGTGGATGTCGAATGATACGCGAGAAGGTATAGAAATAGATTTTTCACAGGTGGTAGAATTGAGGAAAAAAAATATGTCTCTGAAGTGATTAGGTACTCTCTTCCAGCCTATCCGTACGACTGTACTTTATTGCAAGACAGTTTTTATCTCCCTATCAAGAACAGATAGGTTCACCTACACACACGAAAAAAACAGCTATGTGACAACAAGACCCACAAACGTGAAAAAACTACGGTTAAATGGGTATGGGTCTGACCAACACACAAAGGTAAGTTTCTTTGTAGTTTATTATCATTTAAACTCGACAACATCAAATAACTAAAGAAAGATCAAATAAAATCATATTTCCATACATATGAACTCTCACACTCTTTCAAACAGTGGCCACTCACTCACTCTTACCTATACTCTTGGTGATACCCCTTGGAAATACAATTATCTCTGAATATATATATATATATATATATATATATATATATATCTATATATATATATATATATATATATATATATATATATATATATATATATATATATATATATATATATATATATATTGTCCGGTTCACTTCCCAAATTGGCCCCAGTTCATCCTATAACAAACAAAGACTAGTGAGGTGAACGCCGAATCTGATGTTTTTGTTTTCTAGATGAACAAAATGTCACCGCCAATAGTTGATGTAGGAAGAGACATCACAATTTTGATGGGTGACATGAATGCAAAGATTGGTACAGTCAACTCCGGCTTTGACGAAGTCATGGGAAAACAGGTGCTAGGAATAGTGAATGAAAATGGGGAACTATTCTCAAACTTCAGTGCTTCAAATCAACTGGCTATAGGAGGAAGCATGTTTCCACATAAGAGAACACACAAGGCAACATGGATATACCAAAGCATAGAACAGAAAATCAGATTGATCATATATGCATAAACAAGAAGTTTAGATCATCATTGCAGGATGTAAAGGTATATAGAGTAGCAGATGTGGCATCAGATCACCACCTTCTGATAGCCAAAGTAAAAATGAAACTCAAGAGATATGCAACAATGCAAAATTATAGACAACGATTTAATGTAGGACATTAAGAAATCAAGAAACAAGAGACAAATTTGCGGTCACAATATCCAACAAATTCCAAGTGCTTCAACAGCTGGAAGATGTAGAGAATATAGAAGACTATTGGCAGCAAATCAAAACGGTTTGGAGTGAGACATGTGAAAAAATACTGGGGAAAATGGAACGACAACAAAAAGCATGGATAACAAGAGAAACCATCAATAAGATAAAAGACAGAAAAAACAGAAAGAAATTTAAACACAAGCAAAACCATAAGTTCCAAAGCAAAGGCTCAAGAAGTGTACACAGAAGCAAACAAAGAAGTTAAAAGAAGTATCAAAAGAGACCAGAAGAAGTATATTGAGGAGTTGGCAAGAGAGGCAGAAGATGCTGCAACCAAAGGAAATATGAGAGAACTGTATAACAGCACAAATAGCTGACAGGGAAATACAAGCAAACAAATTGCATCATAAAAGACAAGAATGGAAAACTACTCAGCAATATACAAGAGCAAATGAAGAGAAGACCAGAATATTTTGAGGACCTTCTCAATAGACCAGCTCCACAAAACCTTCCGGACATCCAGCCAGCAGAAGAAGAGCTACAAATTAACGGTGAAAGACCAACGAAGGAAGAAATAAAGAAAGCCATAAAGCTTCTAAGAGATGGAAAAGCGTCTGGACCAGATGGCATTCCAGCAGAAGCCATCAAAGCAGATATTGACACGGCTACAGAGATGTTATATAAATTACTTGGTAAAGTCTGGGAAAAGGAAGAGATACCAGCAGAATGGAAGATAGGATATCTGGTTAAATTGCCTAAGAAAGGAAATTTACAAGAGTGCACAAATTATAGAGGAATAATGTTACTATCAGTGTCAGGAAAAGTATTAAATAGGATTATCCTTGAGATATTAAAAGAGTCCATAGACAAGAAGCTGAGAGATGAACAAGCAAGTTTTCGACAAAACAGATCTTGTACAGACCAGATAGCCACTTTGAGAATAATAGTTGAACAAAGTCTGGAATGGAATTCACCATTATACATCGGATTTGTGGACTACGAAAAGGCATTTGACAGTGTAGACAGAGAATCACTTTGGAAATTGATGAGACATTATGGAGTTCCCCTGAAGATCATTAATTTTATAAAGAAAACATATGAAGACATGACATGCAGAGTTCTTCATGAAGGACAGCTTACAGAACCATTTGGGATAAGAACATCATCTCCATTTCTTTTCTTATTAGCAATAGACTAGGTTATGAGAACATCAACAACAAACAACAGAAATGGAATCCAGTGGACTCTGACTAAGCAGCTGGATGATCTGGATTTTGCTGATGACTTGGCTCTTCTGTCCCATAACCGTAATCAGATGCAGGACAAATTGAAAACACTCGATGAGAGGTCACAGCAATTGGGTCTGAAAATACACAGGGAAAAGACAAAGATAATGAAAATAAATGCAGGTAATGAAAACAGGGTTGAACTTGAAGCACCAATACAAGATGTAGAATCGTACACATATCTTGGCAGCAATATAGACAAAGTTGGAGGGACAGACAGTGATATCAAAATAAGAATACAAAAAGCAAGAGGAGCTTTCATTGCATTGGGAAATATATGGAGATCAAGAGAAATCGGATCCAATACGAAAATAAGAATTTTCAACTCAAATATGAAGTCAGTCCTATTGTATGGTTCTGAGACATGGAGAACAACAAAGACAACAACCAAAAAGCTACAGACTTTCATAAATGGGTGCTTGCGTAGAATAGAGGGATTAAAATGGTATAACAAGGTTACCAACGTGGAACTGATGACAAGAACTAGACAAGTGCCAGTGGAACAAGAGATGAGAAGAAGACGATGGCGATGGATAGGACACACACTGAGGAAACCTGTTGATAGCATTACAAGGCAGTCCTTGCTTTGGAACCCCCAGAGCAAGAAAGGCAGAGGTAGACCAAGAAGCACATGGAGAAGAGAGCTGGAAACAGAGGTGAAAATGATGAGGAGAACGTGGAAAGAACTTGTGATGATGGCACGTAACAGGAGGACGTGGCATGTGTTTGTTGAAGGGAGGGTTATGGATTGGGAAAACTCTGGTTGCTAAAACATTTTACAAATGATGATGATGACAATCCTATCGGAGCTCTGCACAGCGTAAAATCTGGATAAATCCGTTTGAATACGACTGTCAGAAGTAGGGAACAATAATGGGCTGGTAAAATTGGAAAAAATATCTGGGTTTTGTAAGTCCAGTTAAACTTATAAGTTAAAATGTTTCTCGTATACCTTGGCGAGTACACGTTTTATAAATGAAAAATCGGTACCGCTCAAACCAAGTAGAGGAACAAGTAACCCAGAAAAACCAAAAGTGAAACCAAAAAAAAATTGCTTGATGCTCTTGTGATCAGGACAGAATCATAATGAAAAATCCCCACGAATGCTAATAACACATTTCCACAGAATGGCTCTAGAACTGCGTGCTTAGAATATTCAAAAAATCTGAGCGACCCTGATAGCTGGTTCAAGAAAACACAGTTTATATATCATTATATTTCTCTGATCTATAGATGTTGTTAATTTTCGCGCTACTGTGTGTAACGGAGAATCAGAAACAGAGCTACAAGATAAAGGCTTACGGTCGGTCTTTCGTCGGGCGCTGTCGACAGGTATCAAAAGACTTATTACGTGTAACGGGGTTCTCGAAGGTTTTGCCCGCGACTCGACATTAAAGCGTACTCGGGGAATTTTGGATTTCCCTTCGTAAAGTACAAAAGATTCTGTGTTTTTCACGTGCGGTCTGCCCGGTATCGTATGATTGGCAGATGAGCTCGCGTGAAAAGATGAGGTAAACAAACATGATTCGCTACCTGTTATGACGGGCATGTCACGAAAGTTTGTAAACACTTCGTTTGCTTGTGTTTAAAGAAAAGAGGCAGGGACGAAAAAGTAAGCTTGAGTGAGTAAAGACAGGCAGTCAACTGCATGGTTTTAGCTAGCAAATCATAGAGCGCTGCGAGGTTACATAGACTGTCAGATTACTGTAGGCTCTTTTTCCGTTACACGTCACACTTTGTATCTGCCCGCCGCCTTTTATGAAGAATTATTATGTATTTTAGCTCGTTCAAGCCCCCAACTGATTTAACTCGGTAAAGTATTATTTAAATAGCTCCGTTATAAGTATTTAAAATGACTAAGACATACGAGTGCAGTGCATTAAAAATGACTAAATCAACTATAAACTTGTATAATTACAAATAACAAAATTTAATAGTCAGTTATCGTTAGCAATTGTAAAATAAATAAGAGTTGGGTGATATCAAATAGAATCTTTAAAATTTCATCACAGGTGATGGTCTGATATGAAAAAAATGTTTTCTGGTTTGAAAATAGAGCGTTCACTTGGCAGCTTTGAATGGGTACTTAGGTGTCAGTAAAATTTTGGTTGATTTCTGCTCCAGTCGATGCTTGTTCTTTTCATGTTGTGGACTGGTTCACTCTCGTCACTGGTTAAGTCTGGTTTCTGCAACACTTTCCTCATAGTATCGGGGAGTAATAGCGAAGATAGTCCAGCATCTGTTAAGACCCGTCTGCTGTAGGTGCCTAGCTCTGGCTGCAGGCCACTTACACCACTCACTCACTTGTTCCAAAGATCGCACCACTAATTAGTACCACGGACCCAAAATCTCATTTGGGAATACCACCTTCTGGTTCAGAGAAATAGTTAAGGCAACTTCTTTAAGATGCCTCTTACACGTGATATGGGGTGTTATTTTGCACATAGAATCCCGCTATGACTTAGTGTTCAGGTTCTTAGAATTCCGGGTTTTCCGTATTAATGACATTAGAGCTTTCCTGGGATACAAGTCCACAAGATGCTCAATTGCGATGCCCGGTACTTTAAATTGGAATCATGATTCTATTCCTTACTCTGGCTTGTCTGGTTGTCTTCTTAACGAGTTGAAATTCACAGTGCGGTAAACTCACAATGCGCTAAATTATAAGGCAACATTCGGCCCACTTCCAGATTGCTACTATATGACAAGGCTCCAATCAGAAATATTATATTTTTACATATCAAATGCCAAGTCAATAGCAAGCAAGAGGAATATATTTCCACGGCTGTCACGAAAAATTTCTTCATAACAAACACACAAATATAAATATAAGAATTATGCCAAACAGTTTTGGTGGAAATATAATCGAACGTTAATTATAACGATAATGTATCAGACATGCAATGTCTGTGAAATATAGACTCTGCGCTATAATGTATCCAGTGCTCTTGATGTGAACTATATTAAGTATCGTCTGTGGTTCATGATGGAAGAATGAATCCTTATTAAATTATTATGTCGTCAAAAACGGGTCTTATTCAGTAACGTATTCAAAGTTCCAGTTATGACTGTTTTTATGAAGAATGACCATTGACCCTCAAATGAATACACACGCTGTCACACTGATAAAACGAAATGAAACAATATAACACGGTCATTCAAATATATATGAACTTTTATTAAAGTACATTTAAAATGCAATTACTGGAAAGAAGTATTAAAAGAATCCATGGTTGTAACCAATATCGATACCGGGTGGATCACGGAACAGAAGATCAAATAATTGTACGAAACATAATACTAGACTAACCCATGTAAATCAGTGAAAAGTCCATAACACTGAGGACAGCAAACCTTAAGTCAAAATAGTTCAGAACCGCCAATGCTGTAAGACAATATGATATCCTGTCACCTTATCTTTGTATACTCTTCTTAGACGATGCCACCAAAGCATGAAAGGAAAGTACAATAAAGTATTCAGTTGGATACTGGAAGATTAGGCATGTTTGTATTTCAGAGCAGGCTTTTGTCGATTAAGTTGCCCTGATTCCTAAATCAGATGCATATCTTCAATCCAACCTGCAAGTCTGGAAGGAATAGATGAAGAACAGAGGGATGGTCATCAGCAGCTCCTAAACCAAAATCCATGGTGACATCACATGAGGGAAGAAGGCATCAGATTAAGCTGGGAGAACAGGTGCTGGAACAGGTCAACCACTTTAAATACCTTGGAGCTGTCATAGATTGGAATGGAGGCATCAGAGAAGAGTTAGCTACCCGAAGAGCAGCTGCTGTGAAACATTTTCAGGCTTACTAATCGAGGATTCCCCAGTATAAGAAAAGTTGGCAAGAAGACGAAGATGAATGTATATCGCTCTAACTATGTTCTAGTATAGACCTATTGAAGCGAGTCATAGACAATGACTACAACCCATACAAGTCTGCTTTAAACTTGAGAAATAAGATATCTGAGAAGGGTAGTTGCAGTGACAAGAAGAGAAATAGTCCTCAACCACACAATATGGCAAGGCCTGAAAACCCAGCTCCTGCAGACACCTGTAGAACAGTCCGAACCAAGATGGTTTGGCCATATCTGCAGCATGGGAGAAGATCGGCTACCGTGACAAGTATGAGAAACTAAGATCCAGGGATCCAGACCTCCTGGATGACCCAGAGTTCGCTGGGAGGACAACATTAGACAATCTCTGAAGGACCCTAGACTAGGTTGGAACCAGGTGTGACAAGTGAGCGCCAAAGCCTTATCGCCCAATCTTTTCCTACATCTTTCTTATTTTATTTTCTCAAACATTGTGCTCTTTCATCCCACATTTGCTATTTCATCGTTTTTAATTACTCGCATCTGGTATCTGAAGAACCACATTTGTTCTTTCAACGTTGGTCTTTTGATCCAGTTTCCCCACGTTGTTGTTAAACACACCTGGGTTTATCCTAATCTCGTGAAACCCCAGCTTGGACTTAATAAAACATTCTTTGATCACTAGTCCCTGTGTAAATAATCGTCAGCCATGCCACCGTGGACTATTGTTTAGACGCGCGGCTGACACCTTCTGGTACTTTATTCAGTGCGAGCCGCTGCGCAAACATTCGACGGTCATCGCACTCGATACAATGGACGCCATGAGCGGGATATCAAAGACCCGTGCCGCGGAACACCCACTTTGTTTCCATATGGAGCCGGCACAACAAAGGAACTAGTTAGCGAGCATACAGAGAGCTGTGTTACAAAGGATGACAGAAAATTTACATGTGGGGGTCAATGGACAGCGAGTTTTGTGACAGTTAGCAGACCAGTGAATATTTCTGGCCGACCAATCAGCAAATACCGGGCGGTCTGACCGAGACTGAGAGGCCATGCGAACGGAAGAGGGTGGCGAATTGCCCAACTCACTGTTAGACTGACCGGAGGCATGAGAGATCCTAAGTCTGGGTTGCAAGATGCACGACTGGTAATTGATTGAGGGGAGGAGTTAGATTATCTCGGACACATTGGCTAAACCAGCGATACATTCTACTGCACAGCTCGTTAGAGATCAGTGCAGTTTTCAACATTGTGGTGTAAAGAGAAATCCATAAACGCCTAGCCTAAATACACGTGTTTATTCAGAGTGGATAAAATAATTTATATCTGTGGTGAATTGTGTTCTTAAAGGATTTTGCGAAGGGAAAAGATGGTTAGTAGATCTTATACAGATTATTAATACTTTATCTTATTCTTTATTTATTTTAACCTCACAGCTAAATGTGCGAAAGATAGAGTTTCAATTAATTCTCCAAGTACATGACTAAATAAAATCAGAAGATTTTCCTCTAAGATGATAGGCTGATAGGAAGTACTTAATAATTCATACTTCACCTTCATCTAGCTTGTTGAATCATCATCATTGTCTTCCATACGCACACACTCTCATGCACAATATATTTAACATCATTAGAATCGAACTCATAGAGATCAAGAGTGAGATGTAGAATAAATGAAAGTCAACCAGTACATATTAAGTGTGAAAACTTACGAAGACTTTTGTGTGTCTTCAGTCCATCAGAAGTCTGAGTCTGCACGCTACGTGTCTGGCGTCTAACCAGAAATAAGTTATCAAAACGGACATTTGGTTTGCAGAATTCGCCATAGGACATTCTTCGTTCCTCAATAAAAAAGGAATATTTCTCGCCCACGATAAAAACAGTCGACGCAGTATTTTTCGTCAACATATATCACATGCACACAAATTCAATACATAGTTATAACAAGTTCAAATCACTCGAAAGCGTGCTACAGGAGTCAAGCTAAAGCTCACAGTTGATTACTTACATCAAGTTCAGCTCCATCGGAAGCGTACTATTTGAAGTCAAGCTAAAGAACTCAACAAGTTGAATCTTATATTTATACCAAGTGCAACACACTCTTAAGAGCATTCTTTGAAGCAGACCCCAAAGTATATTTTATTAATCACGATTACATACTCAAGATCATGAGTCTACATATCAAGAACATTTCGTGAAGATATCGTCTGACCAGTACCCTCCGGAGATTAGACAACAGACATTTTCATAAGACAACTGTTAACTGTTGATCAACGCTACAGAGATATACTCACAGAGAAGGATTGTATTTCATCAACGTTCTCAGTACGATAACAGTTTTCATCAGACCGTCCTCGACTTAGAGATACCCCACTCGACATAACACATAACAACTTGGGACATTCTATGCATACATGTGGATCATCCTATCCGGGTGAAGCATTTAGAGACACATGGACTGTGTAGTTTACTCACCATTTTGGTAACTCGTATCATATCACATCATCATCCTTTCGCTTTACAAAAGCTCATTCGTAATTAACTACTACGTAATTAACTACAATATTAATATCTCATCTGTGTGTTTTGTTTGAATCGTCTTCTACCATCATCACGTTCTAACCATTACTACCCCTTTATGTGCATATATTTAATTAATAAACCCAATAATCGTTTGATCATTATCTAGTTTGTTAATGTATCACTCGTGCTGTCGGTGTTAAATATTTATATATAGGAACATTTCTACACTCAGATGAGGTTGGGGGCTTTTTTCTGTTACAGGATCTAAGGGCAGAAGCTAAGGTCGTGGGGAAACAGAACTCTTTCCATAAATAAAAAGAAAACGCTGTCCAGTGGAAAGTATTCGCATTCCCTTCTTCGTGTCCCTATCTCGAATAGGTCGTTATTCTTTCTTAACGAGCCAATTTCTAGAGACCTTCTACCTACAATCTCATAGTCTATTTCTGGCAAAAACTACTATCGTAGTTGCCCCAATACTCAAACGACACCAGGCCAGGAGTACGACAGTCGATGGGATAGTATGACGCTCTCTCTGGCAAACCCCTACAGCCCAGTGTAGAAAGAAACGATTAAGTAAGTAATCTTCACGAGGCAAAAGCATCGGCTTCGAAACCAGGTCGCGTCACACTGCAGTCTATTAATATTAGACAAACACAAAGGTATGTTTTCAGGCACTCGCAAGAAATAAAGAAGTAGAACACTTGGACAACAGAAAAACAACAGACGTGAGTGGCTTACCCAGGGTTCGAACCCCGTACCTTCCGTACGACAACTCCGCCTAGCTATCAAGCGAATCACACTGACCCCACGGCCAGCTAGGCATCCCCAAAAAAAAAGATGCTTTACTGGCTATTTATCAGTAAGAAACACAAGACAACACCGGAAGTATACAGTGGGCAACTCAGCCCCTTAATGACGCAATCACTTCTGTTGTTCTCCTATTAACAGTATGTGTCAGTCCAAACAAGACAAAGACCTTGATACTGGGTCCAGTAAATAGTAGAAGACTAAATGACAATAGTATAGAACAGTGGGTAGGTTTCTGGTATTGTATGAACATAAATAACACATAAGGAAGGGAAACCCGAGGCCTGTAAACAGTAAATTAATATTAGACAAACACAAAGGTATGTATTCAGGCACTCGCAAGAAATAAAGAAGTAGAACACTTGGACAACAGAAAAACAACAGACGTGAGTGGCTTACCCAGGGTTCGAACCCCGTACCTTCCGTACGACAACTCCGCCTAGCTATCAAGCGAATCACACTGACCCCACGGCCAGCTAGGCATCCCCAAAAAAAGATGCTTTACTGGCTATTTATCAGTAAGAAACACAAGACAACACCGGAAGTATACAGTGGGCAACTCAGCCCCTTAATGACGCAATCACTTCTGTTGTTCTCCTATTAACAGTATGTGTCAGTCCAAACAAGACAAAGACCTTGATACTGGGTCCAGTAAATAGTAGAAGACTAAAGGACAATAGTATAGAACAGTGGGTAGGTTTCTGGTATTGTATGAACATAAATAACACATAAGGAAGGGAAACCCGAGGCCTGTAAACAGTAAATTAATATTAGACAAACATAAAGGTATGTTTTCAGGCACTCGCAAGAAATAAAGAAGTAGAACACTTGGACAACAGAAAAACAACAGACGTGAGTGGCTTACCCAGGGTTCGAACCCCGTACCTTCCGTACGACAACTCTGCCTAGCTATCAAGCGAATCACACTGACCCCACGGCCAGCTAGGCATCCCCAAAAAAAGATGCTTTACTGGCTATTTATCAGTAAGAAACACAAGACAACACCGGAAGTATACAGTGGGCAACTCAGCCCCCCTAATGACGCAATCACTTCTGTTGTTCTCCTATTAACAGTATGTGTCAGTCCAAACAAGACAAAGACCTTGATACTGGGTCCAGTAAATAGTAGAAGACTAAAGGACAATAGTATAGAACAGTGGGTAGGTTTCTGGTATTGTATGAACATAAATAACACATAAGGAAGTGTCCAAGTGTTCTACTTCTTTATTTCTTGCGAGTGCCTGAAAACATACCTTTATGTTTGTCTAATATTAATTTACTGTTTACAGGCCTCGGGTTTCCCTTCCTTATGTGTTATTTATGTTCATACAATACCAGAAACCTACCCACTGTTCTATACTATTGTCCTTTAGTCTTCTACTATTTACTGGACCCAGTATCAAGGTCTTTGTCTTGTTTGGACTGACACATACTGTTAATAGGAGAACAACAGAAGTGATTGCGTCATTAAGGGGCTGAGTTGCCCACTGTATACTTCCGGTGTTGTCTTGTGTTTCTTACTGATAAATAGCCAGTAAAGCATCTTTTTTTGGGGATGCCTAGCTGGCCGTGGGGTCAGTGTGATTCGCTTGATAGCTAGGCGGAGTTGTCGTACGGAAGGTACGGGGTTCGAACCCTGGGTAAGCCACTCACGTCTGTTGTTTTTCTGTTGTCCAAGTGTTCTACTTCTTTATTTCTTGCGAGTGCCTGAAAACATACCTTTATGTTTGTCTAATATTAATTTACTGTTTACAGGCCTCGGGTTTCCCTTCCTTATGTGTTATTTATGTTCATACAATACCAGAAACCTACCCACTGTTCTATACTATTGTCCTTTAGTCTTCTACTATTTACTGGACCCAGTATCAAGGTCTTTGTCTTGTTTGGACTGACACATACTGTTAATAGGAGAACAACAGAAGTGATTGCGTCATTAAGGGGCTGAGTTGCCCACTGTATACTTCCGGTGTTGTCTTGTGTTTCTTACTGATAAATAGCCAGTAAAGCATCTTTTTTTTGGGGATGCCTAGCTGGCCGTGGGGTCAGTGTGATTCGCTTGATAGCTAGGCGGAGTTGTCGTACGGAAGGTACGGGGTTCGAACCCTGGGTAAGCCACTCACGTCTGTTGTTTTTCTGTTGTCCAAGTGTTCTACTTCTTTATTTCTTGCGAGTGCCTGAAAACATACCTTTATGTTTGTCTAATATTAATTTACTGTTTACAGGCCTCGGGTTTCCCTTCCTTATGTGTTATTTGTGATGTAGGTCAAGATGGCGGCGTGGTAGGCCGCACTTTTGTGTTGTGCATTTCATGTCGTCGTTTTGGAGTCTGCATCAGTGGTAACAGCCCTCATTAAGGCTGTATGAGTTTGTAGTGTGTTTGGCTATTTCTGGATTATGTTAATAAGTATTTTAAAGATGAAAACATCAAGTTTGCCTATCATGTGAGTTCGCTGTTTGTGTTGATACAAGTAGCCAAGATGGCGGTTTTGTGATGTGTCGATCGGACAGTGTTTCAAAACATTACAGATTTATTGAGGGATATTGTTACTGCTCCAGGTACATTTTTGTATGTACCTGCAAGGATACTTGGAGAGGAGATGGGCACCGCCAAGCAAACCTCTTGCCCACTGAAATGCTATGATGGAAAGTCAACTCAGTAATAATTTGCCGGATCGGCCGATGCCCGGATTAACAACGACCGCGCTCTCATTGCCCCTTGAGAGTGATAAGTCAGCGAATGGGGTAAAAACACCTGTTTTGAAACTTCCAAGAGAAAGTTTTGTTGTTGGAACTTGGAATGTACGCACGCTATATGCGTGTGGAAAAGTCAAAGAACTAACACATGAACTTGTTAGATACTCGTGGGACATCCTGGGCCTAGCAGAAGTCAGATGGACAGGATTAGGTGAATCAATAACGGATGATGGTCACAAAATTTGGTTTAGTGGAGATGAGTCTAAACATCAGCATGGAGTAGGTTTTATCGTACATAAAGATAGATTGAACTCTGTCATCAGCTGCACCCCAATAAATAGCAGGCTTATCACCATTCGTATTGCAGCACATCCAAAGAACATCTCCATTATACAGGTATATGCCCCCACTACTGACTATGAGGATGAGGCAATTGATACATTTTATGACAATCTGGATGAAGCAATTAAGAAAATTCCAAAGAAAGATCTTCTCATCGTGTTAGGTGATTGGAATGCTAAAATAGGGCCAGATGCATACGGTCACTGGGCTGGTACAGTGGGGAGATTTGGGACAGGTGAAACCAACGATCGAGGACTAAGGCTACTAGAATTTGCCAGCAACTATAAACTAACCATTGCAAATACACTATTTCCTCATAAGTTATCAAGAAGAACAACGTGGCATGCCCCAAAAACTGAGATACATGGCCAAATTGATTTTATTCTTGTATCCAAAAGATTCAAGTCTAGTATTAATAAAGCCAAGACTAGGACTTTTCCTGGCGCCGACATTGGTAGTGATCACGACATGGTATTGATGACGCTCAAGCTTAAACTTAAAAAGAACTATAATCAAAACAGATGTTCTCAGTTAAGATTCAATTTAGACAAACTGAAAGATCCAGAAATCGCGGGAATCTTTGAGGCAACTGTTGGAGGAAAATTCGCAGCTCTCAATTTTTTGGAGGATGATATCAACTCAATCACAGAGAACATGAAAGACGTGCTCATTGAATCAGCAACAGAAATACTTGGTAAAAGAAAGAAAATAAACAAACCATGGGTTACAGATGACATTCTGAAGTTATGTGATACACGGCGGGAAATGAAAAAGGTTAAGAAAGAGGTTCCTGAAGCAGCATGGCAATACAGTATGGTGAATAAAAATATTAGGAAGAAAATGAAACAGGCCAAAGAAAAATGGGTAGCTGATCAATGTGAGTCCATTAATACGGGGCTAATAAAAGGTAACAGCAAGGCAGCTTTTGACACATTAAGAAAACTATCAAAACCCCAACAGCCCAGGGTAACTGTCATAGAAGATAGCAATGGGGCTCTGCTCAATGAAAAAACAGCTGTAATGAGAAGGTGGACAGAATATTGTAAAGAATTATATAACTGTAAACTTGATACTGACTTAGGCATATTAAACAACATTAAGTGCGAAAACAGGGAACTCGGAAATGCAGCAATATTACGGGAAGAAGTGGAAGAGGCTATATGTTCGATGAAAGGAGGGAAGTCACCGGGTGTGGATAATATCCCAGCAGAGCTCTTGAAATATGGAGGACCAGATATAGTAAAAATCATGACAACAATTTGCCAGAAGATATGGAGTACAAAAAAATGGCCAAAAGAATGGACGCAGTCATTAGTAATACCGCTTCCAAAGAAAGGAAATCTAAAAATGTGCAAGAACTACAGAACCATTAGCCTTATTAGTCATCCAAGTAAGGTGATGTTAAGGATACTTTTGAACAGAATAAAACAGAAATCAGAAGAAATCTTGTCAGAGGAACAGGCTGGCTTTAGACCAAAAAGAAGTACCTCAGAACAAATCTTCAATATTAGAGTACTTATCGAAAAACATCTCCAACATCAACACGATTTATACCATAACTTCATCGATTTCACAAAAGCCTTCGATCGAGTCTGGCATGAAGGCTTATGGCAAGTAATGAGAAAATTCAATTTTGATACCAACATCATAGATATCATTGAAGCACTATACAAGGACGCAAGCAGTGCTGTTTTTGCAAGCAACGACATTGGAGAATTTTTCAAAACAACTGTAGGAGTTCGGCAGGGATGTATCCTGTCCCCAGTGCTCTTTAATATTTATCTAGAACATATTATGCAGGAGGCTCTCTACGATTATAAATCAACCATATCGATTGGAGGCCGACCTCTGTGCAACCTACGTTTTGCTGATGATATTGATCTGATAGCTGGATCAGAATCAGAACTTCAAGACCTTACCTCTAGACTGGAGAAAGTAACAAGAACGTATGGGATGGAAATTAATATAGAAAAAAGCAAGATATTGGTGAATAGCCATAAGAAACATGTTCCGACCAACATTACGTTAAATGGGCAAACGTTAGAAGAAGTTAACACCTTTAAATATCTCGGGTCCACTATATGTAGTGATGGAAGATCAAGTAAAGAAATCAAGACAAGACTTGAGATGGCCTCAGCTGCCATGACAAAGTTGAATGTGATCTGGAAAAGTAACATCAGTTTTCCTGTGAAGATCAAATTATACAAATCACTTGTATTATCTATTCTCTTGTATGGGTGTGAGAGCTGGACACTCACTGCAGATACGGAGCGAAGGATTCAGGCTTTCGAGCATAAATGTTATAGAAGAATTTTGCGCATTTGCTATAAAGAGCACAAAACAAATGTCTATGTTAGAGAGAAGATAAACACCTATGCAGGCCACCAAGAACCACTTTTGTCAATAGTGAAACATCGAAAGCTTGCCTGGTTTGGGCATGTAACTCGTCATGACTCCCTTTCGAAAACGATCCTTCAGGGGACAGTCGAAGGTAAACGGAGAAGAGGAAGGCAAAGAAAATCCTGGGCTGATAACATCAAAGAATGGGCAGGACACGGTTTTTCCACACTTGTACGCATTGCTGAGGATAGAGAGCAGTGGAGGACCCTGTCTGCTGATGCTTCCACCATGGCACCCCTACGACCCATGACGGGTTACGGGCTGAGATGAGATGATGATGTGTTATTTATGTTCATACAATACCAGAAACCTACCCACTGTTCTATACTATTATCCTTTAGTCTTCTACTATTTACTGGACCCAGTATCAAGGTCTTTGTCTTGTTTGGACTGACACATACTGTTAATAGGAGAACAACAGAAGTGATTGCGTCATTAGGGGGCTGAGTTGCCCACTGTATACTTCCGGTGTTGTATTGTGTTTCTTACTGATAAATAGCCAGTAAAGCATCTTTTTTTGGGGATGCCTAGCTGGCCGTGGGGTCAGTGTGATTCGCTTGATAGCTAGGCGGAGTTGTCGTACGGAAGGTACGGGGTTCGAACCCTGGGTAAGCCACTCACGTCTGTTGTTTTTCTGTTGTCCAAGTGTTCTACTTCTTTATTTCTTGCGAGTGCCTGAAAACATACCTTTATGTTTGTCTAATATTAATTTACTGTTTACAGGCCTCGGGTTTCCCTTCCTTATGTGTTATTTATGTTCATACAATACCAGAAACCTACCCACTGTTCTATACTATTGTCCTTTAGTCTTCTACTATTTACTGCCCCAGTATCAAGGTCTTTGTCTTGTTTGGACTGACACATACTGTTAATAGGAGAACAACAGAAGTGATTGCGTCATTAAGGGGCTGAGTTGCCCACTGTATACTTCCGGTGTTGTCTTGTGTTTCTTACTGATAAATAGCCAGTAAAGCATCTTTTTTTGGGGATGCCTAGCTGGCCGTGGGGTCAGTGTGATTCGCTTGATAGCTAGGCGGAGTTGTCGTACGGAAGGTACGGGGTTCGAACCCTGGGTAAGCCACTCACGTCTGTTGTTTTTCTGTTGTCCAAGTGTTCTACTTCTTTATTTCTTGCGAGTGCCTGAAAACATACCTTTGTGTTTGTCTAATATTAATTTACTGTTTACAGGCCTCGGGTTTCCCTTCCTTATGTGTTACACTTCAGTCTATCCTGCTGTGGAAATGGGTACCTGACTTTGCTCATGAGTTTGGTTTGGTTTGGTTTTTAAGGACAATCTGCATTGCACACGGACAATGCCATCAGTGCTCCGATCTCCTCCCTAAGATCACCCAAGGAGGATCTCAGCGCAGTGCACGAACTCCGTAGCACCGGCGAGAATCCTAATGTGTGTGCTTATAATGTATAGGAATCACACATTCTATAAATATTTTTGTGTGGTGGGTAGGTTTCCTAATTTTTAAATTTTGCCAGTGCAGCGGCCTGATAAGCCTACTCTTTACGATTTCCTACTGCCGTCAGATTTTCAACGTGCGCAACTTACACACGGGACCTCCTACTTTTTCGGCCTTGTCCTAGAAGGCTAGCCATCCGATTTTACTACCCATGAGACTAGGGGGGGAGTATGACGTAATTAGGACCACTGGTTCTGAAAACAATATTTCAATAAATTATAATCCCTAACTGGGATTTGAACCCGGTACCTCTTGAATACGAGGCGGACGCCATACGTCCGTAGACATTTAGTATTTTCTCAATAACTTGGCTAATACTTGGACTACCATATTATTTAAAACACATTCTTGCTCAGTGGACTCTAAGCTATACTACTGTGATGGGGCCGAAAAGGAGACGCCCGCCCCCTTCCTGTTTTTGGGCAGATTTATCGCCCATATATTTTCGATGTGCGTGCAGCATTCTGGGATGTGAAAAGTCTTCATGAAAATATATTACTTAGGCCATAATAACGCTTAAAAATTAGTTTTGGTGCATAGTTGTGTGTTATATTTGATAGTGGTGTTTTTGCTCTAGAAATAGTTGTGTATATTTGTGTTTTAGTGCCTAAAAAAAGCAAATATCGCGAGTGTTATTGAAGTGGCTATATTAATCCGCGCAGCGCGGACTAAGTTGAGTGTTTAGGCTTAGCGGTTTATATAAAGAAATAGCGAGTATCAAACCGGCCTATTTGAAGATTCAGTCCGGACGAGAGAGAAACGAAGTTAGGCTAGCCCTGTGTCGGTAGCAGAAGAACAAAGACATGGCACGTGAGTCAATTTAAATTAGCATTGGTGTTCTGTAATTCTGAAATTATATTCAGCACGAGTCTGTTTTAATGTTTAGTGAATTAGGTCTAAATAGATAGATAGATGTGAAAGTTTAAGAGCGAGTATTTTTTATCAGAAAGGCAAATTTGGTATGAAGCTATTTCACGTGAATTTAGATAATATCAACCTGGTAGCAAAAATATCAAGATGGCAGACACGTTGGTGAAAGTAGGTTAGGTCTAAATGTAATTTTCCCCAGTAATAGAAGAGAGAGTTTTCGTGGTAAATTTCCTTTATGTGATGACTAGTTCTAAGTGTTAAGTTAAGAATAATTGTATCTTATTCTTTGATATTGTAATTGAGTGTGTTTCACGATTATTGATTATTCTACTGTATATCTTTGGTGGGTTACTTTGAGGTGAGAATATATATTTAGATTTCTGGAGAGCGTGCGTAAGGCGTTAGGCACGTTGAGACAGGTGTTTCTCTGTTTGCTCCCGGCGGAGCATGGAAACACCAATGCAGCTGGTGTCCATTACAGGCCCACAATAAGCATTTTGATGCTATTGCAGTGGTTGTTTCGGTAACGATGTGTTTCATGTGATGAGATTCCCAGTCTCATCAGGGGTCATATACGACACGCTTGTTGCCAGGCGCATCAGTCGTCACATACGACATGCTTCAGAGTGCAGAACGAATATTGAGATGGACCAGTTGTGAGGTGGTGGTTTATTCTCATTATTGAGAGTAATTGTGGTACATATTGGTTAATTCTATGTTATGCATATTTTATGATTATTTAATTATTGTTATGTGAAGAATGGTTTGAGAGCACGTGGGCTCACTTGGAGATATATATATATATATTTCTCTTCTCCGCTCCTGAGGGAGCATGGGGCCACCAGTGTGGTTTGCCTCCGCATGAAGTATTCATATGCTCGTGCAGTAGTGGTTTCGGTAGCAATCTGTGTTACATGGTGAGATTGCCAGCCCCATGCACAACACCATACTAGTCTCATTGGAGGACATGCATGAGTGTGTGATAGCTGAGTGTGTACTCTTGCAGTAGTGGTTTTGGTAGCAACCGATGTTACACGGTGAGATTGCCAGTCTCATGCACAACACCTTACTAGTCGCTTTGGACGACACGCATGAGTGCGTGCTTGTGTGATAGTTGAGGGTGTGTCAGGTAGTACACGTGGAAGGACTGTTTGGCTGGTGAGAGTATCGTTATTTAACTATGATTTTAACTAGTTCGTTGCTTTGTTTGCTTCTTCAGATTAGCAATCGGGCACTGTTGGGAGTTTTGTTTTGTTATGTTCGTTGGTTTATTTGTTTAATGTTTGCTTAGCCACTGAATGGGTTGTAAAAATAAATACAGCCCCTGCCTCTAGAATCAAGAGTTTTATTGTTGTTCGGGTCGGTGCGAGTGTGAAAAGAGAGTGATCACACATCACAATATAATCATCATCATCTCGCCCACCCTATCACACTACCATATGATTTTTATGGTCAGTTTCATATTGGTTTAGATTTTCAATTTTGTCACTGTCAATCGTCAAATAAAAATTTTACACAAGACGGCCATCTTTTCCCCCCTTTTCATCTCTCGCTAGCATGTATTTTCAAATAACTACTTGTTTTAGTGACGTCAGTAATAATACCGCGAGGAGGAAATAAAAATGTCTGCGTGTTTGCCTCTGTTGGCTTTGCCACCGCGTGTATATATGCATGGCACAACGTGTCAAGCGAAGCGGGGTTTTGAGCGGCGGGTATTTGAATAGGCGTTAAATATTTGGATTGTCTCGTGTTACACTACCAAAAAATGTAAGGATTACTACTTATTACCAGCGTTAAAGTTAACTATTACGTTAATTCAGACAGTAGTTTGGCGGCACACTTCTGCAAGATCGTTAACTGTAAGTCTTGCCGCAGTCTCTATCAGATCGGGCAAAATGTTAAAAATGTACGTCCCAAGGAAAGCGAGTAGGTTTAAACGGTGGGATAGGTTCTAAGCCGTTCCATGGCACAAAATTCAGCGCTATGCTGGCGTGTGAGAGTATCACCGTCAGACACAATAGTGCGGGTTTATTTATTATCATTTTATGACTAAAATCTTACTGAAATGAGCGATTATTCTCGCAGATTTTACTTCATTCCCAATTAACCGTAGTTTTTCACGTTTGTGTGTCTTGTCGTCACATAGCTGTGTGTGTGTGTGTGTGTGTGTGTGTGTGTGTGTGTGTGTGTGTGTGTGTGTGTGTGTGTGTGTGTGTGTGTGTGTGTGTGTGTGTGTGTGTGTGTGTGTGTGTGTGTGTGTGTGTGTAGTTAAACTTATATTTACATATATGAGGAGGGAAAGATTGTCTTGTACTAAAATATAGTCGTATAGATAGGCTGGACTAGAGAAACTTACTCATTCCAGAGACATATCTTCTGCTTAAGCTATTCACCCGTGAAATCTATTTCTCACTTTTTTTTCTCACGTACTTATCACCACCCATTCTACTCAGACGGCACCATATATAACTTCCAAACCTACCTGTACGACAATATATATATATATATATAGTCTACAACCAAGACAATCCTCCAATGATAACGGTCCACTATTGATCAGAATCCTTATTTAGACAACAAAGTCCATGAGGGCGTCATCATATTAATCAAAGAAGTACGTCATAAATCAAATAAATACATTTAAAGACTATGGACATCATTATAACATTTTCCTGAACTCTGTCTTGATTAATTCCCAGTTGTCCTAAGTTATGCCAAAGTGGTTTCCTTTTAAAGACATTACATCAACGAAACTTTAAATTTGCATTGAACGAAAGGAAACAAGTAAAGAGAAGAAGCAGTAGCAGAAGAAGATGAAGAAGAAGCAGCAGAAAACTTACTCTTTGGCCCCCAGTACTTAAAAGCTAAGACTTGAAAAGGATTGTAAGCACTAATAGCTAGTATTGAGCATAATCCTGATAAGGACTCTAGCTGCGTCATGCTGTTCAGGATTGTTTCAGGTTATATTTCAGCTGGAGACCAGCTTCAAGTGTCAGCATAGTGTTTAGAGTACCTAGATTAAGATACCGGCAAGTAAATAAACGCACTCATAACATTAATTTTAAGTAATACATCAAATTACATGACATCATAATACTTTGTAACCCAACGATCGATACAAGTTTAACATACCCTTCGGACACAATATTACGGATCTGAGCTTATCACGTAGGAAAATTTACTCACAAAGCAGGTTAGCTTGCTTGTCTCAGCTATGGGCTGTGGCTATGTGGCTTATTCAAGCGTGGGTCAGTCCGCTGGATGTCTTTTCAGCGATGAGATCTTGATGTGAAATTTTGAGAGTCCATAATGGAATCTGAGCGGACGTATATACAATTTCCCAGTTCGTATGAATTTGAGTTAGCCTGAGTATGATTGGATCTCCCTATCATCAATCTGATTGGTTTGGCCTGTCTAGAATTGAATCTCCTTTTTTTCGTTTCGACGAATTCTCACTTTCGCTCCTCTGCGTTTGATTGACTCTTTTTCCGCACTTCTGTTTGTATGCTTTTATTTTCTTTCTCGAATAATTAGGTGATTTCCCGTTTGTGAATCTCATATTGAATTACATTGCGGTTTCCAGGAGCCGCGCTAGCGTAGTGGTTACAACACCGCTCTGGCGACCAGGTGATTCAGGATCAAACTCGGGCGACGGCATTTGAGGATTTTTCGTCGACCGGGAATTGGACTGGATTAACTCGAGACCTGGCGAGTACATTTGAAGGAGTGTCGTCGACCAGGGATTGGGGGCTCCTGAGCCGACCCAGCTCTAATGGGTACCTCCGAAATCGGCGAGTATCTGCCTGAATGGCGAGGGACACCTGTCTCTGTACAAGAAAAGGGATACTCACGTAAAATCAATGTCAGGTTAGACATTAACAATAACCTGAGATTTCGCCTGGAGAATTAGCGGGCGTAAAAAAAAAAAAAAAAAAAATTGCGGTTTCCAGAGTGTATCTGTTCGTCGTCTCACTACATGCTCCTTACGGAGCATGGAGCCAGCACTACAGCTGTTGCAGCGATGTTTTCTTTGACAATTAGTTTTACATAATGAGGTTTCCAGTCCTTAAGCACCACCTTATATTAGTCGCCTCGTGCTACGTGTCTGAGGGTTCTAGTCCTGTACTTTCTTTGTCTCACCAGAGACCCCAGGAACTACACAAGTTACCCATGTATAATAAATCTAATTTTCTATCCTGTTGTATGGTGATATACGTTTTGATTTATATATTCTTTTATGTCAAATTAAATTACTTTCTGAAACATTTGCTGATAAAACGGATCGCTTGAAATTCAAGATGACCCTGGCTTGAAGATACTGCATTTCTTAAAAAAGGGAAAAAAGAAAACAAAGGTTGTTAAGCTTAACATATCTTTCTTGAAATTAATCTCTTTCTTTCCCTTTCTTAAATTTTAAAAACTCATAAAGTAAAAGTATTAAATTTCTGGTAAATTACTGGCTTTAGACAAAATGGGATTTAATTTTTCTAAGGTAGGCTCGGTTAGATTTAATTTAAATAAAGTTTGTAATGTGATTTTAATTAATGTTACTTACAAAATTAAAATTAAACTGACAATGTTAAATAGTAAAGCCACGAGAAATGATAGGAGAAAGCAATGTGAGTAAACCGCTAATTGCCCGATTATCTATTTTTTTTTTTCAATCCCGGCCTCTCGCGGAACCCCTAGAGACCTCACGTGGAACCCTAGGGTTCCGCGGAACCCCTGTTGAGAAAACCTACTTTAATGTATATACAATGCGTCATGGCAGTAAGTAATGCAGTTGTGCTGACTCACCCATCAGTAAATAAATAAATATTACACACATAAAGGTATGTTTCAGGCACTCGTGACAAATAAAGAAGTAGAAAACTAGACAACAGAAAAACAACAAATCCCTGATCAGCACGTCATATAGCTCCTTGTACTGGGCTGACGAACGTATTCCCCAGATTTTAAGGAAGGAGTGAGGGGGAATGGAAGTAGCCAATAGATTGCTATCCTGTGACAAACACTTTTTGGGGTTGTTTTTTTTTAAATACTGCATAATGAGTTTGATTATAACTGTCTAAATGCCTAGTTTGGTTTTAATTCTTGTTGTGTACTGAATTATAATTACTGTGCACAGGTAGAGATATGAATGGGTTTAACTCTTACTTTAAGCTGGCAGATGTTATATAAAGAACAACGAGTCCTTTGAGAACAAAATTAGTGCGCAAACAATCAATTCACAGGAATTGAAGCGTAGACCTTAAGTCATGGACGTACTGAGGCTCTGTCTGCATAATCACATGCAGTATATGTGGTTGTTGTTAAATCTCGGTCCGGCTCTCACACATTTGATAATCAACTACAGTATAGTTCATACAGTCTGTAAGTTTGGCAACCCATGTGTTCCTATCGATTCCGTCAGCCTCACCAGTTCATACTACAAGGGCCGGCATTAGGAAGTGCGGAGCTCAGTTTGTAGAGTTTCGTCGAGGCGCCAGCTAGGATGGCTAAAACAAACAAGCAAACACAAGTTTTAAAAAATGGGGCGGCGGGGGAAAGGGGGGGGGGTAAAGCGCGTTAAAATAAAGTCTATTTATTATTTACTTTCCATAATAATAATAATAATAATAAATTCTTTAAGCACCAAACACGGCGCATAAGGCAGAAACCAGTGCTCTCCAGGTTGTTTGTTGTGACGCCACTCCTCTTAGCTCTTGCACATTATTTAGGCCCAACGTTCTTCCTTCTCTTATTATTGTTCTTCTGAGTGTTTCTTTTGGTCTTCCTTTTTTCCTCTTACCCTCAGGAACCCAAGTGAGCGCCTGTAGTGGTATTCTGTTGTTTTGCATTCGTAGGACATGACCGATATATGACCATCGTCTTTTCCTTATATAGTCGGAGACATATTTCTGCCTAGAGTCTTCTCTTATTTGTCGATTAGTCTTGAATTCTTTCCAACTGATGTTCATGAGTTTTCTAAGACATTTGTTCTCGAATGTATTCAGCTTGTTCTCCAATGATTTTGTTATTTTCCAACTCTCACAGCCGTATGTTAACACTGAGATAACATTTGAATTAAACAGACGAAGCTTGGTATGTATATTCAATGATCGTAATTTCCAAATGTTAGATAATCTATTGAAGGCGCTAGCTGCCAAAGCAATTCTAGTATGGATTTCTCTTGTTGTGTCACCATCCTGAGTCATTTTACTGCCTAAATAATTGAAACTTTCAACTTTCTGTAGTTTTTCCCCGTTCAAGATGATATCAAAGGTCTCGTTAGAAAAGTTCATAGCTTTAGTTTTAGAGGCATTTATTTGGAGACCTATTTTAACCGAGAGATGACACAAATTATTTATTGCTTCTTGGGATTGTCTTGGTGTTGAACTTAAGAATGCTACATCATCTGCGAAATCCAGGTCCCCCAGGAATTTTCCATTTGTCCATTTTATACCTAATTGTTCATTGTGGGTATAGTTTCTCATAACCCAATCAATAGCTATTCCAAAAAGTAGTGGTGACATAATACAGCCTTGTTTCACCCCTGTTTCTACTGTAAACCATTCTGTATTCCCTTTATTTGTTCTAACACAACATCTTGCATTGTCATATAGCGCTTTGATTATATTCACATATTTTGTTGGAAAACCATAGATTGTAAGTATCTTCCACAATGATGGGCGGTGTAGACTATCAAAGGCTTTTTGAAAATCGACGAAGGTGATAATAAGTGGCGATTGCCTTTCCACTGATTCTTCTATAATTGTTCTTAGTGTGAATATTTGATCAATACATGATCGTTTCGGCCTGAAACCCGCTTGTTCTTCTCTGATCTTTTCGTCAGCATGCAATTTAAGTCTTTCTAACATCATGCAACATAATAATTTTCCAGGTACTGATAATAGAGATATACCACGCCAGTTATTACAGTCTGATAGATCACCTTTCTTCGGTAACTTTACAATAATACTGTCTTTCCATTGTTGTGGTGGTTGTTCTTCTCTCCATACTTCATTTATAATATCTAAAATTCTCAAGAGGTTGTTGTCATTAATTGCTTTAATCATTTCCCCTGAAATTTCGTCAACTCCAGCAGCTTTAAAATTTTTTAATCTTTTAACGGCTTGTTTGATCTCGTCCAGCGTGAATTCATCGCAAGTTATTGGCAAGGTGGTGATGGGTGTTTCATTATTAAAATCAGGTGTTACTGTTGGTGGTGGTCTGTTTAGCACCTCCATGAAGTGCTCAGCCCATCTCTTCATTTGTTCTTTTTCTGTTGGTATTGAATTCCCTAATTTACCTTTAACAGGTGTTTCCATAGCAGTAGGCTGGTGACATAGTTGTTTTGTAATTTGATAAAGGCACCTACTATTACCAGTTCTTGCAGCATTTTCAGCTTCTACGGCCAGTTCATTGATGAAATGTCTTTTATCTCTTCGAGTTTTTGTCTTCACTTCTTTATTTAACAAGTTATAAGTTAGTTTGCAAGATTCAACTGCATTATGTGTACTTGCCGCTAGTAGTTTAAGTTTTGCTGTTTTCCTTTCTTGTATTTTATCCCAAGTATCTTCTCTCATCCATTTTTTCTTTTTATGTACTAGGTATCCGGTGGTCGCTACTGCTGCTTCTGTCATTGCTGTTCTCAGTTGTTCCCATTTAGTATCGATTGTCTTGGTGTTGATATCGTTGTCAATTTTGCCTAAAGCATCGAAATAGTTGTTCATTTTGACATTATATTCCTCCTTTATATCATTTGAATGCAGTCTGTGTACATCTATTCTTCTATTTTTATTCTGTTGGTATAACTTCTTCAGTTTAATTCTCAGTTTAGCTATGCAGAGGTTATGATCGCTTCCGATCTCTGCACCTCTGTATGCTCTGACGTCTTGAACTGATGAGCGAAATTTAGCGCTTATGCAGAAGTGATCTATCTGGTTCTTAGTTCTGCCATCAGGTGAATTCCATGTTATCTTGTGGATATTCTTATGTGGAAAGATGGTGTCTGCCACAACGAGGTTTGATATTTCACAAAGTTCTAGAAGTCTTTCGCCATTTTGATTCATACAGCCTATGCCATGAGTACCGAGATATCTTTGTACTCCATCGTTGTTGTCACCTACTTTGGCGTTAAAATCACCCATGACTGCTATTATGTCATGCTTGGGTATTGTGTTGATGGTACTTAGAAGTGCTTCATAGAAGTCATCTTTTGTGATATCAAGAGCGTCGTTAGTTGGTGCATAACATTGTACAATTGAGAGCTTGAAAAATCGTGTCTGAAATCTAGCTAATATTAGCCTCTCATTGATAGGTACCCAGCTGATAAGCGATGCTGCTGCTTTCTGTGTCATTAGGATGGCTACTCCCTCTGTGTGACGATTATCATTACTACCAGAGTATATAATTTGCTTTTTTTCTTCTGAAATATATTTTATGCCCTTCCCCGTCCATCTACACTCGCTGACACCCAATAAGTCCAACTTATAATTATCCATTTCTTTAATTACTTCTTCCAATTTTCCGTCTTGATACATAGTTCTTACATTCCAGTATCCAATTTTAAAAATCTCCTTAGCCCCCAAGATATTAGAGTGAGTCATGTTTACTGTCGAGCCTGGTTCTGTTTCGGTAACAATAGCTTGTTTTACGATAGTGAATTGTTAACTCACTGATCAACCCTCCGATCCAACCGACCGATTCGAGGGTTTCGAGGTCAGTTATAGGAAAATATCTACACCACTAGATACTCTGGTGTATCTTTTATTCTATAATTTAACATAACATGGTACTATCCATCGAAATACACACATTCCTGATGTTTTTCTTTCGGCGTCTAAGGTGAGAAACGGATTTCACCTCCATCTAAGTGTATAGACAAATGAGCCCTTCTGTCTCATAACTGTATTAAGATGCAAGACAAAATGAAAATACTCGATGAGAGATCTCAGCAAGTGAGTCTGAAGTTATACCGGAGGAAATAAAGATAATGAACATAAATACAGTAAACGAAAAGAAGACCGTAATGGAAGAAACACCACTACAAGATGTAGAATCATATAGTTATCTCGGCAGCAATGTAGACACAGTTGTGGAGACAGGGACGGATTATCCATTAGGCTAAGTAGGCTGAAGCCCAGGGGCCCAGAGCTTTTTGGGGCCCGTACTTAAGTTAAACAAAAATTAAAAGTGCATAGATTTATTTACAAAAAGAAAACGTTTCTACCTTTCAATCGCACTCATGACGATCTAAAAAAGACAGTAACAATAGAAATAGTCATAATGCCCCTTTTCAAAATCAAAACGGCACATGAACTATATATAAAGTTAGTTGCTTATCCTTTACAGGACGTGGCAATCAACCCCAGCTTTTATTGGCTGTTTGTGATTTTTCTAGGCAATTTTTTCATTCAGTAGTTTGCCATTGCTTTCTGAACGGTACGGCGCTTATACCATTGTTAAAAATCCGCACAAAGCGATCTGCTACCAAACCGCCTGCAGCAGGTTTCGAACCTGGTATATCTGGATTATGAAACTGCGTTCATATCCATTAGGCCACAGACGCCGACGAACTATATATACTGTTCAAAAAAAAAAAGAAACGCAACTTTTTTGGTGTTACTTTTATAAAAGATTGGACATCAGTCAACTTATCGACTGTGTCCACCTGGTCATTAACTTCTTGTGGTTACCTGAATTGTACTCACCTCATGATTCGTGAGGTCATGAAAGAGGTCAAGGTCAAAACAACATTTTTGACAATAACTCGTGACAGGTTCACGAGAATCCCGTAAAACTTACTGAACACAAAACTCTCTGACCATATTATTGAATGCCTATAAAAGATTGACGCTCCTCGAATAAATTCAGTTGAAAATTCAATGCGCAAGCATGGATTTGAGATGTTAATAGCTGCAGTAGCATAGGTTTGGAATTACTTGTGCTTTCTACTCGGATTTCTCGTGCTGATTTTTGTGCTAGTGTGTGTGTTTCCTTTCCCAAGTGGATATTTCCTTTTAGACAAATAACAATCCAACATGGAAATTCAAGGAATTACTATAAATATGGAGGAGGCTCTTGAGGGTGGTTCACTCCACAGACCTGGTACGCTGGTGTTGACAGCCTCCGGTCCGCAGGCCGCAAGGGCGTCGTACTCTTTAATTTCAAGTATTTTGACTGGACCAGCAGGAGTTGGCCCAAGCGGCATTGCAGCCCTGTATCGCTTTGCCAACCCCTTAAAGTGGTACGCGACTTTAATTACATCGGCGCATATCACCCACTATCAGAATTTACATAGCAAGAAGTTCGAGTGGGACAACCCAAAGATGTCCATCATCATTGAACATCAAGAAAAGGAGAAATCAAAGCGTGTGTTGCACTGGCTACCCCCAACGATTAAAAAAGAAGCATTTCTTTCAATCGTCGCCTCCATCACGGGTGATAAAGAGGATGCGGCCTTTCAGATCCTAAATGCGTCGGATAAGTGGGCTTTTCTGTATAACCCAATGTCACGTAGGTCTTATGATCATTAAATTGCCTAGATCTTCTTCCTATTCTCTCACCTGGATCATTTTAATTTATTATCTGTCTTTACCCTTTTCCGGTATTTTTTCGCATCATTCGTTTGCGAAATATATTTCCTTCCTAATTCGCAAACTTTACCTGTTTCTTTTCTCAAAACTGAGAATCGCACTAGCATTCTATTACATAGATGTCAGTCAGACGAGAAGTGTTATAATGCATTCCGTCAGACCGGAGAGCCGACAGCTGTCTGCAGTTTCCCCGGGAACAGTGTTTTCTACGGCTGAGTTCTGGGCCGGTAGTGTGAAAATTCACTCCACGGGACATGGCAAGCAGACCGAGTGTCTGCATTTTTCAGTAAACTGCGAGCGTTTCGTCAAATAGCTCCGGCGAAAGCGTGAAAATCGCCCATGCCTGGTAGACGGTTGTCTGAGATTTGCAACTGTCACGCGCATTTCTCGGTCACTGGTGGCAGTTACGTCACGCGTTAAGCTGACGTAGGTGTTTTACACGTAAAAGGGGAGATGATTTCGGAAATTGAGAAAATGTGGGATTGTTTGCCCCTGTTTTCAAATATCCACCCAGGAGCTGAAATCTGATTTCATTTCAGTCTTCAACATATTCAGTAGACGGAAACACGCGTGCTAACGAATGAAGCTTGTATAGCGAATTTCATAGTTCTCGTCAGATTTCTGACGAGCTTCTAACTACCTATCTAGTGAATTATCCTAGTCGTGGTGTTACCGTAGTTCTGGGGTGAGATTAATACATTATATCTAGTATTTTGTGAAGTGATAAAGTGTTAAGTCGCTTATTTCATATTTCACTAGTTAGATTTTGCGCAGAGTGCCATATTTATATAGTCTGTATTATTTTCTAGTGACGTGTTTCAGTGGAAAGCAGAACAAATTATAACTTCTAGCATTAAACAATAATGTAGCTATAATGAAGTTAATTTTACTGCTAAGTAATCAGATGAGACCATATTTTTCTAAACTAACTTATAAATGCTAGAAGCCTCATGAGATGTTGACGGAACACGCACGTGTTCCTAAATTCATGAGGATTGATGATTTTTTTTTATATAACTTACTTTACGGGAAATTTA
Organism: Oreohelix idahoensis; assembly: GCA_024509875.1. Classification (NCBI taxonomy): domain Eukaryota; kingdom Metazoa; phylum Mollusca; class Gastropoda; order Stylommatophora; family Oreohelicidae; genus Oreohelix; species Oreohelix idahoensis. The sequence continues at coordinate 461,401 of JAMPIV010009533.1, read as the reverse complement.
AATGATAAGTTTATTTGATATGTGTTCTTTCCTTTTTTTTATATAGTGAAACTGTGGTACCCAACTTTGCCAGCGTTCTAGTACGTGAACATTATTTGTGAAGAAACTAATCACTTCCATTACCTGAACTTAAACAGTTAAATGAAGTAAGAGGCCTTCGCGCCCGAATTAATTCTTCCAGAATAACTCTTCAGTACAGTTCAGCCCGTTGTGGCAAGCAAAATATAAATAACAATCCGACAGAGTTTTTGACTAGTATTGTGGTGACCAAATATAGTACCTTCCTGAAAGTAGACACCGATCTGACATTCTTTAAATTCTAGAAACCAAAGCTAATGACATTGTGCTCTGCTAACTTTCGTGCCTGGACAAATTTTATGTGACTTAATCAGACATTCGAAAAATTAGAACACCCAAGGAATCGTTCCCTGAGACAGAGAGTTCAGTACGTCTTTTGGAACTGGGGATTTCTTGGTCGATGACTGCATTTCGGGTCTGTGTGAAGGTCCTAGAAATTTATTATGTTCCCAGAGGCAGCGAGCAAAGTTGTAAGTATAAATGGGAGCACATGGCCATGGCTGAATGAATGAGTGTACGCAGGTCAGAGTGTTATTTTACCGGTGTATATTGTCACCCATTTGCTGTCTTAACTTTCTTTAATCTGCAGAATTTGTTACAACTGCTAGAGTTTCTTTTTTTTTCTTAGGCTAAATCAGAGTATCCAACTCTGTTCATACATTTACGAGAAAGAAAGAAACCTCTTAGACTCAACCCAATGTATCTATAACTCTTTGGGCCATCATCTGTTCTCTTAACGGGGCTGTGGGCTAAACCTAGAGTTAAGATTCTAACGGGCTATCATCCTTGTAGCATTTTCTTGAATTTTTATGACTATTTGTATATGTTTTTCCTTGATGTATTTCTTTGGTGTTGTGAGAAGATTTTAAATGATAATTAAAATCTATCTTGAACTTAGAAATCGTGTTGGTCAGCTCGTTCTAAAATTTTATATAATCATTTGTTATAGTTTCCCACGTCTGTACGTATAACTGTCGTCTTGAAGGTGCGTGCACGTGAGTGGATATATATATATATATTTAATGTATATGTGTTAGACTGTCTGACTACTTTAGATCTGTCGTAGAAGATAGGTGAGAGAGAGAGAAGATTTCCCGCTCCCAGAGACAGACTCTATCACTATTCCACTACCTCATTCGTGGAAATCTATTTTTTGTGTTTCTATCTCACACTGTGACTCTCACTCATTCCAACCTATTCAGAAGGGACCAACCCAAGTCTTAATTCCCCTATCTAAAAATCTACGACAAATGATTGCTCGTTACCGGGAATTGAACCCAAAATCCTGAGACGATACGACAAATGTGGTCTCGTCCGTAGGATTTTTGAACTTAGAATAGGAAGACGAGTACGACAAATGTGGACTCGTCTATCTGAATTTTGAACTTAAGATGCTTTATTCTGAATTAGAGTAAGAGTGTGATGTCTTGTGAGTTGTTATATCTTCAAATAATTTATCCCCTAGACTAACGATCTGTTTACGGGCGTGCTGACCACACAAACTGATAAGTTTTTTCCACAGCATTTTGAATAATATACATTTGAGTTACAGGTGGATTTTTGTCGGAATATATGTTAATTGTTGATTTTGTAATACTAAACGCTGGTAAAGTTTTGTGAGTGTATAACATTCACAAGGGTTCTGACAGCAGGAAGGTGTTTGAACTAAGTTAAGGAGTGCGTTTCGGACTATTTGTCCAGATTAATTGCCTCCCTCACCCTAACTGTCTTCAGGGGTAAACTTGATAGTGGATTAAAAAAAAGGGGAGTTTTTTTCTTTCTCCGAAAGTTTTGCTATAATCATTGTGTTTTCCACTGTAGCAACTTATTTTTCAGAAGTAATCTTAACTACCATTTAGTTGGCGTAGTCGTGTTTTGCATTAGGTGCTTTATTGCCGATAAATAGCAGCGATAGTTAGATTTTTATTTTGGAGGAGGTATCCCAGGGTTAAGTATATCATCTTTTATTTGGTATTTTCTCGTAAGTGGTAGGAACCAGTGTATCCTTTTTCCTATTTTCTTTCTCCACTAGTCTCAGTTACTGACATAATATGGCCGAGAGGGCAAAGCTTAGACAACTCCTCAGGGACGAAGCGAGAGAGGAGGGACTGGAAGGAGAGGAAGCGAAAGCATTTGTCAGAGACGAACTCGAGAGATATGAGGCGGAGAGGAAAGCAGCTGAAGCTAGAGAGCAGAGGAAGATGGACGAGGAAATGGAAATTCGCAGGGCGAACGAAAGAGAGAAGGAGAGACAACAGGAGGAAAGAGGGAAGGAGAGGGAGGAAAGAGAGAAGGAGAGACAGCACGAGGAAAAAGAGAAACAGAAACAGCATGAGTTAGCTCTTAAAACTCTAGAATTCCAAAGTCGTGGTGCTGCCTCTACCACCAGCAATGGAGAGTCTTCTCCTCATTCTTCTTTAACTGATCCTTCTAACACTCAATCTCTTCAACTCAACGCTATGTCTTTCGCCTTAGAATATTTCCCTTGTCCCAATGAGAAGATTGACACATGGTTAGAAAAATTCGAGAAAATTGCAACACTGTACGGTTTAGAGAGGTCGCGTTGGAACATGAAGCTTTCTCAGGCGCTGAAAAGCAGTGCGTATGATCTTTACGCCAAACTGGAAAGCAGCCAACAAGACAACTATGATGTGTTGAAGAAAGCGCTACTGGAGCGTTTTGAAATGAACGCTTGCAAATTTCTGCAACTGTTTCGCAACAGCAGGAAAGAGAATTCTGAAACTTTTCAGCAGTTCTCGTCTCGTTTGAAGGGTTATCTGACAAAGTGCCTTGAGCTTTCACAACTCCCCTCTACCTACGAAGGTCTTGAGGAATTTGTTTTAACAGAACAAATAAAGAACACATTGTCTGCAGATACCCGGAGATTTCTAGCTGAGCAGGGGGCAGAAAAACTTGAAGACATCTTAGAGAAGTCTGAGCGTTATCAAAATGCGCTGGCTGAACTACCGGCCACAAAACGGAAACCGACAGAGGAGCATTTTCGAAAAAATAATTAGATCAACATTCTCATGCTTCTAATCAGAATAACCACAGAGAAACTGGACCTCAAAACCCCCCTCCTGAAAAGACCAAGTTCTACAAGAACAAGTACCCCAACCACCCCAAACAGTCTGATCAACCCGACCGCCCTACATGGCAGCGTGGCCAGAAAGGTCAAGGTGGCAAAGGGAGAACCCCTGAGCAAGGGACATATGATCAGACCGAGCACACCGAGACGAAACGCATCGGATGCTTATTAACAGTCTCGCAAGGCGGAATTGCTATAAAGAGCACAAAACAAATGTCTATGTTAGAGAGAAGATAAACACCTATGCAGGCCATCAAGAACCACTTTTGTCAATAGTGAAACGTCGAAAGCTTGCCTGGTTTGGGCATGTAACTCGTCATGACTCCCTTTCGAAAACGATCCTCCAGGGAACAGTCGAAGGTAAACGGAGAAGAGGAAGGCAAAGAAAATCCTGGGCTGATAACATCAAAGAATGGGCAGGACACGGTTTCTCCACACTTGTACGCATTGCTGAGAATAGAGAGCAGTGGAGGACCCTGTCTGCTGATGCTTCCACCATGGCACCCCTATGACCCATGACGGGTTATGGGTTGAGATGATGATGATGAAGGCGGAATTATTGACAGTGATTCCCAACCTGTTGGGGATGGACCCTCAACGCAAGATACGGTTACATTGAACGGTTCTCAAACTTCTTGTTTATTTGACACGGGGCTTTCTTATGATTGCATTGTTGCCAGAAACCTGGTCAAACCCGGTCAAGAGACAGCAGAGACCGTCCAACTTTGCGGAGTTCGTAAGAGTGATGCACCTGCAGCGCTTCCCATCGCACTGGTGGAGATCCACTCTGAATTTGTCAGAGGCGTGATCAAAGCGGCTGTTATGGATGATCCCATCTACCCAGTCATACTTGTCGGGAGATACGTGTGTATTGGGAAACCGGAAGAGCCGATTGTGGCAGCAGTAACTACAAGAGGGCAAACCAAGAAGGAACGGGAGCCTGCGCCGAATTTGTTACCCGTGGAACTTAAAGAAGCGCAATACAAGGACCCTACTTTGGCACCCTGCTTTAGAAAACTGCCCATGGCTAAGGTACCCAAACAGCACGGGGACATTTTTTCTAAGGATGGCGTACTTTATCGGAGAACGGGCAAGCCTGACCAAGGTTACAACCAGCTCCTAGTACCGAAACAGTACAGAAGCCAAATCCTAGAAATGGGGCACTCTCTTCCCTTCAGCGGACATATGGGACAGAACGCCACAAACCAACGTATAACCACTCATTATTGGTGGCCAGGAGTAAATACTGATATTATCAGATATGTCAAATCCTGTGCCCAGTGCCAACGTGTGCCACCCAAGCAACGGGCACCCCCAGTATCTTTGGGTGAAATGCCAATAGTGGGAACACCATTCGAACGGGTTGTGATCGACATTTTAGGGCCTTTCGAAAGGACTAAAAGAAGGAACAGGTTTATCCTGACCTTAGTCGATACATGCACTTTATGGGCAGAAGCTATCCCGCTAACATGCGCAGATGCCAAGCATGCCGCAGAAGCCCTCGTGCAGATTTTCACTCGGTTGGGATTCCCTCAGCAAGTGTTGACGGATAACGGATCTCCATACCGAAACCTGTTGATGGATGAGATCGTGAAGATCTTGAGGACCCAACACATCCACACTAAGCCATATACTCCGGCCGGAAATGGGCTCGTGGAACGTGCTAATGGAAACCTCAACATGATGCTAAGTAAACTGGCACAAGTGAAACCTGAAGATTGGGATCTTTGTATTCCTGGAGCTTTATTTGGCTACAGAGAAACTCCTCATACTTCCACAGGATTTCCGCCAGCTACACTCTTATTCGGCAGACCCATTAAGGGCCCGCTGGAAGCCTTACTTCAGTCTCTGACAGACGAGAAGGCGGATGAGACAGTTGTCTCAGCAAGTAAATATGTGTCGGTTTTAAAGGAAAGGTTGAAACTAGGGTGGGACCTAGCAACGACTAACTTTAAGCGAGCACGCACAAAGCACGCTAACCGATACAGGAAAGTCGCGAAAGAGAGAGAACTGGAAGCAGGAGAGAAAGTTTTGGTGTTACTCCTTACCGAGAACAACCAACTGAAGATCGGATGGCAAGGGCCGTTTACCGTCCTGCAAAAGATTTCTAAGGCTAACTACCAGATATCTATTCAAGGAAAGGAAAAGGTTTTCCATTTAAATCTCTTAAAGAGATACTTGGAAAGACCTGTGCCGACCTCCGACCATCTCCTGACGATCGCCAAAAGTGACGAAGATGACGATCGTGGCAGGGAAATTCCACTGCAATCACAAATATATTTCCTTCCTAATTCGCAAACTTTACCTGTTTCTTTTCTCAAAACTGAGAATCGCACTAGCATTCTATTACATAGATGTCAGTCAGACGAGAAGTGTTATAATGCATTCCGTCAGACCGGAGAGCCGACAGCTGTCTGCAGTTTCCCCGGGAACAGTGTTTTCTACGGCTGAGTTCTGGGCCGGTAGTGTGAAAATTCACTCCACGGGACATGGCAAGCAGACCGAGTGTCTGCATTTTTCAGTAAACTGCGAGCGTTTCGTCAAATAGCTCCGGCGAAAGCGTGAAAATCGCCCATGCCTGGTAGACGGTTGTCTGAGATTTGCAACTGTCACGCGCATTTCTCGGTCACTGGTGGCAGTTACGTCACGCGTTAAGCTGACGTAGGTGTTTTACACGTAAAAGGGGAGATGATTTCGGAAATTGAGAAAATGTGGGATTGTTTGCCCCTGTTTTCAAATATCCACCCAGGAGCTGAAATCTGATTTCATTTCAGTCTTCAACATATTCAGTAGACGGAAACACGCGTGCTAGCGAATGAAGCTTGTATAGCGAATTTCATAGTTCTCGTCAGATTTCTGACGAGCTTCTAACTACCTATCTAGTGAATTATCCTAGTCGTGGTGTTACCGTAGTTCTGGGGTGAGATTAATACATTATATCTAGTATTTTGTGAAGTGATAAAGTGTTAAGTCGCTTATTTCATATTTCACGAGTTAGATTTTGCACAGAGTGCCAAATTTATATAGTCTGTATTATTTTCTAGTGACGTGTTTCAGTGGAAAGCAGAACAAATTATAACTTCTAGCATTAAACAATAATGTAGCTATAATGAAGTTAATTTTACTGCTAAGTAATCAGATGAGACCATATTTTTCTAAACTAACTTATAAATGCTAGAAGCCTCATGAGATATTGACGGAACACGCACGTGTTCCTAAATTCATGAGGATTGATGATTTTTTTTATATAACTTACTTTACGGGAAATTTAAATGATAAGTCAAGCGGTACGCTTGCAGTTTAAAAATGTAAGTTATATTGGGTACATATTGTAAATTATTTGATATGTGTTCTTTCCTTTTTTTTATATAGTGAAACTGTGGTACCCAACTTTGCCAGCGTTCTAGTCTTCTTCTTCTTCTTTGATCCATAACCGCCAACCGTCAAAGCAGTCAGCGGCCATCACGCCTGGTGGCGTCTTGTAGGGCAGCAACAAATTGATTCCACTTTGCTCGGTCGGCGGCCATCCTTCGTACAGTGCCCCAACTGTGGTTCATTCTTTGCATCTCAGCTTCCACAGTTCTCCTCCAAGTTGTTTTTGGTCGGCCTCTCTTTCGCTTTCCCTCGGGGGTCCATAGCATAGCTGTTCTTGCGATGGTATCAGGGTCCCTTCTGAGGACAGCGTTCTAGTACGTGAACATTATTTGTGAAGAAACTAATCACTTCCATTACCTGAACTTAAACAGTTAAATGAAGTAAGAGGCCTTCGCGCCCGAATTAATTCTTCCAGAATAACTCTTCAGTACAGTTCAGCCCGTTGTGGCAAGCAAAATATAAATAACAATCCGACAGAGTTTTTGACTAGTATTGTGGTGACCAAATATAGTACCTTCCTGAAAGTAGACACCGATCTGACATTCTTTAAATTCTAGAAACCAAAGCTAATGACATTGTGCTCTGCTAACTTTCGTGCCTGGACAAATTTTATGTGACTTAATCAGACATTCGAAAAATTAGAACACCCAAGGAATCGTTCCCTGAGACAGAGAGTTCAGTACGTCTTTTGGAACTGGGGATTTCTTGGTCGATGACTGCATTTCGGGTCTGTGTGAAGGTCCTAGAAATTTATTATGTTCCCAGAGGCAGCGAGCACAGTTGTAAGTGTGATGGGTCCGGGAAGACGCCCCTGAGGCCCCACCCCCACTTCAGTTCAAGGCATGTTTGTCCCCCACATATTTTCGTTGTGCGCGAAGCATGCTGGGATGTGAAAATTCTAACGAGATAGAAAATATATTAATTAGGTCACAATAACGCCTAAATATTAATTGTGGTGTATAGTTGTGAGTTATATTTGAGATTCGTGTGTTATATTAAATAGCTGTAAGTTTTATTTGTGTTTTCGCTATTCCTAAGCGATAATCGCGAGTGTTATTTAAGTAGCGCGATTACGGCGCGCGCGGAGTAAGTGAGTGTTTAGGCTTAGCAGTCTATAAAAAGCGTGCGGTAGCCAGCAGCGACCTTTCCTAGTATTAGCCCAGCCGAGAGAACAAACGAGGCGAGGCGACCAGTGAAGGTAGCAGATGGACCAGAGCACGTAAGCTGTAAGTCTTAGCGCATTTTGTAGAATTTAGCATTCGTGTTCTATAAGTCTGAATCAGCACGTGAGTTAATTTAAATTAGCTTTAGTATTCTGTAGTTTTATTATTAGTATTCAGCGTGTCTGTTCTAATGTTTAAATGAAAAAGTGAATGTGTTTCCAGGACCTGATAATTTAGTCTTAAAATATAATTGAGTGGAGATAATGTGCGGGTAGATTTCACTAATGCTAAGTCCAGATTGCGGCTGTAAGAGCGATTATTTCATTCATCAGAAAGGCAAATTTAGTAGGAAACTATTTCGTACATGAAACTGGACAGAGAAGCGATTTTTTTACTTTAATTTAGATGATAACATATTATATTAGATAATATCAAGATGGCGGCCACGTGGTCATGAAAAGCGGCGCAAGGAGTCTGCATTTAACACTCTTAGTTATCACTTAATGTTACGCCATGTGGCACGTTGTGTATTTAGTCCCAGTTTGGTTTAAGTCGAGAATAATTATATTGTATTCTTTATGTAAGAGTAATTTAGTGTATTTCACGTTTATTGATAATTCTACTGTATATTTAATGGGTTACTGTGGAGGTACTAGCTTATTCTCATTACTGAGAGTATTTGTTGTACATACAGTTGAATATTATTCTATGTCCATTTTATGATTATTTAATTATGGTTATGTGAGGAATGGTTGTGAGAGCACGTGGGCTCACTTCAAGGTAAATATTTCTCTTCTCCGCTCCTGAGGGAGCATGGGGCCAACAGTGTGGTTTGCCTCCATATTAAGTATTCATATGCTAGGGCAGTAGTGTTTCGGTAGCAATCTGTGTTACATGGTGAGATTGCCAGCCCCACGCACAACACCTTACTAGTCTCATTGGACGACATGCATGAGTGTGTGTGTGTGTGATAGCTGAGTGTGTGCTCTTGCAGTAATGGTTTTGGTAGCAATCTGTGTTACATGGTGAGGTTGCCAGCCCCATGCACAACACCATACTAGTCGCATTGGACGACATGCATGAGTGTGTGTGTGTGTGATAGCTGAGTGTGTGCTCTTGCAGTAGTGGTTTCCGTAGCAACCTGTGTTACATGGTGAGATTGCCAGCCCCACGCACAACACCTTACTAGTCGCATTGGATGACACACATGTGTGTGTGTGTGTGATAGTTGAGTGTGTCAGGTGGCGGCGTAGGACAGTTTGACAGGTGAGAGCGTGGTGTTTCTCATTCAGTATTATATTATGATTTTAACTATTCTGTGCTTTGTTTGCTTCTTCAGATTAGCATCGGGCACTGTTGGGTGTTTGTTTGGTTTGGTGTTATGTTCGCTAGTTTATTTGTTTAATGTTTGCTTTGTCACTGAATGGGCTGTAAAAATAAATATAGCCCCTGCCTCTAGAATCAAGAGTTTTATTGTTGTTGTTCGGGTCGGTGCGAGTGTAGCAAGAGAGTGATCACACATCACAATATAATCATCATCATCATCATTATCTCGCCCACCCTACCACATAAGTATAAATGGGAGCACATGGCCATGGCTGAATGAATGAGTGTACGCAGGTCAGAGTGTTATTTTACCGGTGTATATTGTCACCCATTTGCTGTCTTAACTTTCTTTAATCTGCAGAATTTGTTACAACTGCTAGAGTTTCTTTTTTTTTCTTAGGCTAAATCAGAGTATCCAACTCTGTTCATACATTTACGAGAAAGAAAGAAACCTCTTAGACTCAACCCAATGTATCTATAACTCTTTGGGCCATCATCTGTTCTCTTAACGGGGCTGTGGACTAAACCTAGAGTTAAGATTCTAACGGGCTATCATCCTTGTAGCATTTTCTTGAATTTTTATGACTATTTGTATATGTTTTTCCTTGATGTATTTCTTTGGTGTTGTGAGAAGATTTTAAATGATAATTAAAATCTATCTTGAACTTAGAAATCGTGTTGGTCAGCTCGTTCTAAAATTTTATATAATCATTTGGTATAGTTTCCCACGTCTGTACGTATAACTGTCGTTTTGAAGGTGCGTGCACGTGAGTGGATATATATGTATATATTTAATGTATATGTGTTAGACTGTCTGACTACTTTAGATCTGTCGTAGAAGATAGGTGAGAGAGAGAAGATTTCCCGCTCCCAGAGACAGACTCTATCATTATTCCACTACCTCACTGGTGGAAATCTATTTTTTGTGTTTCTATCTCACACTGTGACTCTCACTCATTCCAACCTATTCAGAAGGGACCAACCCAAGTCTTAATTCCCCTATCTAAAAATCTACGACACCCAACTAGAGACATTCCCCATTATATAAACATGAAATTGCAATCACAAGGCCACGAGAAAAGCCAGAAAGTCTTCGTCACTATCCCAGGTCGACGCACACCATGCGCGATGTGTGGACAAGATAATCATTGGGTTAACCAATGCCCCCGGAAAAAAACCCAGACAGCGACTCTCAACACAGCTCCTGTCAAGAGACAAACTACAGAACCGTTACAACCTGTACCACAAGTACCACCGACACAGAAGATCCAAACAATCATCCCGCCAGTTGCCAACAACTCTTCAGAAAACATAAACAACATTATGTCGTCAGAATCGGATTCTGAAAGCACTACCAATGACAGGTTCACAGTTTTTTTTTTTTTTTTTCGTACGCCCGCTAATACTCGAGGCGAAATCTCAGGTTATTATATATGTCTAACCTGACATTGATTTTACGTGAGTATCCCTTTATTTCTTGTACAGAGATAGGTGTCCCTCGCCATTCAGGCAAATACTCGCCGATTTCGGAGGTACCCATTGCAGCTGGGTCGGCTCAGGAGCCGCCAGTCCCTGGTCGACGACACTCCTTCAAATGTCCTCGCCAGGTCTCGAGTTAATCCAGTCCAAATCCCGGTCGACGAAAAATCCTCAAATGCCGTCGCCCGGGTTTGATCCTGTATCACCCGGTCGCCAGAGCGGTGTTGTAACCACTACGCTAGCGCGGCTCCCAGGTTCACAGTATTTATCAACAAGAGAAAACAAACAAAAAGAAAACCACACAGGCGAAAATCAGGAGAACAACACAGCCATCTCCTCAATCCATTCCAGAGACCAGCATTAGTCACCCCAGCATACAACAAAACAATAATAATTCAAGCGATTCGGCTCCAGACACACCTTTCAAGCATGACACCTCCCCTCCCTGGGCGACTCTCACAGCCGAAGAAGGTTACTACGACCCAAGTTTTGATGAAACTGCCTTTAAGGATGGATGACGACGGAAACTCACTTACACAAACCTAGACCTTCTGAAACATACATAATGAACTCCCTCTTAAGAACACTGTATGTTAAATGGACGATGCGAACAGACAGAAATGGAACTCGTGAATATTTAAAAACATTACTGATTTATCTTTATACATCCACAATTCCCTCTAGGACACACTCACGTAGTGTAGATATAGGTATGAATAGATACATAGTTAAATATATATGCACAGGTGTATATGTAAGGGTCTGAATGGATTTCATGAAGGTAATGTTTTGTTTTTGATACCCTTCGAACCTTTGTATTATACTATGTACTAGAGAATTCGGTTTAAATAAGCACAACAAAATTAATTCTTCTCAACAATGACAAACATTTTAACCGTTATGACCCTCAATGTGAGAGGTCTCGCAAATAAGACAGATAAAATTGTAGCCCTAATACAAACATACAAACCAGACTTTGTTTTCCTACAAGAAAACCTTGTAAGCGACGAATCACGTGCGAACCGCATCACAACAATCCTAGGTTTACGAAATGCACATTTTAGCCTAGGAAAATCACACACAGGAGTAGCTATCTTACAGACTTCAGATCAATGGGCAATAACACATAAAAATAAATATAGAGAAGGCAGATTCGCAGTAATACAAATAAGAAATTCAAACGATCACACAGAAACACACACCTTAATAAACGTTTATGCCCCAGCAGTCAGGACACGACAACTTCACTTCTACCAAACACTGTCTGATACGGTAACTCAACATTATAAAGGAAATCGAGTCATAATAGGAGGAGATTTTTAACTTAGTATTACATGAAATGGATAGAGTAAAAGGGAAAATACAATCAGGAAACAACCAAAGAAAGACAGAACATAAACAAATAGACATACTACAATATATCTTAGAGGAACTCGACTTATCAGACGCATACAGGAAAAAATACGCAAAAGGAACAGAAACAACATACACCGATAGAACACGCCTCTTTGGAAGTTCTTCGAGGTTGGACAGATTTTATATACATAGTAGTTACACCATTAATAAAATAAGAAATATAAAACATACTACTAACTTCTCGGATCACAAAGCAGTCCTTCTAACGGTCAACGGAAAAGAATATTTAAACTTTACGAAAAGATCTCCCCACTGGAAGTTCAACAATTCTCTATTACAAAATGAATTTTACGTTAAAACTGTGGCAAAACTCATCCAAGACTACGCCAGTAATGCACCAACAGAAAACATAACACAATACTGGGATTTGCTAAAAGGAACAATTAAAGAAGTAACACAGTCTATTGCAACATTCATACAAAAAAGTATTAAAAAACAAAAACAGATGTTAGAAAAAGCACTATTCCTAACTGAAAAGTTAGACAGAAACGCCCCACAAATTTTTTCACTACAAGAAGAAATATCAAAGTATGACCAATACACATTTAACGGGGCTCAAGTAAGAACCAGACCATACGCCCCAATACAAGAGACACCGAGTAAACAATTTCTAGCTATAGAACAAAACATACAAAAGAGCGGACAAATACACAAAATTGCTGATAAAGCAGACAAAGAATTAACAACCACCCTGGAAATAATCAAAGCCTTTCACGAGTTTTATTTTAAATATACACTCAGGGCTCTACACAGTCACCAACAGAACAAATCTCCCCAGCCTACAGCTCACGGTTGAATGACTACGAGAAAAACATTGTGGATGAGCCTCTAACAATAAACAACCTACGGTCCGCCTTAAACACACTACAAAAACAAAAAACCCCTGGTCCTGACGATCTATCAGTGGAATTCTACTTGAAATTTTTTCACCTACTCGGGCCTCTCCTTTTAAAAACACTTCATGAAGTTTTTAATAAAGAAGAACTCCCCGCTAGTTTAAACCAGTCCTACATAACCTTTAATACACAAAGTAAGCACAGACAAGAAATACATGCAAAATTACAGACCAATTTCTCTCCTTAATACAGATTACAAAATTCTTGCCAAGGCCCTAACATTAAAACTACAACCCTTTATGCATAAACTCATCCACCAGGATCAACAATGTGGAGTTAAAAAAAGAAACGTAAACAAACATACACATTTCATTCGGGATATTATTCAATACACGCATGACAAAAGCACACCTGCAGCAATAATGTCCATAAATCAGGAAAAAGCCTTTGATAGGGTTTCACATGCCTTCTTGCACAAAACGTTACAAGGAAATAATTTCGGCCAATATTTCAGATCTTGGATAAAAATCATTTACAAAACACCGGAAAGCAAATTGCTGATAAATCACAATATATCTGAAACAATTCCTCTCACTCGATCAGTCAGACAAGGTTGCCCAATGTCTCCTTTACTATATGTACTAGTGTTGGAACCTTTATTAGAGAGCATCAGGAAAAATACAAGTATTAAAGGCGTCCATGTGCCAGGTATAGGTGAAAAGAAACTAATAGCATACGCTGATGACACAATCTTCTTCCCCTCAAGCAGATTATCAATAAAAAACATTCTAGATACTTTCGATAAATTTAGCATAACTAGCGGTTCAAAAATCAACATTAAAAAATCACAAATAATGGGCATAGGACATTGGGCTAACAAAACAGACTTTCCCCTGCAGCTAGCACAAACTAACAATATGAAAGTATATGGAGTAAATTTCATGTCTATACCATATAAAACAAACAAAGAAATGTGGAAAAATATAATCTTAAAAACTGAAAAGAAATTAGAATGTTACAAATATAAAAACGCTACAATATTCGGTAGGAGCATCAAAGTAAACACGTATGTTATCCCTAAGCTACTATATATATCCAATATTTTTAACCCTCCAAAAAGAACTCTAATAAAAATAAATTCTTTAATCAGACATGTCATCTTCCGTCACACAATACATTACATAAAACATAAAACATTAATACAGGATAAAGCAAGAGGAGGAATATCCCTACAAGATATATCCACCAAAATTCAAGCTATGAGAATCAAATTTATAAGTAGTATAATAAATGAACCACAGGGATATCCCTTAGCACATTACTATGTGTCGTAGATTTTTGGATAGGAGAATTAAGACTTGGGTTGGTCCCTTCTGAATAGGTTAAAATAGGTGATAGACACAGTGAGAGTTAGTAAAAAGAATAGAATTTCCACAAGTGAGATGATAGACTGTGATATAGAGGCTGTCTCTGAAAAATCGAGGAAATCTTCTCTCTTTCACCTATCCTCTACGACAGTTTTTTTAAGGCGTCAGACAGTCTAAACACAGATATATATATATATATATATATATATATTACATATATTTCTATCTACTTCCGGGCACGCACATACACGTGACGACAGTTAAACACACAGACGTGGGAAATCTATAACAACGAATATGTATATACTAGAACGAGCTGACCGACACGCTGATTAATTCCAAGGGAAATTTTAATTATCATTTAAAATTTCTTCACAACACATAGAAATTACATCAAAGCATATACAAATAGTCATAAAATATCAAGAGAATGCAACAAGGATGATAGCCCCGTTATGATATTAACTCTAGGTTTAGCCCATAGCCCCGTTATGAGACAGATGATGGTCCAAAGAGTCACAAATACATATGATTAGGGTCTAATATTGTCCCCCTTAGAAGGTATAGACTGACTTTGACAGCAGTATCTATTCTAAAGGAACAATTTACTTAAGCAGCAAATCTAGCCTAGAAAAAAAGTGAGTGCATTAAACAACGAACATACTTCCGTCACTTTCACTCGGTTCTTTCATCAGGTACCCTGGCACACGTGCTTACCTAAAAAAACTTGATGTTGTTCACCGTCTGGCGCAACCTTAGGACACTTCTCTATAGTGAATCTGTATTCTTTGGATAAAGCGAATCCCAGCTCTATAATTACAGGTTTCTTCCGCTGTTTTCGGGGAGCGTTCACTTCACCAGTTAAATTTTAGATTTACTGTTAATGTCACTTGAATCAGGTTTGTTAAGCAAGTTTAAAGGGGCACACAGCGTTCAGAAACACGAGGATTCCCTAAATTTGGAAAAGATGACCAGTGGACAACTGCTCTCAACAGATAGTCTTGGTTCACTATCCACTCTTTCAATAGTGTCGGAAATTGTTAAATGTTATTTCTTGTAATTATTCTCGCCGCCAGGCAGCATGTACATTTAAATTTTGTGGAGCAATATGAACTGGCTCAGAAGCCCAGTATATATATTTCTAGTCTTTAGAAACCGTTAGTGGGATTGGTATTACTGTTTATCTCTGATGGCACATGCACTGTCAGACCAGTGTTACTTGAAAAAAACCCACGTGGTTAAAGATAGGAACTGTCTATGCTTCTCACAAGTATGTCTCTTACTAAACGCCGGCAAGTTCTGGGTCACCCCAGTATTCACTACATAAAATGGAAAAAGCACATATAAAATAATTATACATACTATGTATAAGGATATAACTTATATTTTAAACTGCAAGCGAAGAGCTTATCATTTAACACTTCCCGTGAAATAAGTTATATTATAAAATCAATCATCATGAATTTGAAATACATATAAATATATTTCGTCAACACTCATGAGACATCTAGCAGTTATAAGTTAGTTTAGAAAAATATGCTGGACCGAGTAGTTAGCAGTTAAATTAAATTGTTTTAATAGCCGAATGGGTTTAGCTAGAAATTTATAATTTATCTTGCTTTCCACTGTAACTCGTCGACTAAAGAAATAACAAACTATTAAAATAATCACTCTGCACACAGAACTAGTTTAAAATGAAATCGGCGATTTAACACTTAATCACTTCATAAATACTAGATATTATATAGTTACCTCAACCACAGCACTACAGACAAAACCATGAACTAGAATACTGTAATCTAATGGTAATCTAGAACTCGGCAAAATGTTGCCAGGAAGCTCAGACTTCGCCAAAACACAGATATTTGATCTAGCACAGCGCTCTGTCTGCTGCAGCTTTACGAGTGAGAATGAAATTAAAGTTTCAAACTTGGGTTAATATTTTAAACCAGACAAAGGATGAACTATTTCCCCCACCCCGATCTCTCCCCCTTCTCATTAACCTTCGTTTAACTAGAAGCATGTCGTAACTGCCCCTGAGCGTCTTGGCACCTTCATCTCCCTATTCACATTTCTGAGCGGGGAGGCGGTGACCGATCACACTTCCCGCTGGGAAAGTTAACCGAGAGCTACGTGTCAGTTTGAATTTCCCAGACTATATGTCTGCTCTACGCCGTATAGGTGACAACCGCGCGTGTTCGCTGAAAAATGCAGACAACTGTCTGCCATCTCGGGTCTGATAGAAGGAATTTCTAACACTCTGCTTCACGTGTATGGCTGACACGTTACGTCATAACTGCGTTCTTAGTTGTGAGAAAAAAAACAGGTAAACGTTTGAATGGGAAAATAGTAATGTATATAGTCGCAAACGAACGAATACGAAAAAAATACAGGAAAAGATTGATAATAAATAGAGGATGCGGGTGAAAGAACAAGAAGAAGATATAGGCAATTTACGATCCATAAACTCTCTGTGACACTATGTTGGACTACCATTAGCAAAATTATGTAAATTTAACAATACAGCACCGCACCATTCTGGAGCATTACCTAATTTCTTTAAACAATGCGTCGCATGTATACAAGGAAAAGAAACAATAATACACCGAACAACCAAAGAGATATATCAAGATTTAGTGTTAGCACAGGAACCTCCGCTTTACCAAAGAATAAAAAGAGGATATAAATATGGTATATCAGACTACTCGCAGGTGTTCATTCATTTACAAAAAACAAACACATCACCAAGGGTAAAAGAAATAACTTATAGATTATTATTTAATTCAACACCAATCATGTATAGAGAAAGGAAAAAAATTACAGTATTAATAAAATGTAAACTCTGTAGATTAAACGTCATGGAGACAGAGGAACACATTTTCTTTTATTGCGATACAGTGACACAAACTTTGAACACTTTGAAACAGATATTACAAAAACATACAACAACAGAAGTAGATATGTATAAAGCAGTTATGCTCAGCATCCTTCCAAAGATGACTCCACACATTGAATTACATTTACAAACGCTTTTAGCAGAATATAGACACCTGGTATGGATTTGTAGAAATAAAGCCCTCTATGAGCAAAGGGTCTTTAATGCAAAACTTTTTCTACAATATTTTCACCCAGAAAACAAAGCAGTTAACCCAGTTGACGTAATCTTCAAAAAAGACAAGCATCATACATTTTTTGCATATACTGCAACTTTATTTTAAGGAAAATGTATAAGTAGTGTAAGTGTTTAAAAAAAAAAAACGGAAACTAATTTTAACCCAGAACTGACTGTACATATGTTAAATAATGATAGCCATGTTTGGCTTTATGGGGGAAATTTCCAATGTGTGTGTGAACGAGTTTATATGAAAACTTTCTTTTAAGCGGGCCAGTGAGTGCAAGTACGCGTGAGTGGTTTTATGTACTATAAAATGTTACTGGTTTTAGTTAATTGAAAAAGGAATACAAATCAAGAATAAAAAACGAACGAATGTATGTATGTGCGTGTATGTATATATCGGTATATAGGTGCAGATTCCAGACTCTTTCTCTTCTTCATGTTCCTTCTTAAATGTTTTGGCTCATTTCGGAGTGTCTAAACAGTAGTTCAAGTGTACATGTGAAGTGTGAGCAAGTGTAAGTTTTTTTTTTTTTAAATGTGTAAAATACTATGAACTAAATAGGAATTTACTTAGCTGTAAACCAATTCTATTTTTCATTCTTCTTTAAAATTAAATTAACTTTATTTATTCCACTATTACTCTTTAAACCTATATAAAATCTAAATTACTTATTATTTAAATTGTTTTCTAAGTATTTGTTTATTCAATTATTCCTTTTATTTTTTATTTTTAACTTGTTTAAGCACACAATGGAAGTGAGAGTGTGCACGAGGTTTCATATGTAATAAGCAATGTATTTTTCTTGTATTTCTTTTGTATTTCATGCAAAATGTACCTTTTTTTGTAAAGTGGAAGAAAGACAAATAAAAGTTAAAAAAAAAAAAAAAAATACAGAACAACGACTCATCGTCATTGGACGTTTACAGACTGGACAGTGACAAAGTGTAGTGGCCAGACAATTTAATGTGGTTAGAAGCACCATTAGTCGCCTTTGGAGGCGATTTCAAGAAACTGGCTCAGTGGCAGACCGGCCGCGCAGTGGAAGACCCAGAGTCACAACTCCTGCCGAAGACCGCTTCATACGGCTGCGTCACCTCAGGAATCGACTTGCATCTGCATCCTCCACAGTCCAGTCAATGTCAGCAGCTCGTCGAATTTCAGATCAAACGGCCAGGAACCGGCTGCACGACTCTGGTCTTTGTGCTAGAAGACCCTACAGAGGTTCTGTTTTTACGGACCGGCATCGCCAGAACCGACTGCAGTGGGCGAACCAGTATCGTCAATGGACCGTTGGGAATGACTGGAGACGGGTTTGGTTTAGTGATGAATCATTTTTTGTGCTCCAGCGACACGATAGACGGAGAAGAGTTTACCGCAGAGTCCATTAGCGCTACGCCTAGAATAGCGTTGATGAGGCTCCTCCATATGGTGGTGGAGGTGTACTGATGTGGGGGGCGATCAACTTCATGGGAAGAAGTGACCTTGTGCAAGTTGAAGGATGCCTGAATGCCCAACGATACGTCGCTGAAATTCTTCGTCCTCACGTCCTTCCACTTCTGGCTGCACGAGGGTCGATTTTTCAGTAGGATAACGCTCGACCTCATGTGGCACAACTCATCACCCAGTTCCTCGCTGACAACAACGTCCAGACCATTCCGTGGCCAGCCATATCATCAGACATGAACCCCATAGAACACTTATGGGATGAACTCGACAGACGACTCCGCCAGCGAGACGTGGCTCCAGCCAATCTCCGACAGTTGTCTCTTGCACTGCGGGTAGAGTGGGCAGCCATCCCACAACAACAGATCCGACGGCTAATCGGATCCATGTCAAGGAGATGTCGTTCTCTGATAGAGGCCAGAGGAGGCCACACACCTTATTGAAACGGAGGCCTCAGTCGCAAAGAATAAAAGTCCAAACCAAATTTAATGAACATCATTTCACTGTTAAAGTCTGAAAGTTTCTTCTTGCCAAGATTGAAACATTAATTCCGTAAAATACAATTTTGGTACAAGTTTGAAATTTGGTGTCCATTACCACTGCAATATTGTTGCGTTTCTTTTTTTTTGAACTGTATATTTGCTATACTAATAAACATTAATAAAAAAAATAAATACTAACAAAAGAGGTAAGCAATGCTAACAAACTAACATAACAGTCTATTAATAATACTAGCATTTACCATCATCATGCTTAGGGGTTTGAACACATATTTTTTTTAAATTATTGCATATTAGGTGAGGGGTGGGGGGAGGTGGGGGGGGGGCAAACACCATAAAGCCTAGAGTCCCTTCTTGGTTTAATCCGGCCCTAGTTGGAGATACAGTCAATGAGATTAAAATAGGAATACAAAAAGGATAGAGGATCTTTCATTGTATTGGGAAATATATAGTGATCAAAAGAAATCAGGTACAACACAAAAATCAAAATTTTCATTTCTAATATAAAGTCAATCCAGATGTGTGGCTCAGAAACATGGAGAACAACAAAACTAACAACAACAAAAAGCAACAGACGTTCATAAATTGGTGCTTGCGTAGAATAGAAGGAAGGAAGTGGTATGACAAGATCACTAATGTGGAACTGATGACAAGATCACTAATGTGGAACTGATGAGAAGATCACTAATGTGGAACTGATGACAAGATCACTAATGTGGAACTGATGACAAGATCACTAATGTGGAACTGATGACAAGATCACTAATGTGGAACTGATGACAAGATCACTAATGTGGAACTGATGACAAGATCACTAATTTGGAACTGATGACAAGATCACTAATGTGGAACTGATGACAAGATCACTAATGTGGAACTGATGACAAGATCACTAATGTGGAACTGATGACAAGATCACTAATGTGGAACTGATGACATGATCACTAATGTGGAACTGATGACAAGATCATTAATGTGGAACTTATGACAAGATCACTAATGTGGAACTGATGACAAGATCACTAATGTGGAACTGATGACAAGATAACTTATGTGGAACTGATGACAAGAATTAGACAAGCATCAGCGTGTGACGTGTATATGTAAATAGGCTACATAAACCCGTCCACCTTTGCTCCTCATTAGCGTTACGTTTTGCTACGAAGAAAACCCACGCAATTCGCTGTCTGTGGACTGACATTTTAGCCACGCCTATTTTTCCCGTCGTCTTTCTTGCGCTAACGGTTTGTTTACCTATTACTCGCGATTTCTCCTGAAAACGTCCTAGGTGTAACTTTTGCCATCTTTCAGAGATATCACACTAAACTCGGTATATACATTCTGCCGTCTCTCCCGAGTCAGTTATCAGTCTATCAGAAATTTTGGAGGAATCTAATCATGCAAGACTAGGAATCATTTTATTCGCTAAATGTGTTAAATTGTTCCGTGGGGATTTAAATTTTTCTGATTGTGGTAATATTTTAATTGTGCTTAAGTATTAAATGTGTTAAACGTTTTACCATTTTATTCACTGCTATTCCCGAGCGTTAAGACTAGCGAAATAGCAAAAGGCGCAGATATTCTCTTTCCAGTGGTTCAGAAAAGTAAAATCCATCAACCATTTTTCGAGGACTTAAGTATAAGGTTAAACGTGACAGAGTAGTACGCGCATTATATTTCGTTGTGTGTAAATTTTTTTTAAATGACTAGTGTTTATATCACGTGTTAAAAAGATAGACGCCAACCATCAAATAGCTAGTAATGACCAGCGATATGTGTTAAGGAGTATTAATTAAATTAACCCTGGTATTGTGCGCTGAGTGTTTTACTGAGCGGGAGGGGAAAGGCGCATACCTAAAACCCAACCAGACCCGCTGAAGCGAAGCGCAATAGGTTAGACTAAGATACCGTGTGCCTTTTAAGTTAATTAGAGGACGGAGAGGATCAGAGATCACACTACGCGTGATAGCATAGTATTGTCATTTTGACTAATTTTTTTGTTTCTTCCTAATTTTAGGCTCAATAAAAAAAAACCCAGCGAACCAGCGGTCTTATAGGCTACTAGTGACATTATTGTTATTATTGGGTCTTCGATTTTGACCTGTGCGGTCCACTTTCTTCATTCATGAGAGAGACCAAACTATAAACAGTTAGAATACTATTAAACTGGACTTGCAAAATACCAGCATTTTTTTCTATCCAATTTTATCAGCCCGCTGTGGCAACATATATATATATAACAGTTTACTCGACATATGACATACGGTTTCCCAAGTGGATTATACGCAGGGGAATTCGCTGATTCATAACCGGCACTTAACTCAGAGAAAAGCCGATAGGATTTATCATTACCAGTGTGCATAACGTAATAGCTGTCTCAGCAACCGAGGTTAGACAGTACAGGAACTATTTTTTCTTTCTATGACTGTGACAGTCCCGAATATGCCTTACTTCAACCACTATATGCGGTGATACAGGACTCATCTAGGAAAACAATTAACGCACCAATTTTGGCGATTACCTTGACATTATTATTAAGTACCAAGGCTAGTCTGGGGCCAGATTTTGCAACCAACCTGACGCCATAGGTCATACTATTAATTAGTGGGTTTTTTCCAAGAGATTCCTACGCCAAGTACTGGGTAAGCGAGTATGTTTGTAGTCACAGAATGACAGAGTGAAAAACAGATAGAGAGAAAAATATTTTCCTTTGTTACAATCATAATACTAACTCTTCTTTTTTTTGTTTTGTTATCTCACTGAACTGAGTATTTACGGGATAGCTTAACTAGGAACTTGTTCTTTTCTTTACTGACTATTCCACACATTAATGCTAACCTTTGACCTTTGGGATTATTAACTTCTTTTGGGATTTTTATTTCTTCACAATAGGGGAGGTGTAGCGGTCAGTTTGCTGATCCTCTCCATGTAAAAGTGCCTGATTAAAAGCTGGGGATATTATTTTGTATTTCCTAGTCTAAGGGCATTAATCCAGTTTTTGTTGGGATGATTGTTCACAGGGTAGTGATCTCACTTGTCTGTTATGTCTGTGGTCTGTTTTGAAAACCGATGTCAGTTTTGCCTGATATGGTTTCAAACCGTCTACTTTGAGCGATGCTCAAAAGGTCTTGCGTCTCAGTGCGCATGCGTGACTTGTGGCGCGATTTTGTAGAAGCCATTACCGACTAGAGTATCGGGCTGTGTTTAAGAGAGTCAAGATGTCTCTTGGTAAGTCCTCTGTGGTTCGACAAGATGTCGTATATTATTTAATGTGTATTCTCAGCGCCTTGGAGGCGATGTGAGTGTGGTTATATTTATCCTGAAGGGACAGAAGGTAATTGACTCTTTGAACTGTTTCCCTTATTGATAGAATCTTCATGAATCGTATTATCGATAGTTTATGATTCTTTCCCTGAGCGGGAAAACGTACCCCCTACGTATCCTGGAAAGGAAGCTTACTGTGTATTCTGATTATGCACTAGGCTGGTGCATGCCCGAAGTATATATATATTGTTTAGTATCCCGCATGGCGGCGATACTAATTATACAAGGTGAGATTCCCCTTGTTTGATGAAGAATCACCCGGAGGCCATTTGAACCGTAAGTCCGCCATTTTGCACGGCCGGTCGGAGTCATCTAATGTCTGACTTACTAATGTCAGAATAGAGTTTGTTTAAACTCACATAGGGGATATATCTTCCCTGAAGCTGATGATTGAGAACATTGTACGAGATCAGCTTTATTAGACCCATGCATAGCTGGATGATGAACTGTATTAATATATCATGACCTGTTCAATGACTGTTGATATTAATGTCGGCATACCTGCCGCTTGTGGCGTAAATAAAGTCCTGTAAATGTCAGAGATGTTCCACCACTCTATGAATTGCTACATGTCTAGATATAGAGTGTGATGTCCATTTTGATGCCTACTTCCTACTTCCACGAACTTTCAACACGCATTCGCAGAAACATTGAGATTTACTCACGCTACATAATTCACACAACCACCTCAAGACAATCTACACGAAAGCCAGTATTGTTGCGGCCAACCAGGGCCTCTATGCACTCATGTCAGCCCGCATTAAGCGGAATCATGTAAATACTGACTCTGGACATTCGACAACATTTAATATTTACAGTGGCCAAGCTGTACCTATGCTATTTGTGTCCCAGGCACCCGCCACGCTTCAACGCATACAGCGACGGTCAGGACTGTTTACCTTGTCGAGCCTATGCACACTTAAGAGACGGCTCGTTCACATTAATACTGGCCTACAAACACACCTTAACATTTATAAACTGGCTTTAACATTTATGGTGGCCACGAAAACACCATTTAACATCTATGGTGGACCAATTTCGATGGGGCTTAACGGAAGTTTCAAGTTCGCCTACAATGGAATGTATTCAGCACTGTGTAGTTGTTGACACACTCACTACACCAGCTCACAGGACGTAACTAGGTCATCAGGTCGAGTGCCGTTTTCAAGTTCAGCTGCAGATTATCATCATCTTTTTTGAGAAGCAAGCTCAGCTGCAAATTATCATCATCCTTTTGAGAAGCAAGTACACCTGCATGATTATCATCATCATTTTTAGATGCGAGTTCAGCTGCAGTAGATAAGAAGGTCAAGTACCGTTATTATCATCATCATTTTGGAAGCAAGTTCAGATGTGTTCAGCGTTGGATTATTTAATCCTCAGAACGTTGACGCTAGATCTTCACCGTTTTGGACGTTAAGACTAAAAAGATAAGTGGCATATTTCGTGTCGTGAGCTGTGCCTTGTCTTGCGTATGAACTAAGCCTTCCACATTTGAATATCATTATTTATGCTTTGTGTTTATATTTGTGTTTTTTTAGATGAAAGAACTGAAGGTAGCATTGGAGAAAATCAAGATGGGCAAAGCAGCAGGGCATGATGGTATAACACCAGAAATGTTTAAGTACATGGGAGCATCAGGCGACCTATTACTCTTAAGGGTCCTTCAGGCAGCATGGTGCAACAAGACCATACCAAAGGATTGGGAGATTGCCATCATAACACCAATTTTCAAAAAGGGTGACAATCGACAGTGTGGAAACCATAGAGGCATATCCTTCTCAGTGTCCCTGGTAAAATCTACTCTAGAATCCTAGAGCAGAGACTCCGACGCCTAGCTGAGCCACAATTGGATGAGGTCCAGTGCGGATTCCGAGCAAACCGAAGTACTCAAGACCTAATCTTCACACTCAGACAGCTGAGTGAAAAGGCCCTTGAGTATAAGAGTGAGATCCATCTTTGTTTCATAGATCTGGAAAAGGCGTTTGACAGGGTCCCCTGGAGCAAACTTTGGGACTGTTTGGCAAGGAAGAATATTCCAGCACCTCTGATTCATGCTATACAGAGCTTCTACAAGTCTTGCAGAAATTATGTGAGGACAGCAAACCATAAGTCAGAAGAGTTCAGGACCACCACTGGTGTAAGACAAGGTGATATCCTATCACCTTACCTCTTCATACTCCTTATGGACGATGTCATCAAGGCATGTAAGGAGAGAACAAGAAAGTATTCAGTGGGGTACTGGAAGATGAGACAGGTCTATATTTCGGAGCTGGCATTTGCTGATGATGTTGCCCTGATTGCTAAATCAGAGGCACATCTCCAATCCAACCTGCAAGTCTGGAAGGAAGAGCTGGAGAAGAGAGGGA
Organism: Oreohelix idahoensis; assembly: GCA_024509875.1. Lineage (NCBI taxonomy): Eukaryota > Metazoa > Mollusca > Gastropoda > Stylommatophora > Oreohelicidae > Oreohelix > Oreohelix idahoensis. The sequence goes on along the minus strand of JAMPIV010009533.1, from coordinate 436,518 downwards.
TGGTCATAAGCAGCTCTAAAACAAAATCCATGGTGATATCACGAGAAGAAAGAAAACATCAGATTAAGCTGGGAGAACAGGTCCTGGAGCAGGTCGACCACTTTAAATATCTCGGAGCTATTATAGACCGAAAGGGAGGCATCAAAGAAGAGTTGGCCACTCGAAAAGCAGCAGCTGGGAGACTTTTTCAGGCCATAAATCGAGGATTCCTCAGCAAGAAAGAGGTTGGTAAGAAAACGAAGATGGCTGTATACCGCTCCACCTATGTCCCAGTCTTGACATATGGATGCGAGTCGTGGGCAATGACTACAACCCACGAAAGCCAGATCCAAACCTCAGAAATGAGGTATCTGAGGAAAGTGGTTGAAGTAACAAGAAGAGACATGGTCCGCAACCAGACGATCCGTCAAGGCCTAAAATCCCACCCGCTGCAGACCCAAATAGAACAGTCCCAACTAAGATGGTTTGGCCATGGCTGCAGAATGGGAGAGGATCGGCTACCACGACAAGCATGGGAAACAAAGAGCCAGGGATCCAGACCTCCAGGACGACCCAGAGTCCGCTGGGAGGACAACATTAGACAATCTTTGAAGGACCGAGGACTAGAATGGAACCAGGCCAGGAAGAAGACAGCTGATAGAATGGTCTGGCGCTCTCTCTTCCAAACCTCTACACCTCACGGTAGAAGGGGAACGACTAAGTAAGTAAGTAAGTTTATGTTTACATGTGTTATGTGTATGTTGATATTCAGTTGATATAAGAGATTCCACGTAACAGAGGACTTATATCAGCGTTCTATAGAGACTCAGCAAATTTCCTTGGGAAATTTGCTATCGACTTTTGTTGCTATTTCCCTTTAGCTGTGACGAAGTGTATTTTTTCGTTGTTTTCATTATATTTTTACTGTTCTTTAGTTCTGATTTCATTTGTTTGTATTTGTAGGTCTCCTCTTTTCTATTAATTAGTTCTATTCACCCTTCTGTTTATACACGGTGACGTCATTTGTATTGTTTACTTTTTCGCAGTTATCATCACATTCTATGTGATATTTTCTTTAAGTTTTGCTGTTTATTTAGTTGACTTCTGCGAATGTTTTTGTATTGTCTTTGATATTTGTTATTGTTTACATTGTTCTTGGTCAGTATTTAATATTAATAAATATATGCTCATGCACTATTACTTGTGTAGTGCACTTATGATAACAGACTGATGGATTTGCTCATGCACTATTAGTTGTGTAGTGCACTTATGATAAACAATTGACTGGTATTATTACTATTATACAGTTGATTATAAAGGTTCTTTGTCAAAGACTTGTTTTCCACAGAGACTGCACTAATGTAATGTGATTATACAAGTACTTTAGTTAAGACTTGTTACCATTAAGGTTGAAATAAGATAATAAATTATTTCAGGTTTTGGACGCATACTATTAGACAATATGTCTACACTTGAGTACTTTATTGAGCAAGGGAAATCCCTTGGTAAGACTGGTGATAAATTGGAAGAATTTGCGACTGTTCAATATGCCAAGGCATTGGAGTCGGAGGAAAAGAAAATGAAAATAGAAGCTGAACAAAAGAAAGCAGAAGCTGAGAATTTAAAATTGCAGATGCAGGTGGAGGAAAAGAGATTCCAAATGGAAATGGAAAAACAAAAAAAAATACAATCTGAGGCTGAAGAGAAAAGGTTACAAAGAGAATCTGGGGCTGAAGAGAAAAGGTTTCAAAGAGAAACTGAATCTAAAAGACTACAGGTTGAAACTGAAACTAAAAGACTACAGGTTGAGGCTGAAAATAAAAGACTAGACAGAGAAGCTGAGGAGAGAAAAGCAAAAATGGAGCATGAAGAAAAACTCTTAGCTTTGGAGTTAGAGAAGTTGAAGTTGACGAACATGGGTAATGCTAATGATCCAAATAAGGTGTCATCATTTGATAAGACTAATGCTAGTACTTTCAAGATTAAGCTACCAGCTTTCAATGCTTCTAGTGACGACATAACGTTTTAACTGGATAGATTTGAACGTTCATATAAAACACATAATATAGATAAACCACTATATGTGGATCAGTTATCGAATATACTTAAAGGTGAAGCTCTGAGTATGCTAAGCATGGTAGATGAGCCTGACAAGAACAATTATGAGGTTGTCAGGGCGGCTTTGTTAAAGAAATACCAACTTAACAAAGACGGCTATCGTCTTTAATTTAAAAATATGTTACCAGAAACTGGAGTAGAATTCTCTGAATTCATTTCCAAGATACGTCTCACATTTACACGTTGGGTTGAGCTGTCTAAGACATAACATACATTTAAAGCATTTATGGACTTACTACTTAGAGACAAGGTTATGTCTTCTGTCAACGAATCTTTTCTTGCTTTTCTTCATGAGCGTAAGCCTAAAAACATAAACGAAATGGAAGAATATTCTTGCCAGTATGTTACTGCGCACCCCCATGTAATCATTAGCAACCCTAAAGTAAAGGAAGGTTTGCCAGTTGCTTCGGCAGTACCATATGGCACAAACTTTCTGCGTAATTTTCAGGGTGCTCAACAAAATTTTAATAGGAAGAGTAACCGGAATTATGCTCAGAATCAGGGCAATCTATCACATAGTGATTCTTCTTCGAAGAACTGGAGACGAGCTGACACCCCTCGTTATTCCACACCCAATAATTATAGACATTTTAGAAGAGGTTATAATAATAGAGGTAGTCAAAACTATTCTTTGCGGAGACCTCAAAACCAAACTAATAGATGTTTTCATCAATATGGAAACAATAATGATAACTTTGGAAACTGGGATTCAAACCAGGATAACAGTTACAATAGAGAAAATAATGATAATTTCAGAGGCAATAATAGTTGAGGTAGATCTCAACATAGAAGAAAGAGATATCAACAGGCAAACTCTGTACAGCAAGAGTCTCAGGGAGCCTGTAAGCAGGATAATGATAATAAAAACTCTAACGCTATCACTTGTTCTGCCTTTGACTTTGGGAGAGCAACTAAATGCCCCCATTGCTCTACTTTGTTCGAGCCGACTACTGTAACTACCTTGAGTTGTGGTCACCCTCTTCCCGCTCTGCCCGCTGCAGTTGCGCATGACGGGAGAGATTCTCTTATCCTACATAAAGGTCTAGTAAATAGTAATCCAGTCTCAGTCCTTTTTTATTCTGGATGCACTACGATTGGGGTTAAGCAATCTCTAGTAGACCGATACTGTGCTACAGGAAAGGTGATCAAATGTGTCACATTTGGTGGCACTTTGGAAAAGTATCCTACTGCCATAATACATATTGCTACTCCCTTCTTTACGGGAGATGTCCACGCGTGTTTTCTACCGGATCCTATTGCGGATCTTATTATCGGTCGTATTCACGGAGTTAGGGAATTTACCCCACAGCAGATTGCTGCTTGGGAAGATCAGAATATGCATGCTACCAATGCAGTGGTCACAAGAGCACAAGCTCTGGAGACACCTCAAACTTCATTGACTAGTAATAATGAAGTGCATAGCCAAGATAGTCACTTGGTTATTTCACGTGACTCGTTCATAAAGTTGCAAGAAGAAGATCCTTCTTTACAAAAATTCTTCATTCTAGCAAAAAAAGGTGATCCAAATCAAAATACGGTTCTTGTGTGTTTATTCACCGGGAAATTTAAATTGTTGACATTTATAGGCCAAACCGAGCACCGTACTCTTTCTTACATTTTTTTTCTTACATTTTTTGTCTCTTAAATTCGAGCGAAAAATCTAACACCGTCTCCGCGCGGCAAATCTCTCTCTCAGTCCTCCAAGATTGTGCGCTCTCTCTTTCACTACGGCAATGTACTTGTGCACTACTCTTTCTCCACGGCAATGTACTTGTGCGCTCTCTCTTTCACTACGGCAATGTACTTGTGCGCTATTTCTTTCTCCACGGCAATGTACTTGTGCGCTCTCTCTTTCACTACGGCAATGTACTTGTGCGCTATCTCTTTCTCCACCGCAATGTACTTGTGCGCTCTCTCTTTCACTACGGCAATTTATCCATCCGGTTGTGTGGCAGGACATCAAAGGGATTATTCGTCTGGTTGGGTGATGGTGGTGGTAAGAGTCTCTCTTCTGTGGATTGAAGCGACGTCGATTTGTAGCAATGTAATTTATATGGTCCTGTGTAGGGAATGAAACAGCTCGATCGTTCTGTGATCTACATCGATTCGAAGTGTATGGGATTTTGCGAAGGTTGCTTACTCTACATCTTTGCAACCTGGGTTGATCTTGTATAACTAGGTTTACAGTGTTACTCGTGGGGCTACTTTTTCCTTAGGAGACTGTGTATTCCGATAGGCTTCTAAAATGATCTCTTGATCAACCATATCTGGGTATTGAAACTGATAATCGATTTCTGGTTGTCTTCGTGTTCGATATTTGCGGGTGTTCTGATAATATTCGGTGCCATCGGTGTATACCATTTCTCTTTTCGGTGCTACCAGGTATCCTCCAGTCAATTGTTTAGCTTGTTTTGAACTCTCCGTATTTCTCCATGGGGGTATCAGTAAAAAATATGTTGTCCTTGTAAAAAGACACAGTACCTTACTAAAGACCATAATACGAGTAGAAGGCGGAGTTAAAGGCAAACGTGCAAGAGGAAGACAGCGCTATTAGTGGAAATGTAACATCAAGATATGGACAAGAAAGAGTCCATCACAATATCAAGAGTAAAAACAGAACACGCCTGAGATCCATTCCAGCCGATCTAAGATATTGATATGTCTGATGATGATGAATAGTCTTGTTGTCTCTTCCCCCCCCCCCCCCCCCACCAAAAAAAATGTATTGACAATCATCTTAACAAGACAATTTCGAGAACTACACGTTAAATCGTTGAAAGTATTCAAAAAGAGACATGAAAATAGGTCGTATATCTTTATCATCACTGCCCTACAGATCGCAAAGGAGCATGATGATGATGATGATGAAAAAAAGGTAAAGGTAGTCGCATAGCAGATACTGCCGTAAGGGAGTGAAGTGTTAGAGACTTCACTATACTAGGACCAGCATCGAGAGGTGGGGGGTGACTAGTTCCTTTCATCGCTGCCTTTTCCTTTCCTAACTGAAGGGCAAAGTCAGGTACCCATTCACAGCTGGGACGACTGGAGCACGATGATACCGTGAATCGAACCCGGTACCTTAGCCGCAAGAGACCAGCGCTCTAACCACTCTGTCAATCCGACACTCATTAAAAAACATGATAACGGATACAAACAGAATGTTAAAAATGTGAAGGGGAAAGGGGAGAGCAAGAGATTTGTGACGTCGAGTAAGGGGGTGGCAAAAGTCTTTTTGTTGCGTAAAAAGTACAATGTACCGTTTACCCTCAATATTTCAAAAATTTTCATCGCCGGTGAATTATCACACAAGAACCCAAAATACAAATAGAAAGTCTTGGATTACTATGAAGAACGGAGTACTGGTGCGTATGGTACAAGACTCGACTGCGTCTACACATTCACAAATTCTTGTGCCTAAGAGTATGAGAGTGCAAATATTGCAACATGCTCATGACTCGCAATGTGCTGGACATATGGGTTTTTCCCGTACAAAGTCGAGAGTCCTTGCGGCTTTCTTTTGGCCATTTATCAACAAGGACATACGTATTTACTGCCGATCTTGCAAAATATGTCAAGAGGTCAAATCTAGAGGACCACGACATGCAGCGCCTATCCAGGCTGCTGACATTCCTATTCGGCCGTTTCAGAAAATGGCAATAGATATTATCGGCCCTTTTAGGATCAAGTCGGCCAGAGGACATCAGTTTATCCTTACATGTGTCGACATGTGCACACGTTGGCCAGAGGCTATACCTCTTAAGAGCATCTCTACTGCCGATATCGCAGACGCTCTTTGGTTGATATTTTCTCGTTTGGATTTCCCAAGAGAAATATTGTCAGACCATGGCACGCAACTTATATCTGACACTATGTTGCAGGTAATGTCTACTCTGCAAATTAATAGGTCTCTCAGCAGTATTTATCACCCAATGTCAAACGGGTTAGTTGAGCGTTTGAATAGAACACTCAAGACTTTACTTGGGAAGATAACTGAGGATCATCCTCGGGATTGGGACAGGGTCTTACCCGCGGCTCTCTTCGATTATAGAGAGGTTCCCAATGAACACACGGGGTTTTCGCCTTTTGAACTTGTCTTTGGCGCGCAACCGCGCGGCCCTATGTCTTTGCTCCACGATCTTATCACTGCCGATAATATTAGCGATGACACACAATCTTCATATGAGTATATCATTGCTCTGAGGCAAAAGATCATCGAGGCATGCAAACTAGCAACTTCTTCTTCCGAATTTGCTAAAGAAAAGGCAAGGCAATTTGCAAATAAAAATAGATGTCTACGACAATTTTGTCCAGGTTACAAAGCATTCGTTCTACTTCCTTCTAGGGAGAACAGACTTCTTATTGCATGGAAAGGTCCATATGCTATAGTCTCAAGAATTTCAGATGTCGACTATGTTGTCGATATTGATGGGAAGCATAAAACGTTCCATATAAATATGCTCACGGAATTTCATGAACGACCGGACTATTTGCAGCCTATTTTCCAGGCGACGGACGATTCTCCAGTCCCTTGTGGTCATTACTCATCCCTGTCGGTTATACAGGATGAGGAGACTACTTTCTCAGATGTCAATCTTCCTCTTCCTGTAATCCCACTTCATTCTACGGAATCTTGGAAAACGTTACTGTTTCTTCTAATCTTTTCGTTGAGGAACACCGACAAGTCTCTTCGATGTTACAAACATTTCAAGATGTCCTTACCGACATTCCTGGACACACACATGTCATCGAACATGACATAATACTTATTGACCATAATCTTATCAGAGTCAGACCTTATCCGATACCTATCCATTTTCAGTCACAAGTCGAAAAAGAATTGGATGAAATGATACAATTGAAAATATTGAACCATCCACTTCAGCATACTCTTCGTCCATGGTTATTGTTCGAAAGAAAGACAATAACATTCGCCTTTGCGTTGATTATCGCAAATTGAACCAAGTTACGAAGTTCGATGCTGAACCTATACCTTCATTAGAAGAGCTACTAAACAAACTTTCTCATTCTAAATTCTTTACCAAACTCGATTTGTCGAAGGGTTATTGGCAAGTTCCTTTAACTGATCGCGCCAAACCTCTTACGGCTTTTTCTACACCTAGGGGTCTATTCCAATGGAATTTCATGCCTTTCGGCCTTATGAACGCCCCTGCTACATTCGTACGCATGATGCGTCGAATTCTCTCATATCGTACAGATGTCATGGCATACTTAGACGATATCTGTCTCTTCAGTGATTCCTGGGAAGATAACTATTTGGGTTTATACGATTTGCTGTCTACTCTTCGTGAGTATAATTTAACTGCAAAACCCTCTAAAGCCTTTATAGAATTTAGTGAAATTTCTTTCCTGGGTCACCGTGTTGGTCATGGTCTCTTAAAGACAGAGGACCACAATATTTCAAAGATACTAAACATTTCTGTCCCTAAGACGAAAAAAAACAAGTACGTAGTCTCTTAGGTTTGATACAATTTTATGGACGATTCATTCCGAATCTATCATCCATTATGGCACCTCTTTCAACCTTATTGAAAAAAGGATCGCCTAATCTGATCCGCTGGTCTCAAGAATGCCAATCCTTATTGGACCAGATTAAAACTTTATTTTCATCTCCACCTATCTTAAGGTTACCTACCATTGAGAAGACGTGTGTTCTTCGAAGTGACGCTTCATCCACTGGGATAGGGGCAGCACCAATGCAGGAGTATTCAGATACTCTGCATCCGGTGATGGATATTTCTAGGAAGCTAAATTTGGCAGAAAGGAATTACTCGGTTTTAGACCGTGAATTGTTGGCTATGGTTTGGTCAATTCTCAAGTTACAAAGATTCCTTCTGGGCGCGCATTTCATTGTGGAAAACGACCAAAAAGCTCTTACAGCTATTCAAAGTAAAAACTTGAAGAGCTCGAGGTCCACTCGATATGCCATTGCTCTTCAACCTTTTCATTTCACGGTACGAGCTATCCGTGGTTCGGATAATGTCATGGCGGATATACTGTCTAGATGCCCACATGACTCCACTTAACTCTTCTGTCCTAGAAATTCCTTATACACGTCTAGACTTATGACAATTCTTGACTATAATATATATGTTAACACATTTGTATTCACCTGAGTGTTGAAAAATATGTGATTTCTCCCTCTGTTACCTTCTTTAGTATAACAGGAAGGATTAGTTATCGCAATACAAGGGACAACAGTTCCCACAGCCACAGTTATAGTATTATTTGTATGCTTGATTAATGTATATTAGAAAATCTTACAGTTATCATATGGAACTATTTGTATTTTCTCAGCAGAATAATTTCTGGTGCGCGATGAATCTCTCCAGTTGTCATCCTTGATGTAGTACAAGGTCTGTTCTTACCATGGCACTGGAGTGCGCTTACTTAGGATTTGTTCAGCGACAGCATTTTTTGTATTATGTGATTCATGTTAGACAACATTGTATTAAATTATATATTACATGTTAGTATAATATACCTTTTTTAGGTTAAAGTGATTGTATCACTGGGTTTTGATGATTTGTCCATTGATAAATGGGGGAATAAGGTACTTAACGTAATAATGTGTTATAAATATATATGTTGATCACATTGCAACTTTGCCAGCACTATATGTACGTTGATACCTCCTCCCTGGATATGTGTATACTTAGAGTAATAATTCTCTAATGTAGTGAGATATATTCTCACTTGACTTATAGTTGTCCTCATATTAGGCATTATATTTTATTGCAATACTTCTCACCTACGCATTATTTGTGCGTTACGAGCTTGTAGTATCTTGCTCTTGGTTGTATTTTTTTTTTTAAATGTTCCATTTATTTTTTTTCTCCGGAGGAGGCGGTAAACTGTAGCGGTCAGTTTGCTGATCCTCTCCATGTAAAAGTGCCTGATTAAAAGCTGGGGATATTATTTTGTATTTCCTAGTCTAAGGGCATTAATCCAGTTTTTGTTGGGATGATTGTTCACAGGGTAGTGATCTCACTTGTCTGTTATGTCTGTGGTCTGTTTTGAAAACTGATGTCAGTTTTGCCTGATATGGTTTCAAACCGTCTACTTTGAGCGATGCTCAAAAGGTCTTGCGTCTCAGTGCGCATGCGTGACTTGTGGCGCGATTTTGTAGAAGCCATTACCGACTAGAGTATCGGGCTGTGTTTAAGAGAGTCAAGATGTCTCTTGATAAGTCCTCTGTGGTTCGACAAGATGTCGTATATTATTTGATGTGTATTCCCAGCGCATTGGAGGCGATGTGAGTGTGGTTATATTTATTCTAAAGGGACAGAAGGTAATTGACTCTTTGAACTGTTTCCCTTATTGATAGAATCTTCATGACTCGTATTATCGATAGTTTATGATTCTTTCCCTGAGCGGGAAAACGTACCCCCTACGTATCCTGGAAAGGAAGATTACTATGTATTCTGATTATGCACTAGGCTGGTGCATGCCCGAAGTATATATATATTGTTTAGTATCCCGCATGGCGGCGATACTAATTATACAAGGTGGGATTCCCCTTGTTTGATGAAGAATCACCCGGAGGCTATTTGAACCGTAAGTCCGCCATTTTGCACGGCCGGTCGGAGTCATCTAATGTCTGACTTACTAATGTCAGAATAGAGTTTGTTTAAACTCACATAGGGGATATATCTTCCCTGAAGCTGATGATTGAGAACATTGTACGAGATCAGCTTTATTAGACCCATGCATAGCTGGATGATGAACTGTATTAATATATCATGACCTGTTCAATGACTGTTGATATTAATGTCGGCATACCTGCCGCTTGTGGCGTAAATAAAGTCCTGTAAATGCCAGAGATGTTCCACCACTCTATGAATTGCTACATGTCTAGATATAGAGTGTGATGTCCATTTTGATGCCTACTTTCTACTTCCACGAACTTTCAACACGCATTCGCAGAAACATTGAGATTTACTCACGCTACATAATTCACACCACACCTCTAGACAATCTACACGAATGCCACTATTGTTGCGGCCAACCAGGGCCTCTATACACTCATGTCAGCCCGCATTGAGTGGAATCATATAAATACTGACTCTGGACATTCGACAACATTTAATATTTACAGTGGCCAAGCTGTACCTATGCTATTTGTGTCCCAGGCACCCGCCACGCTTCAACGCATACAGCGACGGTCAGGACTGTTTACCTTGTCAAGCTTATGCACACTTAAGAGACGGCTCGTTCACATTACTACTGGCCTACAAACACACCTTAACATTTATAAACTGGCATTAACAGGAGGGCATTTATGGGGTCATTTTCCCATGTCCGTAATAGGATTTATTGATATATATATATATATTCAATGTTGTAAAGTTTAATTGATAATAAACTAAACAAAAACTTGATTTAATGTGTTGTCAAACCCATACCAATATCTATTACCCATAGTTTTCACGTCTGTGCGTATTCGTCACATAATTGTGTCTGTATGTGGGTGCAGTGAAACTTATATTTGATATAAGGAGAAAAAGTTCGTCTGATTAAAATATAGTCGTATAGATAGGCTGGATTAGAGAAACTACTAACGCCAGAGACTGACCTTCCTCTTACACTATCACCATAGTGAAAATCTATTTTCTTACACCTTTAGTCTCACATATTTACCACTATCAACTCTGCTCAGACTGGACCATCAATATTTTCAGACCTATTGTTACCTCTCTAAACTTAGCAGTAACCTCTTCTGTATTGGTTCCAACTTGACTGTAAGCCACCAACTGATAAAGTATCAGTTAATGTAATGTTATTGTATATATATATATATATATATATATATATATATATATATATATATATATATATATATATATATATATATATATATATATATATATTGAGAGTTCCTTCCAACTCGTAATGACTGACTTACAACTGATAATGTCCACTTCGGGATACTGGTACAGTCCCGATTGTTGATATTACTTCGCTAACTGTTATTGTCCAACAGTTTTTGTACCGAGCTATGTATAATAGAATAAGCCACGCCCACACAGGGCTATTCATCATAAAGGTATATGTGCTACTGTTCTCTTGTCACGATGTGTAGAATGTTGCAAGTGGGTGCGTGTTAGGGTAGACACTCACGCCACAGGTACGTACATAAGAATCATGGAATGTGGTAAACGCCTGGTGACATTTAATGACGATTTATTAAGTCACGACATAATTGCAACTGTCATTTTCTCTGGTTGAGGTGATCACTGGCCCAAGACAGTATACATGTTGTTAGTTGTGTAGTGCTGGCGTATGATGAACTGAGTGTGGGTGCGAATGAAGGCGCGAATGTGTTTAGACTCGTATCTGCTGTATCATGCAACCCATACACTCACATGCAGTAGTCAAAGATGCTTGGACACTGCTGGCACATTTCAAAACATTTATTGACGACAACACACATAGCATCAACAGGAACAGTCAGTGTAAACAAGGTCATGCTGACCGGAAATCGTTAGGTATACATCAGGCATTCAAAAGGCTGGTAAACATTTGAATATTCGTGCATGGTCAATACAATGTTCTTCAATAATGACAGTTCGTAGCGCCGCACTGGTATCTCTGACTAAACGCGTCAGATACCTTAATCACTTTGACATACCTGTACGACTTGGCATTCCCCGCCAATTGCACATTATTAGGCTGTAATATATTAGCCTTAACACAGGCCTCGTTATGACGTCATCTGTGTACTTCTTTTAAGCAGGTTAACATCAACCCTGCAGTAATGCTTATGTAGATATAAATATACCGCCAATCTGCGGTTCCCACAATATAACTTCGTCGCTGGCCTTCGGTTCGTTTAAAGACAAATAGTCTTACATAGCTATCTTGAGCATAATGTATAAGTTCTGTAATGTAGGATCGGTGAGCTGTAGTTCACAGTCTTGGTAACCTTAAACATGTTCTGCCACCGAAGCATAATAATGTAGAAAAGGTCGGTGTTACCTTGCACAGAATCCTCAGAACATAATAACGAACTCTGTCGTCATTCCGACGTACAGAGAATCACTGGGGAGAACTGCCAACGCAGTCACTTCGAAGATTTTCCCCGAAAACACAATGGACGTTCGTCCCTCCGAAGCCAGATTACATCCCGGCCTGACGGAAGTAACTCAACTTGGCACTTGAAAAACCTGCGCATGGGCCCACGCCCGAACTGTCTACCTTTGACCCTAAAGGTCAAACACAATGAATGAACAAACAAGGGAAGACAACCCCTAATCAACCTGACATCGCAAGGTAAAGACACAATTATTCTTATGATAAAACATAAGCAAATAACTTGACAGATGACTCCATCGAAAATGACAGCAACACATTACTACAACCCCCCTGTAAAAAAAAATGATACATTTTTAAAAAAAAATATGTCCATGAGCAAGACAGCACAAACATCAATTATGTGCTCATGAAAGAATGAACCTAATATCAGGTACAATAGACGCATAAATAAAGCGTCTGGAGAGAGTAAAATCATCCCCCATCATAAGAGAAAATATTTCCTGTAAGCCAAACATACTCAGGGGGTACCATTAAAGAAACCTAAGTTGCTGGCAATACCAATCATATGTCAAACATTATCAAATACTATAATTATAGCAATATACAAATATCATGAATTACAATGCTATATTAGCAACATATCACTGATGGATGGACAAAATCAAATTTATTAAATTTTTTATACATTATCCAAATACATTTGTATTACAATATCTTAGGATATTAAGGACAGACCTAAGTCTGAAAGTGTATCAGGAAAAACTAGGACACAAGATTTAATTGGAATCATGTAGGCATCTAGACAATATATCCGCCATCACATTATCCGAACCACGGATAGCTCGCACCGTGAAATTGAAAGGCTGAAGAGCAATAGCATAACGAGTAGATCTTGAACTCTTCAAATCCTTACTTTGCATAGCCGTAAGAGCTTTTTGGTCGGTTTCCATAAAGAAATACGCGCCCAGAAGGAACCTTTGTAGCTTAAGAATGGACCAAACCATAGCCAACAATTCACGGTCTAAAACCAAGTAATTCCTTTCTGCCGCATTTAGCTTCCTAGAAATATACATTATAGGATGCAGAGTTCCTGAATACTCCTGCATTAGTGCCGCTCCAATCCCAGTGGAAGAGGCATCACTACGAAGAGCAAAAGTCTTATCAATCGCTGGTAGTCTTAAGATAGGATGAGATGAGAACAAATTCTTAACCTGATCCAATGAAGATTGGCATTCTTGGGACCAACGCACCATATTAGGAGAACCTTTTTTCAATAAAGATGAAAGTGGTGCCATAATGGAGGACAGATTCTCAATGAATCTTCCATAGAATTGTATTAATCCCAAGAGACTACGCACTTGCTTTTTTGTCTTCGGAACCGAGATATTTAATATCTTCGAAATGTTTTGGTCCTCTGTCTTCAACAGACCATGACCAACCCGATGACCTAGGAAAGAAATTTCACTAAACCCAACAAAAGCTTTAGAGGGTTTTGCAGTCAAACTATGCTCACGTAAAGTAGATAGCAAATCCTTTAGACCCAAATAGTGTTCTTCCCAAATATCGCTGAAAAGACAGATGTCGTCTAAATATGCGATGACATCTGCACGATCTGATAGAATTCGTCGCATCATGCGCACGAAAGTCGCTGGGGCGTTCATAAGCCCGAAAGGCATAAAATTCCATTGAAACAGACCCCTAGGTGTCGAAAAAGCAGTGAGAGGTTTGGCGTGTTCCGTCAGTGGGACTTGCCAATAACCTTTCGACAAGTCTAGTTTAGTAAAGAATTTAGCTTTAGAAAGTCTAATAAGTAGATCATCTAATAAAGGCATAGGTTCAGCATCGAACTTCGTAACTTGATTTAATTTGCGATAGTCAACGCAAAGACGTATGTTATTGTCTTTCTTTCGAACAATAACTATCGACGAAGAATAAGCTGAAGTGGATGGTTCAATTATTTGCAGTTGAATCATTTCATCCAATTCTTTCTCGACCTGTGCTTGAAAATGAATAGGTATTGGGTATGGTCTTACTCTGATCGGATTACGATCAGTAAGTATGATGTCATGTTCTATGACATCTGTGTGTCCAGGAATGTCGGTAAGGACATCCTGATACGATTGTAGCGTAGAGGATACTTGACGTTGCTCCTCAAAAGACAAATTCGAAGAAACGGTAACGTTTTTCCATGATTCCGTAGAATTAAGTGGAATCGCAGGAAGAGGTAAGTTAACGTCAGAAAAAATAGTTTCCTCATCCTGTATAACGGACAGGGATGAGATGTGACCATGTTGGACTGGAGAGTCGTCCGTCGCCTGGAAAATAGGCTGCAAATAGTCTGGACGTTCAATAAACTCTGTTAGCATATTTATATGAAAGGTTTTATGCATTCCATCCACATCGACAATATAGTCGACATCTGAAATTTTCGAGACTATAGTGTATGAACCTTTCCATGAAATGAGAAGTCTGTTCTCTCTTGGGGGAAGTAAGACAAACGCTTTGTCTCCAGGACAAAGCTGACGTAGGCGTCTTTTCTTGTTAGCAAATCGCCTAGCCTTTTCTTTCGCAAATTCGGAAGATGAAGTTGCTAATCTGCACGATTCGATAATTTTCTCCCTAAGAGCAATGACATATTCATATGACGATTGTGTATCATCGTCAATATTATCGGAAGTTATCAAATCGTGTAATAAGGACATCGGACCGCGCGGTTGCGCGCCAAAGACAAGTTCGAAAGGAGAAAACCCTGTATGCTCGTTGGGAACCTCTCTATAGGCATAGAGAGCTGCAGGTAGGACCCTGTCCCAATCATCAGGATGATCTTCCGTTATCTTGCCCAGTAAGTTCTTTAGTGTCCTATTAAGACGTTCAACCATTCCATTGGACATTGGATGATAAATACTACTGAGAAACCTTTTAATGTCTAGCGTAGCCATTACCTGAGACATAATGTCCGAAATTAATTGACTGCCGTGGTCTGACAATATTTCTCCGGGGAATCCCAGACGAGAAAATATGAGCCAAAGAGCATCAGCGATATCGACAGTTGATATGCTCTTCAGAGGAATAGCCTCTGGCCAACGCGTGCACATGTCAACGCAAGTGAGGATAAATTGGTGTCCTCTGGCTGACTTAATCTTAAACGGGCCAATAATGTCTATAGCCATTTTCTGAAACGGCCGAATCGGAATATCTGCAGCCTGAATAGGTGCAGCATGTCTTGGACCTCTAGACTTGACCTCTTGACAAATTTTACAAGACCGGCAATAAATTCGTATGTCTTTATTAACAAATGGCCAAAAGAAAGACGCAAGGACTCTAGTTTTAGTTCTGGAAAAACCCATATGTCCAGCACACTGAGAATCGTGTGCATGCTGAAGAATTAGGGCTCTCATACACTTAGGCACAAGAATTTGCGAGTGCATAGACTTGTCCGAGTGTTGTACCATTCGTACCAATATACCATTCTTCATAGTGATATACGATTTGTGATTCGTATTTTGATTGGGATCCCCTTTCTTTGCAAGAAGGAAGAATTTCTTCAAAGAAGGATCCTCTTCTTGACGTTTAACAAACGAGTCATGGGGAATCACCAATTGCTCGTCTTGGCTATCAACTTCATTACTATCATCAGATGAAGTTGGGGGATTAAGAGCTTGAGCTCTTTTTACCACTGCATTGACCGTTTGAATGTTCTGTTCTTCCCAAATAGAAATTTGTTGCGGGGTGCATTCCTTAACGCCATGAATACGACCGATTATAAGATCCGCAATAGGATTAGGAAGAAGACATGCATGGACATCTCCTTTAAAGAAGGGAGTGTCAATCCTAATAATAGCCGTAGGATAACTTTCCATAGTACCAACAAATGTAACACATTTGATCGCTTTTCCAGTGGCACAGCAAGGATCTATCAGAGACTCCCTAACCCCGACGGTAGTACATCCCGAATCGAAAAGTACTGAGACCCGCCTATCATTCACTAAACCGTTATTCAGGATGAGAGATCCTCTCCCATCATGCGCAACTGTAGCAGGTAGAGCAGGAAGAGGGTGACCACAACTTAGGGTAGATACAGTTGATGAGTCGAACAATGTTAAGCATTGGGGGCATTCAGTTGCTCTCCCAAAATCGAAAGCACAACCAGTGACAGCCTTAAAGTTACCACTATCATTTACTTGATTACAGGCTCAATCAAACTCTTGTTGTGCAGAGTTTGCCTGTTGGAAAGCTTTTCTTTTGTTATATCTAGGTCTACCGCGATTATCATTTCCCCTGTAATTGTTATCATATTGTCTATTGTATTTATCATTCCGGTTTGAATCCCGGTTTTTAAATTCACCATCGTCATATTCTTGACGTCGAGAATGGTTATCCATAGCAGAAAAGCTTGGGTAGTTTTTATTGTGATAACCTTTGCGAAAGTGTCTAAAATTATTACCACCAAAATTACGAAAACTACCATCTAGTCCCCAGTTCTTAGAAGAAGAACCTTCATATGTTGGATTACTCTGCTTATGAGTGTAATTCTGATTACTTTTCCTATTCCAGTTTTGTTGGGCACCCTGAAATTTCTTATTGAAATTAGGGCCATATGGTGCTGCCGAAGCAACTGGCAACCCTTCTTTCACTTTAGAATTGCTAACTGTAGCATGGGGGTGCGCGGTGGCGTACTGGCAACAGTATTCCTCCATGTCTTTTAAGTTTTTGGGTTTACGCTCATGAGGAATAGCAAGGAAAGAATCATTAACAGATGACAAAACCTTATCTCGAAGTAATAAGGCCATTAGGCCTTCATATGTTTTCTCAGTCTGAGACAACTCAACCCATCGTGTAAATGTACGACGTATTTTTGAAACAAACTCAGAGAAATCTACTCCATTTTCTGGCAACATTGTCCTAAAACGAAGACGATAGTCTTCTTCTTTTAATTGATATTTTTTTAGCAATGCTGCTCTGACAACATCATAATTAGTCCTTTCATGTTCGTCTATTGTCATAAGAGTAGTCACTGTGTCAACTGTAAAAAATTCCATCAGCTGTTCAACATAATTTTCCTTTTTTACCTTATGCGCATCGCATAAAAATTGGAATCTATCTAGATAATCCGCTACGTCATCCTTTAAAGGATTGAAATGAGGCAATTTAATCCTACTAACAAACTCCTTTGTCGTACTCGCGAATTTCAATTTCTCTAACTCCAAAGTTGCGAGTCTTTCATCAAGTTCCATTTTCTGTTTTCTTTCTTCATGTTCCATTTTTCTAATTTCGGCCTCAGCAGCAGCTTGAAGTTTTCTCTCCTCAGCAGCAGCTTGAAGTTTTTCTCCTCCGCAGCAGCTTGAGCTTTCCTCTCCTCTGCAGCAGCTTGAGCTTGAATTTTTTTGTCTTCCATTTCCATCTGGAATTTTCTTTCACCAGCAGCAGCTTGAAGTTTTCTCTCCTCTGCAGCAGCTTGAAGTTTTTTCTCCTCAGCAGCAGCTTGAGCTTTTCTCTCCTCAGCAGCAGCTTCTCTTTGATACTTTTTTCTTCAAGTTCTAATCTTCTATTCTCAGCTTCTAGCTTCTTTAGTTCAGCTTCTGCTCTCATTTGTTCAGCTTCTGCTTTCAATTTAATTTCCTCTTTTTGTTTCTTTTCTTCTGACTTTAATGAAATGGCGAATTGAGCAGATGAATATTCTTCCAATTCTTTACCAGACTTACCAAGGGTTAACCCTTGCTGGATGAAGAAATCCAAATTAGACATTCTGTCTAATGAGATCAGAAACCTGAAAAAATTAAATAAATTACCTTATCCCACTTCAATGGGAGACAAGTCTGAAATGCTAGACTTGTATACTCACTTCACTTTATTTCACTCTCTTAGTCTTAGTCAAAATCCTTGTATGGTTATCTTGTTTATAATGTAACAAAAAATCACTTGAGTACCTGTGGAAAATAATTCCTTTATATCCCACTCACTATGGGCAAGAGTCTTTTTTATAAAGAACTTGAATATGTATTTCACCTTGTCTCAACCTTTGTGGATAACAAGTCTTTTAGCAAAGAACTTGTATAAATATCTTATATAATAATATTTTATTAACAATCTCTATATGAAGAGTGTACCTTATCAATAATAATAATAATACATGACCAAGTATATGTATGTAGACTGTGTATGACAATAATGGAGTACAATCATAAATACAAAGACAAAGATACAGAACAATAACCGGAAACGTTCGCGGAAGTCAAATAAACGATACAGCAAAAAGTAAAGAAAATGTTACACAAATGTGTAATGATGACCGCAAAAAGTAAACAAGACAAATGACAACACTATTATAAACAAAAAGGTGTAGAGAAATAAACAAAAGAAAGGAGAGACCTACAGATACAAACAAATGAAATCAAAACTGAAGAACAGAAAAAATATTACAAAAACAACGATAAGTACAGTTTCAGCACAGCTAAACGTAAATAGCAACGATTGTCGTTAGCAAATTCCAATTAAGGAAATTTGCAGTCCCTAACGACACGCTCTCAATAGATAACCTCTATCACGTGGTATTTATCTAAAGGAGTCACCTTTACCCAACCAGCCCGCAAAAGAACACAAGAAAAATACACAACAATGGTACAAGTAACATAAATAGCAATCAATTCAATGTGTTGCAAAATAAAGCTTAGTCACACATGATGTTACAGTAACTAACTTGCTCCTTGCGAACACAGTAACACAATGTCAAGCGCGCACTGATTGACAGATCCACTGTAGCATGAAGTGGTTTTCACGAACATAAAGTTACTATGACCTTCTCGTATCTTGAGTCTTGCACATCGAATGTTTACAATTTCATGTACTGTTTACAAACAGGAACTTGACCTCGAACAATGTAACTTGAATGCTCGGGCGTAGAAAAGTTTGTTGTTGACTGAAACGTGTACCGTTTACTGTAAGGGACTTGCAGTTGTGGTCCACGAAACAAACGCCTAGATGTTAACTCCAGTACTTGTCATGTTGGTTTATGTAACATTATAACAAAAATGCTAACACTGTTTATACTGTCCTGTGTAGTCAAAACTTGGAAGTGTAGAAATGTATGTTACAGCTGTCCAGTGTGTAGCTTAGATCCACAGATCAAAAATGTCATGTGTACTTGTCCTTCTCATGAAAATAGCCTCATCAGCTGGCCTACCAGAAATGTAAATTTCTGGACCACACTGGAGACATCATAAATGTATCAGAAGAGCCCACGGAACTGGTCCACCAGAAATGTAACTGTCTTTTTCTCTGGTTGAGATGATCACTGGCCCAAGACAGTATACATGTTGTAAGGTGTGTAGTGCTGGCGTATGATGAACTGAGTGTGGGTGCGAATGAAGGCGCGAATGTGTTTAGACTCGTATCTGTTGTATCATGCAACCCATACACTCACATGCAGTAGTCAAAGATGCTTGGACACTGCTGGCACATTTTAAAACATGTATTGACGACAACACACATAGCATCAACAGGAACAGTCAGTGTAAACAAGGTCATGCTGACCGGAAATCGTTAGGTATACATCAGGCATTCAAAAGGCTGGTAAACATTTGAATATTCGTGCATGGTCAATACAATGTTCTTCAATAATGACAGTTCGTAGCGCCGCCCTGGTATCTCTGACTAAACGCGTCAGATACCTTAATCACTTTGACATACTTGTACAACTTGGCATTCCCCGCCAATTGCACATTATCAGGCTGTAATATATTAGCCTTAACACAGGCCTCGTTATGACGTCATCTGTGTACTTCTTTTAAGCAGGTTAACATCAACCCTGCAGTAATGCTTATGTAGATATAAATATACCGCCAATCTGCGGTTCCCACAATATAACTTCGTCGCTGGCCTTCGGTTCGTTTAAAGACAAATAGTCTTACATAGCTATCTTGAGCATAATGTATAAGTTCTGTAATGTAGGATCGGTGAGCTGTAGTTCACAGTCTTGGTAACCTTAAACATGTTCTGCCACCGAAGCATAATAATGTAGAAAAGGTCGGTGTTACCTTGCACAGAATCCTCAGAACATAATAACGAACTCTGTCGTCATTCCGACGTACAGAGAATCACTGGGGAGAACTGCCAACGCAGTCACTTCGAAGATTTTCCCCGAAAACACAATGGACGTTCGTCCCGCCGAAGCCAGATTACATCCCGGCCTGACGGAAGTAACTCAACTTGGCCCGAACTGTCTACCTTTGACCCTAAAGGTCAAACACAATGAATGAACAAACATGGGAAGACAACCACTAATCAACCTGACATCGCAAGGTAAAGACACAATTATTCTTATGATAAAACATAAGCAAATAACTTGACATATGACTCCGTCGAAAATGACAGCAACAATAATCACGTTTACATTCATGTACAGTTTAGATCACAGCACGAACACATTGAACAATAATCTCAGCGCTAGAATGACTGCACCCAGCAGTTAACATAAATATCATGGCCTATAATGTCCTCACGACTCACCAGACTGCACTCATGGCAGTTAATAATAATAACAGCGCTATAATGACTGCACCCAGCAGTTAACATAAATTATGGCCTAAAATCCTCACGACTCACTTCTGCGCTATAATACTGCACACAGCAGTTCACATAAATAATGGCCTAAAGTCCTCATGACTCAACTCTGCGCTATAATACTGCACACAGCAGTTCACATAAATAATGGCCTAAAGTCCTCATGACTCAACTCTGCGCTATAATACTGCACACAGCAGTTCACATAAATAATGGCCTAAAGTCCTCATGACTCAACTCTGCGCTATAATACTGCACACAGCAGTTCACATAAATAATGGCCTAAAGTCCTCATGACTCAACTCTGCGCTATAATACTGCACACAGCAGTTCACATAAATAATGGCCTAAAGTCTTCACGACTCACTTCTGCGCTATATTACAAGGCCTAGAGAACTCACAAACATCCATACTGCAGCTTAGGAAATATGCTGTACACACAGCGAAATATAAGTCGACATTTTTCAAAGCACTACGTAGGCATCCACCATCAAAAACACACAGCGTTGACCACCCTGGTCCAACACTCCGAACATTCTCTCTCTACGGGATCACACACTAGTCCCGCCAAAAAACCCAATCACGAGACTCTGCTGGTTAGAACACCGCTCTCAATAATGCATGCAGCCTAGCTGCGAGCTATTCACATGGCTCAAAACAGTACAGAATAAAAACGTCTCAACATTTGAGATTAAACAGCGTTCACACGCTTTTCTGTACTCTGTCATTCAAAAATAGAAGGAGATATTTCTATTATAAAGTTAAACAAGCCTCAGCTTAATCGAGCGCACAAGCACTGTAACTCACAATCTACCTTGCCCAAAAACATATTCAGAATTACTGCCCTTTTCATAGGATCAACTTGCTACAGTTTCCCACACACCCGGGGGAAAAATGATTCTATCATTTTTTTGAAAATTAACTCCCTAAACGAAAAAAAAAAATTAAAAGATAATGAAGTTCTAGCATATGTTTTACAAAATTCGTCTTATGATAAGTCAGAAATAGTATATCTACAAAATATTAGCAGTAAATGTAAAGTAAATAACAATCATCCAACGTAATCAAGTAAGAATACTAAAATTAATCTATTAGAAGACCAAGCTAAGTATCTCAAAATTAATCTATTACAGAACTAAGTTAAGCATATACAATAATACTCAAACAAGCAACAAACAATAGTAATAGAAATGACAATATCAAGCAAACGAAGTATAATTCGAAAAGAAGTAAAATATGAAATCATCATATGAAAAACAACAAATAATATCACAATGTCAAATCATGTAAAGCAAATACACCTATCCCTGATCTAAAGTTACATCATAACTTGAACAATACAAAGAATGAAAGTCTAAGTAGCGTAACAGAAAAAAGTATACACGAAGCATAAAGTGAGACAAAGATAAAACACGGAAGTATAAACAACATATCAGATCATGCTGAAAAGACAACAGAAAAGATGTTAAGGGATGACGAATAGTCAACAAAGACAGATGAAAAGTAAAGATGCACATGTAGAAAAAAAATAATCAATTTGTTGTTGCCGTACAAGACGCCACTAGGCGTGATGGCCACTGACTGCTTTGACGGTCGGTGGTTAAGGATCGAAGAAGACATGTAGAAAAAGTTGTAACAATACCTTACAATAACTATTTAAATCACACATCATATAATATAAATTAATACAATTACGATCAAAAATTATAACACAAAATGCCAAAGTATATCTATACTAACAACACAAAGTAATAACTTATGAATAAAGGATAGTAAGTAATTTAACCAAATTATAAAACTTATGCATAACTAATAATAAATTATACAAGATATCACACAAACAAAAAAAAAACGCTATCAAAAAGGTTTGCACTGACTCAAAGTCACGAGCTAAATACAGAAAATACATCAAACATTAAAAAACAATTTCAAGGAACTAATGACACTACATCTTAGTAACCATAATATACAGACTAGCATTGGCGCAGAAAAAATATTACAACGTTCGAAAAAAATACATTTTCCCAAAAAATAAAATACAAAAAAGTTTCGTAGCACTAAGTTGCATAATAAATTATTTCATTTACAACCAATTCAAAGCTATAATAAATAAACTAACAATGAAATCGACTTTAAGAAAATGAAGGACATATAAACAATCTATCTCTAAACAGACACACATTAACAAATGTAAGTTTTTGTTTCAAAAATATACATCACATAAAACACATGAGAAAAAATTCAAGTGCTCATGAATTATCTAAAAGTAATTATTGCACCATTACAACTAATGAGTTTGTGCATAGGGCTGGCAAACTCAACATGTACAAAAAGTTATCCTAACAAAACTGTTACAAAAACAAAACAAAACAAACAACTGCAAGTTCAACAATGGAATATAACTAACAATAGAAACACAAAATCATGGCAATCAAATGATGCATTAAATATTTCAAACGAAATTACATGTTATTGCAAATCAAGAACATATCATTTATTATACTAACAAATACAAAAGAAAATATTTACTGTTTAAATAAAAAAAAATCAGATGCAAATCTCTCGCTTTCCTGTCAACATGTCCTGACCCTGAGCAAGCAAAACATCAGATGTTTAATGAGACGCTGAAAAGGTTACGCTTGAACGCGCACACGGACCCAAAGTTGACCTACTTTTCTCACCGTTAATATGTCACAGGAGCCTTGACTGTTATCGTAAAGTCGCTTCTGTCAAAATATATGAATGAAAATTTCCATTTTACTAAATGGTGAAATCTAATGAGAAAAAACGTAGAAGTCAAAATGACAATTACCCAGCACTTTGGTCCGAGTAAAGTAATGGTCCTTTCACAATGCCATCAGCTCTTCTCCCCTTTAACATGTAGACATCACAGAAGACTAGGGGACAACTTGACCGGAATACTATGTCATCACTTTGTAGGCTGAAACAAAGTGTTACATTCACAACACCGAGACACTATCTCGCAATCAATAACACTATCAGCAATAGTATTTTAAACACCACTGTTATTGTTACCTTGTTTATCTCTATTACAACTGACTCTAGGCTCATGTTGAGCAAAGTCAGCATACTTGCGCTTATTATTTGTTACATGATGAAAATATTTATTACTACAGTTGCTTTGTTTACCAACAATGACTCTAGTCTTTTGCTGAGCCAAGTTACTCTGGTGATGTAGAGCAACATGTGGAGAGCTATTATCTCCCTTTATATTATTGTCAATTCCTCTATTATGACAAATGTTATGTCTATAACCCAAGTTAGCATTGTTGTTGTTAACATATCTTCTTTGACAAAAATGTCCACTGGACAGGACTTGCTTTCTAGTAGCAAAATCATTACTAGATTGATAGTTTTTCTTACAGTTATTTCTACTATAACTTACAGAATTCTTCGGATCAAAATGTTAAAATCCGCTAAATTGTTTACAATTCCTTTGAGAATCAAAATTACCACTTGATAAACTCCCTTGGTACTGTCTAATCTTGTGATTATATCTCTTACTATCACTGTTCTTCTTTTCAACTATGGGAATATGTTTACCAATCCCGTCAAACTGGCTGTGCTGAGTTTGACAAGTAACTGGACCCTTAGAATGTTTATTTTCCTGCCCATAGTGGGTTTCATTCCTGGAAAAATTAGTACTATGTTTATTCCCCGTTACAAGTTTATCAGAATCTGCAACAGTAAACACCTGCTTGATTTTAGAAGCCTTAACCTTCAATTTCTCACATTTCTTTTCGTAATCAATAGAACTGGCTGAAACACAAGAATCTTTATTAGCCTGACGCCAAGAATTATCAATAGAGTCACTAGTACCACTAGCACTGGGAAAGTTGTATTTCCCACGAAAAGATCTATGTTTACCATGTATGGCCTCTCTATGAGCAAAAAGTGTATGGGGCTGACTTTTCGCAACTTTCTGTCTATCACTGTCAACATTGACAGAAGACCACATTTTTTTATTCAAAACAATGTCAAGAAGGCCATCTACTCTTTTCCTTGCTTCCGCAATTAAACCATCTCTATGTGATATCCCTTGACTAAGTTTCTTATTTAAATCATTAAGAGCCAAAACTCTGCAACCTTCTTCTGCTAGCAATTTCTCAATCTTAGCAACCTTCTCTTTCTCAGCCGTCAACTCTACCAATGTCTCTTTTCCATCCTGCTCTTTATTTATCTTTATTGACTGTGTTTCATTCTCACCATTATTATTATTCGCTAGTTCATCGACTTCCCCTGGAAATACAGTATTCTTCTCTTCAAGTTTATCAAAACATACATCATGTATCATTTCTATGT
This sequence comes from Oreohelix idahoensis, assembly GCA_024509875.1. Lineage (NCBI taxonomy): Eukaryota > Metazoa > Mollusca > Gastropoda > Stylommatophora > Oreohelicidae > Oreohelix > Oreohelix idahoensis. The sequence continues at coordinate 411,486 of JAMPIV010009533.1, read as the reverse complement.
ATAATCTTTCTCGCTCATTGGTTTCAGCTTTTAATTTTTCATACATGTCTTTTCTTCGTTGGATCTCTTGTGTAAGGTTTTCCACCTCAACATGCTTAACTTTTATCTGGACCTCCAACTCTTTGACCTTCAATAGTGAAGAATCAAAACTTGCTTGTACTCTAGCAAATTCCAGGTTTGATCTATTTAAATCACTTGCAAGTTTAGCTAATTTTTCCTTAAGTTTACTCTCTTCAGCTTTACCCTTTAAGCAATTTTTTCTTTCGTGTCTGTTGACTCTTACTTTCTCATCTTCTAGCTTCTTTTCCTGATTGTCAGAAATGTCACAATGAATTATATTGTGTATACCCTTCAACATATTGTCGTGTTCAACATGAATATTCTTATACACAAATACAGGAAGGTCGAGCAGCAGCAACCTGGCTAAATTCCTAGCCATTCTTAAATGAGAGATGGAATGAAATCTATTCTCAGCAAAATCTCTTAGTGCTCTCGACGCATTGACCATAAATCTGTCCATCACGTGTGCTTCCAGTTCTGGTCCTTGTAATTTCTCAAAATCTTTACCTTCTTGAAATAAATATTCCAATAAAGGCCACATATTATCAGGATCCATTTCTTCATCATCCATAGTGACTTATTTATTGAGATCACTGTATATGTATCAATGAACCTTCTACTCCTGACAGCTAAATAACCATACAATAAATTGCAACTTTTCCTAATTACTGTCAGATCAATTTCTGTTGAAAGAACCTTCATATGGTCATATCCATATCATGGTAGTCAACACATGTTAATAGCCAGAAATTACCTATGCATTAAATTCTACTTATATGTCACTATAGACATAAACAACAACAACAACAACAGAATTTAAAAAAATGCATAGAATTCAGAAGGCCTGATGACATGCGTGAAATGACACACTTTACAGAACAAAAAATCACTTATCTGTCAATATTCCATTCCCTTCCGCCAAGACTTTAAATATCACATAATTCTGACGCTAAAACAGTCTACTGCCGAAAGGTACTGGAACTAGACTCCTCCCTTCATGTCCTCGCTTCAGTAAGGTATGTGCTCGAATACTGCATAGGAGCACATGATGATCGTAACAGGAACACTGCAAACCCTCTCTTGACCTGAGGTATACTTGCAAAATGACTGGTACAACTGCACATATCCTCGATCTTGTACACGCTATTCTTCCGACGTTGGATCACCTCATTTTTCACAGGCACGACCAAACTAGGTCACGGGTTTGAAGCACAAGAGATTCAGGACACGTATGAAGTGCTCTCAAAACGAATGTTGCGGGTGTCAGAACCCGAAAAACAAGTCCACCAAATGATACAGATATGTGGACTGTATCGATAACGATATTATTCTTCCGTCTGTTAAATAATCTCTCAAGTTAGAGAAACTCTAGTAACGCGAATGTGTATCCATTCGTTCCATCTTGACTGGCACAGAAGATAAAACCAGACTTGGCCACCATAAATGTTACCTCTCTAAACTTAGCAGTAACCTCTTCTGTATTGGTTCCAACTTGACTGTAAACCACCAACTGATAAAGTATCAGTTAATGTAATGTTATTGTATATATATATATATATATATATATTGAGAGTTCCTTCCAACTCGTAATGACTGACTTACAACTGATAATGTCCACTTCGGGATACTGGTACAGGCCCGATTGTTGATATTACTTCGCTAACTGTTATTGTCCAACTGTTGTTGTTCCGAGCTATGTATAATAGAATAAGCCACGCCCACACAGGGCTATTCATCATAAAGGTATATGCGCTACTGTTCTCTTGTCACGATGTGTAGAATGTTGCAAGTGGGTGCGTGTTAGGGTAGACACTCACGCCACAGGCACGTACATAAGAATCATGGAATGTGGTAAACGCCTGGTGACATTTACTGACGATTTATTAAGTCACGACATAATCACGTTTACATTCATGTAGAGTTTAGACCACAGCACGAACACATTGAACAATAATCTCAGCGCTAGAATGACTGCACCCAGCAGTTAACATAAATATCATGGCCTATAATGTCCTCACGACTTACCAGACTGCACTCATGACAGTTAATAATAATAACAGCGCTATAATGACTGCACCCAGCAGTTAACATAAATTATGGCCTAAAATCCTCACGACTCACTTCTGCGCTATAATACTGCACACAGCAGTTCACATAAATAATGGCCTAAAGTCCTCATGACTCAACTCTGCGCTATAATACTGCACACAGCAGTTCACATAAATAATGGCCTAAAGTCCTCATGACTCAACTCTGCGCTATAATACTGCACACAGCAGTTCACATAAATAATGGCCTAAAGTCCTCACGACTCACTTCTGCGCTATATTACAAGGCCTAGAGTACTCACAAACATCCATACTGCAGCTTAGGAAATATGCTGTACACACAGCGAAATATAAGTCGACATTTTTCAAAGCACTACGTAGGCATCCACCATCAAAAACACACAGCTTTGACCACCCCGGTCCAACACTCCGAACATTCTCTCTCTACGGGATCACACACTAGTCCCGCCAAAAAACCCAAATCACGAGACTCTGCTGTTTAGAACACCGCTCTCAATAATACATGCAGCCTAGCTGCGAGCTATTCACATGGCTCAAAACAGTACAGAATAAAAACGTCTCAACATTTGAGATTAAACAGCGTTCACACGCTTTTCTGTACTCTGTCATTCAAAAATAGAAGGAGATATTTCTATTATAAAGTTAAACAAGCCTCAGCTTAATCGAGCGCACAAGCACTGTAACTCACAATCTACCTTGCCCAAAAACATATTCAGAATTACTGCCCTTTTCATAGGATCAACTCGCTACACCTATCTTAAAACATTTACGACACAGCGGAACATGAAATGACTAGAAGACCTTGAAATGTATAGGACACATAGAAGAAACCTGTTCATAGCATCATCACCTGGCAGTCCTAGCTCTGCAGTCTCCAGGGTAAGAGAGGTAAAGGGAGAGTAAAGAACACTTGGAGAGGAGAACGGTAGACAGGCATGAAGAGGATACGGAAAATACCTTGAGCTGATGGCATGAGAAAGAAAGACTTAGCATACTTCTTCTTCTCTGATCCTTAGCCACCGACTGTCAAAGCAGTCATTGACCATCACAACTAGTGGCATCTGTTATGGCAGCAGTATACTGCTTCCACATAGCTCGGTGGGCGGCGATCCTTCGTGCAGTGCCCCAGCTCTGGTTCATTCTTTGCATCTCAGCTTCCTCAGTTCTCCGCCAAGTTGTTTTTGGTCGGCCTCTTTCGTTTTCCTTCAGGAGTCCATAGCATAGCAGTTCTTATAATGGCATCAGGGTCTCTTCTGAGGATGTGACTAACCCAACTCCAGCGTCTGCCAGTTATGATGGTATGCATGTCCTCTTGTTAGCTCCGAATAAGCAGTTCTTAGTTGCTGATGGTATTCGGCCAAAAGATTCAGAGAATTTTCCTTAGCATACGTTTGATGAAAGCCTATGCGCCTTGGGGATATGAAGGGTGATAATAATGATGATGTAAATCATAACACAATGATATATTTCATACAATGTATGATATATTATAAATATCACGTTAGCTAAGAGAAAATTTATTAAACACCTCACCTATACGTTAATAATTTCCCTCCCTTATTGTTAGACAAAACCTTTCAATATTATAAATATTGCCGAACTCTTCATTACTTCGCGTTTGACATACATGAATACCGAACCGTTTAATCGGCCACTTGCATTATTAACCCACAAATGTTTTAATTAGATTTATCTTCGAGACTCATCTTCTTTTGCTGTAAATACTAGCATTAGGAACATTCGAATTGCTATAAATAAATTTGGGAATGCCGATATGAGTTATTATATGAACTAGCAACAACCCGCCAACATTGGCAGGTTTTAAATTATACAGTAGTGTGATATTCTGTTACACGTATTACATTGCTGCTTGCTCGCTGTGAATGACGCGATCGTCTCTTCCTTTTAGCCCTCTTATCATTTTGATCCATAATAATACGTCTGCAATACATTAAATTAAAATTTTGTCTTGAAGAAACAACGCAGAAACTTACATTTTAAGATTATTTTTAAGAAAAATGATGAGTTAAATCCGCTTCCCGAATGAAACTGTACAGAAGATGTGGTGGGTTTTGATGTTAAAGAAAGTAATCAGTACGTGTCTACAGAGTGAGGTCAGCTATGCAAGTCCCTGAGTCTAATAGTTGATGATGATGTTCTCAGGGTACATGACTGCTACCACCCTACGATCTCACTCTGCGATTTATTTTGGGTATCTAGTGTTTGTGATGTTATTTATATGGCTTGGTGTCTAGGGTAATGAAAAAATGTAGTGATAACGCAATGATGTATTTTGGATAAAAGTAGCTGAGATGTGAGATTTTTTTCGAAACGGTTGTGTAATTGCATACACCTCTGTAGGTTGTCTAAATTTTTTTGAATGGATCTGTATAGTATTTATTGTTATGAAATTGCATTCAACTATTTAATTTGTCTCCATTAGTGGAATGGTATGACAGTATGGTGTAAGCATTTGCTCCATGTGAGAGGTAGTATGGAGAACTGAGGTATGGGTTAGAGTGTGACTCACCCATCGTTTAGTGTATAAGTGTTCCAGTCACAGTAATAGGACAACTGTTTCAGTAAGACCGTATGTTTGCATCCAATTATGTGTTGGTACATGAGGGGTTCTGTGGCTTGTACTCTTCGGTGCAAAACTTCGTTTTCCATCTGGAGAGGGGGATGGATGTCACAGAACATTTTCATGAGTATGAATGATGATAGTGTTTGGTGTAAGGGTCACTGAACGGTTGTTAACACTTGGTGAAGTGTAACTCAGCTATTGAGTTAATGTCTGACTTTATGTCAACATGGTGTGACTTGTTCATGCGTTGAGAGAAAGCATGTAGTGAACACAAGTCTGGTGTGACTGGGTGATTCTGTGTTTGACCGCCGAGTTGAGCGGGGTATTCTGTGATTTGGAAGCCGAGCTCTAAGCTCGTATTTGTGACTGTATCTTTCATATGTGGGATTATTATATTAATGGTGTATTATATCAATGATATGAATTATCATACAGGCGATGGTTTTTCCGCCTAAGAATGTTCTAGGAGAAACTTTGTTAATAAGTATAATGTAGACATAATGGTTATGTCATAGGCGACGCTTTTCCCGCCTAGGTGTGTTCCTGTTGGAACCGGAGTTATATTGCTGTTCGGGGAGAACAGTATAGGGCGTTGCAGTGTCCGCCCCTGAAGCTACCGTGAAGAAAGGCGACGAGTTTCCCGCCTGGTAGTTGGTTTTTTGAATAAATACAGGCGAAGTGTTTTGTCCCGCCTGGGAGGAGATTCTGGGAATCTATATGGCGATGTGCATGCCGCCAATCACTACTATGTGATATACACCTGGATGGTGTTGTATTAGTGCGAGGGTGTTTTTTCCGCAAATTAATATGAAACAAATATAAAGGTATGTTATCAGGCACTCGCAGGAAATAAAGAAGTAGAACACCAGACAACAGAAAAACAACAGACATGAGTGGCTTACCCAGGATTTGAACACTGGACCTTCCGTGCGACAACCCCGCCTAGCCATGCAAGCGAATCACACTATCCGCTCTGCCATCTACGCATCATCAAAAAATGATGTTTCAATGGCAGGTCAATAGTGCGAACCACAATACACGACACCAGAAGTCCTCCATGGGCAGTTCAGCCTATTAATGACGCAATCACTTCTGTTGTATTTCTATCAAGCAGTATAGGCCGAATCCAACAAGACCCTTAGGACCTTAATACTGTGTCCAGTAAATGATAGTAGACTAGAACAGTGAGAACAGGATAGTGGGTAGGTTTGGTATTGTACAAACATTTATTACAAATAAGGGAGGGAAACCTGAGGCCTGTAAACAGTAAATTAATATGAAACAAATATAAAGGTATGTTATCAGGCACTCGCAGGAAATAAAGAAGTAGAACACCAGACAACAGAAAAACAACAGACATGAGTGGCTTACCCAGGATTTGAACACTGGACCTTCCGTGCGACAACCCCGCCTAGCCATGCAAGCGAATCACACTATCCGCTCTGCCATCTACGCATCATCAAAAAATGATGTTTCAATGGCAGGTCAATAGTGCGAACCACAATACACGACACCAGAAGTCCTCCATGGGCAGTTCAGCCTATTAATGACGCAATCACTTCTGTTGTATTTCTATCAAGCAGTATAGGCCGAATCCAACAAGACCCTTAGGACCTTAATACTGTGTCCAGTAAATGATAGTAGACTAGAACAGTGAGAACAGGATAGTGGGTAGGTTTGGTATTGTACAAACATTTATTACAAATAAGGGAGGGAAACCTGAGGCCTGTAAACAGTAAATTAATATGAAACAAATATAAAGGTATGTTATCAGGCACTCGCAGGAAATAAAGAAGTAGAACACCAGACAACAGAAAAACAACAGACATGAGTGGCTTACCCAGGATTTGAACACTGGACCTTCCGTGCGACAACCCCGCCTAGCCATGCAAGCGAATCACACTATCCGCTCTGCCATCTACGCATCATCAAAAAATGATGTTTCAATGGCAGGTCAATAGTGCGAACCACAATACACGACACCAGAAGTCCTCCATGGGCAGTTCAGCCTATTAATGACGCAATCACTTCTGTTGTATTTCTATCAAGCAGTATAGGCCGAATCCAACAAGACCCTTAGGACCTTAATACTGTGTCCAGTAAATGATAGTAGACTAGAACAGTGAGAACAGGATAGTGGGTAGGTTTGGTATTGTACAAACATTTATTACAAATAAGGGAGGGAAACCTGAGGCCTGTAAACAGTAAATTAATATGAAACAAATATAAAGGTATGTTATCAGGCACTCGCAGGAAATAAAGAAGTAGAACACCAGACAACAGAAAAACAACAGACATGAGTGGCTTACCCAGGATTTGAACACTGGACCTTCCGTGCGACAACCCCGCCTAGCCATGCAAGCGAATCACACTATCCGCTCTGCCATCTACGCATCATCAAAAAATGATGTTTCAATGGCAGGTCAATAGTGCGAACCACAATACACGACACCAGAAGTCCTCCATGGGCAGTTCAGCCTATTAATGACGCAATCACTTCTGTTGTATTTCTATCAAGCAGTATAGGCCGAATCCAACACTGTTCTAGTCTACTATCATTTACTGGACACAGTATTAAGGTCCTAAGGGTCTTGTTGGATTCGGCCTATACTGCTTGATAGAAATACAACAGAAGTGATTGCGTCATTAATAGGCTGAACTTCCCGTGGAGGACTTCTGGTGTCGTGTATTGTGGTTCGCACTATTGACCTGCCATTGAAACATCATTTTTTGATGATGCGTAGATGGCAGAGCGGATAGTGTGATTCGCTTGCATGGCTAGGCGGGGTTGTCGCACGGAAGGTCCAGTGTTCAAATCCTGGGTAAGCCACTCATGTCTGTTGTTTTTCTGTTGTCTGGTGTTCTACTTCTTTATTTCCTGCGAGTGCCTGATAACATACCTTTATATTTGTTTCATATTAATTTACTGTTTACAGGCCTCAGGTTTCCCTCCCTTATTTGTAATAAATGTTTGTACAATACCAAACCTACCCACTATCCTGTTCTCACTGTTCTAGTCTACTATCATTTACTGGACACAGTATTAAGGTCCTAAGGGTCTTGTTGGATTCGGCCTATACTGCTTGATAGAAATACAACAGAAGTGATTGCGTCATTAATAGGCTGAACTGCCCATGGAGGACTTCTGGTGTCGTGTATTGTGGTTCGCACTATTGACCTGCCATTGAAACATCATTTTTTGATGATGCGTAGATGGCAGAGCGGATAGTGTGATTCGCTTGCATGGCTAGGCGGGGTTGTCGCACGGAAGGTCCAGTGTTCAAATCCTGGGTAAGCCACTCATGTCTGTTGTTTTTCTGTTGTCTGGTGTTCTACTTCTTTATTTCCTGCGAGTGCCTGATAACATACCTTTATATTTGTTTCATATTAATTTACTGTTTACAGGCCTCAGGTTTCCCTCCCTTATTTGTAATAAGTGTTTTTTCCGCACGTAAAGTTGTTTGAAGAAGTTGTGCGAAGAGTGTATACCGCACCAAGGACAGTCTGTACATTGTTACTGTGTAGTCGGAGAGACTGTGTATGAAAACTGCAGGTCATTATGCCTTACAGGCAGTGTTAACCCAAGTAGTTAGTTCAGTATGTTGACTAGATGTGTGATATCCAGGACATGTATGTGAACGTTATATTAAATGTCAGGGAACTGTAATCAGTGGCGTTGGGTTGATTTGTGCGAGCCAGTGTTTATCACCATCTTCATCTACACCCACGCCACACCCCACCATAATAATATTATTCCTCACAAGTGGGGACATTCATCGTATAAACAGCCATTCTGACAGCTGGGGGCTCGAATAAGGAGTAAAGTGAACCTGGGGAAGTAAGGAGATATCAACTACTTCACCCCTGCATCGACGAATGTAAACATACTATTATTGTTACACTGGGCTGGCGAGATACGCTCCTGAAGTCAAAAGATACTCTCAGACAATCAACGGAGAGCAAGTCCTGACCTACTGACCGTTTGAGATACTTGGTACAGCAGTGTTGTCAAGCTGTGTCCTGCTTGAAATAGTTGTGCTACGTTACAGAAATCTGCGCAGGAGAATTATCCGGAAAGAACTTACTGAACTTTCAGTCTTGCTTTGGTTGACGAGGTGTGCTGCCCGGTAGAACTACAAAGCTGACCTGTCCTACAGTTTTGCACTGGCCTGTTGGAGTGTGTCGTTTTCAGTTTGAGTTTCTGCGTCACGTGATGTGCTGTGTGTGCTGTTTTACATCCTTTCATCAAGTCGCCAGGAAAGCCAAGTATGACAAGTTCTTCAGCCTAGTGGTGTGTCAAGTTACCTATACTGATACGTATTATTTTTTATAAATTAGTATTGATTGTTTGTGTATTCGTTTTATTCGGTTAGTCCTATCGTTTGTGTAAGTCACTTCGTGTGGTGTGTGTTCGTTTGATTTGCACAGTTAGTTTAGGCTTGTTGACCTTTTGTGAATCTGTTGTTATCTTGAGTTTTTGCATTCTTTGTTGTGTTATTTGTACGTTTGTATGTTTTATTTGATGTTGTACATTATAATACTTGCCTTTATTTTTTCAGGGTTATTGTAATTAGTTTGTAGTATATTAGGATAGATATTTGTTTTGTTTTGTTTTATTTGAAGTAATAGCTTACTTATATTCATTTAACTAGGTTAGACCTAGATTATAAGCATTAGGCCTATACTTACTTATTTAGTAGTTAGTATTCTAGACATATTTTACATTAGCATTAGTGTTTATAGTATAGTTCTGATTAGATGTTAATAGTTTTCTGTTTCTATTTATTCAGAATTTGTGTCAGTGAGCTGGAGTGCGATATCCCAGTACGTCTTATACTGTTACTGCAGAATTTCAGCCTTGATTGGACCTGCCACTCAAGACACTACTTCAGAGATAAGTCGATATATTTCGTGCAACATATACTCTTCTCTGTTTAACATACCACTTAAGCTTTCTCTGGTTGTCATCCATTGTGCAGTGTTTGTATTCGTTGCGTTTATTTTTGGCTAGGCCTATATTTTTGGGTGAGATTAATATATCTTTCTTTCCCGGAAGGAATTTGTATTGATCTATCTATAGGTCTTGTGAAATTAATTCCATTTTTGTCTGCCGGTCTTATGTAGACGCGGAGGTGTAGACAGTTGGTAAATTAATTGAACATTTATTTGCGTTAGCTGTTTAAGTCTGGTTGGTATATCCATTGTCGTGTAAATAATAGTATTTCTCATGTGGTGTTCACATATGGTTTTCTTGCATCAGTTCTTACTATCACTGCAAATAAGTTCATTTTACAGTTCCCATCGTTGCGGTTGTGTTTGCAGGCGTGGTATTATAATCCTATACCTATTTTTCTTTTACTTTCATCTGTCATCCCCCCACCTGTGGGTTATTGTTTGTCTTTCTTGTACTTGTAGTGTATTTCATCATCACCAGATCCATTTGTCTTCTTGGATATCATTTATATATTTCTATGCATGACTTGATATGTATCAGTATTGAGAATGAGTGCTATAGGGTAGGCATTTGTAATTGGTTATTTAAGCATTCATTATTTCATTAGTATTTCTTGCTTTGCTGTTGCAGCAAGAGTCTTAGGTGGGACTATTTTCATTAAATAGTGTTATCCACAATTTCATAGGCTATAGTATTGCTCAAAGAAATTTAGACATGGGCAATTCTGCAGGATCCATGGATGATTCGTTTTCATCATGGGATGATCCGATGCAAGAATGCAGTAGAACATGTGAGAACAGAAGAAGAAGGATAGCTCTGAGAGAGCTGGCATTAGCAATTAGGAATGGTGATGCATATGAGGTGTATAACTCTCATATAGAAGTAAGAAAGAGAGATAGTGTGAAAGTTTATCAGTTGAAAATGAGTACTTTTGAGACTAAGGTACAACGAAAATGCAGTCAATACAAGGAAAGACCTAAATCGGATTTGGAAAAAAAATCTGATTCAGCGGTGACTAAGGTTAAAACTGAAACAAGGAGTGTGTCAGTACAAATTGAGATGCATGATGTTGCTGTCCAGACTGATGACACTTGGGAAAGCACTTCATTTCCAAATGAGTTGTCATCGACAGTGACTGAAGTCAAGATACCGGATAAGGGTAGAATAGATAATGATTCAGTCAAGAGTAAGGAAATAGTAAGATCACAGGTAGAAAACCAAAGGAGTGGTGCAAAGACTACAGAGCTAACCATAAAAGCATCTGAGGAACCAGATTGTGTTCCAGTGTCTATACATGCAGAGACATGTTACACATCCCAAGAAGTCACTACTCAAGAGAGTGTGTTATCGTCTGATACAGACCAAGTAGATATAGACAAAGTGATTCTAGAGGAAGAAACCTATGAGGGGAAAACGCAAAGGATAATAGAGTTTTACAGAGCTAAACAGCAAAGACTAGAAAGGAAAGTAGAAGAGACATATGAAGAAATAGAGGATAAATACAAAGCTGAAATGCAAAGATTACAAGGGGATTATGAGACGGCATGGAGAAGCGAAGAGGGAATAGCCAAATTAGAAGTGGAGGAAAACAAAGCAATAGAGGAGAGATACAGGGCTCGAATCCAAACAATAAATGAGCAATATGAGGCTGCAAAGAAAATTCGGGATGAGTTAGATAAAACGATAAAGGAGCTAGACAAGAAACTAGAAGAAAAATCTAAGGCTGCAATTCAAGGATTAAAAGATCAAGCCAAAGCAAGAGAGTGCACTCAAGGGAGTGCTTTATTGGCTAACACAGATCAGTTAGAGATAGACAAATTGATTCAGGAAGAAGGTACTTTTGAGGGAAAGAGTAGAAGATTAGAAGGAAAATTCAAGATTGTTGAGCAGTTACTGATAAAGGAATACTGTGATGAGATTACAGTGATACAACGTTAAAATTCCTCAATTTATAAAGATAACAGGTAAAATAACATGTAGGGATAAAATTATAGGTAAGGTACGCTGATACATTCTCGCCCATGTCCGCGTTTTCTAGCGCCATTGAAACTAACTAGTTATACATGCAGACTAAACGAACTATCTTTTTAAACGGGGTGGAAACGGAGATAAAAGAAAAAAATTGTGACGGTCTTAACACGTGTTTGAATCTAAAAAGTCTAGAAGACGCAATTTGTAGTTTTTTTTTTAAAGAAAAAAATTACGCCACTAGTGACACAAGGTAAGGAAATGGACAAAAAACGACCTTAGCTCTTGTTAGAAACAGACGTATCTTGGACGGTTTACTGTAATTAGTTGTTTTAGTTTGAATATAGCGGCAAACGCCGTGAACTAGGGCACAAAAACAAATTTCAAAACGAAACTTGAAAAAAGTAGTTTTTTCTAAATAACAAGTTTAGGAGAATTAAAAACTAGCTAGTTTGATAGCCCATCTTTAGCAGAGAAATAATATGCTTTTAATTACACAGACGGACAGATAACACGGAAGATATTGACGAAAGACTGTATTGTTCAAATCAGAATAGCAGACAGTTATTTGTGCATATTTTCACTAAAGTTATATTTTGACGCGTCCTTGAGCGAAACGCATAAACCCAAACTGCCTATGGACTAGGGGCAGGATAGGAGGGTAGAAGCTAAAAATAACTTAGCATAGAATCTTAGAAGTAGGGGGAGACAAAAAATGTGTTTAGTTTTTTTCTTGTAGTTTCTTCCAAAAACAAGTGTAATTTTGGGAAAAGCCAAGTTGAGACGGACGGACCGACAGACAAATACTACACACTAGACAGAGACTGGACCGAAATTGGACATTTGTAGTTTCAATATTTGAAAAGTAGAGGGGAAGTCCGCCGATTGGACAGAAGATTTAATATGGTAGAAAAAACTCTAGAAGCAATTGTCATTTTGTATAAGACAGTCCATTGACACAGTACGTTAATGCTAGAGGTGTGATTTCCAGGAAATATTAAATATTATCAGTGGGACGCCAGAATCTAGCCAGCAGCTCAGCTGAGTTTTGCTAATACTACATAACTGTGTTCTCAATTCTGAATTGTGGTAAGGGGAAACGTTCATTAACCCTTTTATTTAATATTTAATATTTTCAGTGATTGATACTGCCATGACCTGAAAAAGGATTACGACAAGTGAGTGCTTACTCTAGGTCCCCAGCAGCAGTCCAGGGCCTAGAGGCAAAACCAATAATATAGGAAAACATATCTAAGACTATGGAAGACAGATTTATAATTGAAATCAGTGGGAACATATCACCCACCTTATTTGATGGAAGAGGAAACTATTGAACATATTTTGGATGCAATACAGTCATGGAAAACTGGTGCTATGTGATACCACCTGGGTGAGATGTGCTAAGTTGGTCAGAGAGATCTGACCCAATCTTTGGTAATTTTGTTTTGCTTTATTGTGTATAAAAATTGGTGCAGTAAGCAGTGTGTTGACACATGGCACAAATTTTGGTTTCAGAGTTTCTGGTCTGGCACTATGCTAGTGCCAAATGCTTTGTAGAAGTCCAAGTATGGATGCCTAAGAAGCCTACCATTTCACTCTAGCTATTGTGAGGAGTGGGCCACTGGAATTCTGTACTGCTTCGTCACAGGCCAGTTAAGTTGAATACCTGGCCTGCTGAAGATTCATCATACTAACTACAATAAAAGAAATAAATAAAACTTTGTTGTATAAAACTATACCCATTCAATATTCCAAAGACACTGAATATTATAATACAGAGATTGGGCATGATGACACCACCCGACTAGACATCCAGTGCTAGTTTTCCAAAGACACTGTAGTTCGTGTTGATATTAACCAATGTAACAACATACCTATGTACGAAAATTTCATTTTGATTATGCAATATATATATATATATATATATATATATATATATATATATATATATATATATATATATATATATATATATATATATATATATATATATATATATATATATATATATATATATATATATATATATATATATATATATATATATATATGCACTTTTATTGATAAATACATATTGTTTCATACGTCCTGACCAGAAGAACATTTGGTTCAGGACTAAATAAATTTAAAAGATTGTCAAATTTAACTTTTAAAACCAGTGTTATTTGATTTGATCATAGAGATTATTATCATTATTAGACTTAGTATTTACATGTGTGTGTCTGTGTATTTTATTACCTACACATCACAATTCATTACCCTAGACATTAAACGTAGCTAACATACATATTAGTAGAATAAGTCTGTTTGAGGTCGTAAGTGGTAGCAGAAAGGCCTTCTGTACTCACATAAAATTTTATCTTCAGGAGCATTCACAGCTGACCTCATCCAGTACACTAGGTAACGAAGCAACCACACAATAACATCAAAAACCACTACAAATACAAAGATGGTAGTCGAAGAATAGAGGAGGAATTCAAGGTGGATAGGAACGGGATAGTAGTTGAGTATAAAGGTAATACTCAAATTAAAGAGGAACATTGCAGGGTCCTGTCAGCTCGGTGGAAGGAGAAATGTAATGCTGTAGGCAAGAGTATCTTTGATAAACTTCAAGCACTAGAAGAGCAATTTAAGGCTGGAAAAGAAAGATTAGAGCAGCAAGCCGAGGCATTGAAAAATCAAGTTAAATCTATGGAAGAGCAACACGAGACTACATCTGATACAGATCTGTCCGATTTGGAGAAGGTACCAAAAGATGCAGAAATTCAATGCAAAAAGGATAAGATGGAGCATATTGCATCTGTAGCCAAAGTAGCAGTAACGGAAGCTACTGAATCTGCTAAGAAAGAGGTATGGAAGACAGTAATAGATGGTCTCAAGGGAGAAGGTGCTGGAATTACAGCTCAATTAGAGTTATTACTGGCTTTCAATTTCAAAGGCAAATGTGCAGCTAAAAGTAAAGAGCCGCTGAAATTGTTGATGTTTAATGCCATCAAAACTTTACCACCAGATAAGTGGAACATAGACGATCTCTTCGCATTATTGAAGATCTTGTGTTATTTGGAGATACTGTTGTGACCTTTGTGGTGATAATTGATGAAGTTGCTTGAGTGCTGGCAAGAGATGTGTTAGATGTGTGACACATTTTATGTTGTAAGATAGTTGAGAGCTGATGGGAAGATAGTGATATCTGTGACCCATGATTGGAAGTGGAAATTTATGACCCTGTGTAAAGACACAATATGTTAGATATATCTCTCAGATCATGTCCCTGTCCATCATTTATGTATGTTTACCACGGAAGAGAATGTTTGAGTGGTATGGACAGTGGAGTATAATGTGGCATGAAAGGAAAGAATGCATTTTGGGAAATAGCCAAATTTTCTTTCCTAATCTGGATAATTATTTTATTTCCAGAATTTAGGTATCCAGTAGTGTAGGAAACCTTGGGACTGCTACTACTTGAAGCACTTTATGCCATCACTGAGAGTGTCTTGACATGGTCATCGGTCATCAGGTTGCTGAGATGCTCTACAGTCTCCATGTGGTTAAGAATTTATCCTGTGCGTTCATGATCTTTACAGGGTGTACATTGGTGTACTTAGATATATGGTGTGATGTATACATACTGCAATTTTTGAAATTGTAATGTATATAATTGTTTACAGTGGCTGACACTATGTAGTATGAGGGTAAAAATGTTGATGTTGCATTTTTTTTTAATTTAAAGGGAATCAGTCACTGCAGAGTAAAAGACTTGCATTTATGGTAATGATGATGTATGATACTGTTGTGATAGTCCTCTGCAGTAAGGATTACAGTGAGAGAGAGGAATGGAAATATCCAATTGTGTTTTCCTTAGAGAGTCTAGTTGCTGGAAAACTCATGCTCGACATGAGCATTGTCTTAGAAATTTATGAAGCAGTGGAGCAACAGCTACCAGTGTCTGCCAGTACTTCACAGATACAATTGTGATTGAGCTAAGTTTTGGTTAGAAGAATTGAAGGAATATGAGAGGAATTTATCATTGTGGATCATACCGATCACAGTGGAGGAAACTAGATCTTCGCAGTGTGGATTAGAAAGAGTTGAAAGCTTTTGGTGTTAAAGTAAATTGCACCCATCTCATGTTGAAATTGGGATTTATGCATGACATTCATGGGAGAGATACACATAGTGGTAGAGCAACTTGGTTGGTTGTTAAATATTTTTCTGTACTGTACCTAACTGAGGTACTACTGTGGGTTAGACTTTACATTTTTGAGAGAAATTGTTGAGAATTTTTGCGCAATGATGTATTTTGGATAAAAGTAGCTGAGATGTGAGATTTTTTTCGAAACGGTTGTGTAATTGCATACACCTCTGTAGGTTGTCTAAATTTTTTTGAATGGATCTGTATAGTATTTATTGTTATGAAATTGCATTCAACTATTTAATTTGTCTCCATTAGTGGAATGGTATGACAGTATGGTGTAATCATTTGCTCCATGTGAGAGGTAGTATGGAGAACTGAGGTATGGGTTAGAGTGTGACTCACCCATCGTTTAGTGTATAAGTGTTCCAGTCACAGTAATAGGACAACTGTTTCAGTAAGACCGTATGTTTGCATCCAATTATGTGTTGGTACATGAGGGGTTCTGTGGCTTGTACTCTTCGGTGCAAAACTTCGTTTTCCATCTGGAGAGGGGGATGGATGTCACAGAACATTTTCATGAGTATGAATGATGATAGTGTTTGGTGTAAGGATCACTGAACGGTTGTTAACACTTGGTGAAGTGTAACTCAGCTATTGAGTTAATGTCTGACTTTATGTCAACATGGTGTGACTTGTTCATGCGTTGAGAGAAAGCATGTAGTGAACACAAGTCTGGTGTGACTGGGTGATTCTGTGTTTGACCGCCGAGTTGAGCGGGGTATTCTGTGATTTGGAAGCCGAGCTCTAAGCTCGTATTTGTGACTGTATCTTTCATATGTGGGATTATTATATTAATGGTGTATTATATCAATGATATGAATTATCATACAGGCGACGGTTTTTCCGCCTAAGAGTGTTCTAAGAGGAACTTTGTTAATAAGTATAATGTAGACATAATGGTTATGTCATTGTTGCGCTAAACTTGTCGCAACTTATTCTGACTATTTATTCTGACTACTTATTCTGACCATGCATTCTGACTATATTTAATTTTTTAATGCATGGGAAGTAACTCATGGAATTGTAGTCACTTTTATTTCTACAGTCGTCTAATCTTGATAGCATCGTCAAGAAGTTGTCTTATCTTGATAGCTAGGGTTGTTGATAATTTGTGGGTGAGCGATTTTAAGTCATAACCATGTATGGAGCGTTTTCCTAGAAACAGTTGGCAACTTGCGATGTCATTTCCTTTTAAGGTTCGAAATCTTCAGACGAACATCGTAGAACATTCTTCGTTTCGTAAGTTAGCTGAGCTGTATTCGATTCGCGCGTTCTGCGCATGTCCTAGATTGTGTCATTGTTTAAATGATTTCTGCCCAGGTCAGTCTGAGCAGAATTGCTGGTGAAGCGAGACGTAGCGTTGTGCTGGCGTCTTCGCTGATATTATTCAGGAAGGAGTAATCATCATTGTTGTTCCTTTTTTGAGATGATATATCTCTATGCTATTCAAAGTGCCGGGAGGCCTATGTGATTTATGTGATTTAATTCCTGATGAACAGGTAACTGAATCGTTTCTCAGTAACTTTATCGCCATTTTGTGATGTTGACATTTTTGCCTAGCCTGCCTTATTAACGAGTCTATGATATGACGAGTTTGCTCAGCTCACGATCCACTTATATTGTCACGCATCGATTGATGCCTGTCCTAAGGACTATTTGCTTCCTGAACTTTAATGATGGATCTAGGTTTGATACCTTTGTTGTGTAAGGAACATAGAGGACGATAATATGACGCTCAAAAGACATGCCTGTCTTGTTGAGGTCGGATATAGGAGACTAGATTTAATCTCCCATTTGATATCTACTAGCTATGATGGAAAGGGAAAGCTTACCACCTGACTACATGCACAGCTGTTTATGATATCCTAAGAAGGCATATAATGTACCATTATTATTGATGATGTTTGCTGTTCCTGCTACATTGACTACGTCGATGATGTAATGACTGTTTGATCGTACCTATGAAGTACCTGCTTGTTTATGTCTACACACCTCGTCATTGTGGCGTCTATAATAAATGATCAAAACGTCACGAGGTTTTACAATGTTCATTGACTCCATACGTCGTGATTTGGTGTGACGTTCCTGTTGGAACCGTACTTGTCTGACTGTACATCTACCTCATACACGCATACCAGACCTAAGACACCATAAATCATCACTCAACATTTTGGAGTCGCTACATATTTGGTGGCCAGTCCAAAGGCATTCGATAAGCCCACCACGTCTCAACATTGATTTGATTTGGTGAGCATACTCGGGGTCCCTTACCCACTTCAACAAAATCTACACTTCAACATTCTTCAAGACATCAATATACAGAATTTTCAAAGTACCCGGCGTTGCCCGGTAAAAATATCGAAATTGCAACTTTTTGCTTGAAGCAAGAAATTTGACAGTACCCGGCGTTGTTAATGATATTGCCGGATAATACAAGTTGCTGCTATGAGTTCTTGAGAAGGCCAAGTACCGTTTGAAGTAATCTACTTTGGATAAGAAGGACAAGGGCCGAAACAACACTACATTCTATATATAAGAAGCTCAAGTACCATCGTCATGGCAGTTGGAGCATTCCAGATGTACCATCATCGTTGGATCTTCATTCCTTAGGACGCTGATTGTCATCTGTTTTTTCTGCAGTGGCTGACGTTTGGATACCCATAAGTTAAGTGGCCTGTTTGTTTGTGAACTGTGCCCTTATACTTCTACTGAGTCTTCTGTGTTTCATCTCATTCTTTTGTTATATGTTATATATTTATATGTTATTTGTATATTTATATTTATATGTTTATGTGTCTGCGGGTTTTCGGTTGGGCGGTGTCTCCCTTAGATCATACCATGTCATAGAGGTTGTCTATCGTGAGCGTTTTCTGCAGGGTGTGCAAATTTCCGATACTGGAATTTGCAAAGCGACTTCTGTTGCTATTTTTTGTTAGTTGTGATGACATGTGTTAGTATTGTTTTCGTTATTTTTCTACATTTTTTAGTTCTATTTTGATTTGTTTGTATTTGCTAGCCTACTCTTTCCTATTGTTTAGTTTCATACACCATCTATGTTTATACACTGTGGTGTCTTGTATTTGTAATATCTTCTCGCAGATATCATCACATTTTTTGTGATATTTCTTTAATTTTCGCTTTATTTTTTGTTGATTTCTGCGAATGTTTTCGTATAGTTGCTAAATCTTTGTTATTGTTTACATTGTATTGTTTACATTGTATTGTTTACAGTGTAATGTTTACATTGTTACTGTTTACATTGTGATTGTGTTTACATAGTCATTGGTTACACTTATAGTAGTTAATTCACATTTGATAGTGGGTTATGCTTATGCATTACTACTACACTGATGATTAATAAATGATGAATAATATTACTTACAGTAATTAATTCAGATTGGATAATCGATTATGCTGATGCACCACTACTATACTGATGATAAATAAATGATGAATAGTATTGTGCACTATTGAATGGGAAGTGCACCTATGATCAAGAGTTGATTGATGATATTTCAAAAAGGTCTATACACAAGGTCTTTGATTTAAGACTTGTTTCCCACAGATATTGGGATAATAATATACTGTTGTGAGTAAGCAAGTACTTCATTTAAGACTTGTTATAATTAAATTTGAAATAAGATAATTAATTATTTCAGGTTGTGGACTCATATTGTTACTCATCATGTCTACATTTGAGCACTTTATTGAGCAGGGTAAATTGCTTGGGAAGACTGGTGATAAGTTAGAAGAATTTGCGACTTCTCAATATGCCAAGGCATTGAAGTCGGAAGAAAAGAAAAGGAAGGAGCAAACTGAACAAAAGAAAATAGAAGCTGAGAATTTGAAACTGCAGATGCAGGTGGATGAAAAAAGATTCCAAATGAAAATGGAAAAACAAAAAAGAGAAGCAGAAGCAAAAGCTGAAGAGAAGAGACTACAGATTGAGTATGAAAATAAAAGACTTGAAAAAGAGGCTGAAAATAAAAGACTTGAAAAAGAGGCTGAAGAAAAAAAGTTACAAAGAGAAGCAGAGATTGAAAATAAAAAACTTGAAAGAGAAGCTGAAGAAAGGAAGTTACAAAGAGAGTCTGATGAGAGAAAAGCAAAAATGGAGCATGAAGAAAAACTCTTAGCTTTGGAAGTTGAGAAATTAAAGTTGATGAACATGGGTAATGCTAATGATGCAAATAAGGTCTCAGATAAGACTAATGCAAGCACTTTCAAACTTAATCTACCACCATTTAATGCTTCCATCGACGATATAACATTCTATCTGGATAGATTTGAAACTTCATGTAAAGTACATAACATAGATAAATCACTGCATGTTTATCATTTGTCCAAGATACTTAGAGGTGATGCTTTGAGTATGTTAAGCATGGTAGATGAGCCTGACAAGAACAACTATGAGGTTGTCAGGGCTATATTGTTAAAGAAATACCAACTTGACGAAGACGGCTATCGTCTTCAATTTAAAAATATGTTGCCAGAAACTGGAGTGCAATTCTCTGAATTCATTTCAAAGATACGTCTTACTTTTTTACGTTGGGTGGAGCTGTCTAAGACAGAAAAAACTTATGAAGGACTTATGGACTTAATACTTAGAGACAAAGTCATGTCTTCTGTCAATGAGTCTTTCCTTGCTTTCCTTCATGAACGTAAACCTAAAACAATAAAAGAAATGGAAGATTTCTGTTGCCAGTATATAACTGCGCATCCTCACGTAACCATTGGTAACTCTAAAGTAAAAGAAGGTCTGCCAGTTGCTTCGGCAGCACCTTATGGTCAAAACTCTAGTCATAGATTCCAACAAAATTTTGATAGGAAAAGTAACCGTAGTTACGGTCAAAATTATGGAAATCAATTTCAGGGTGATTCTTCTTCGAAGAATTGGAGACGAGCTGACAGTCCTCGTTACTTCCAACCTAATAATTTTAGGCATTTCAGAAGAGGATATGGTAACAGAGGCTTTTCCTCGCGTAGACCTCAAAACCAAACAAATAGATGTTCACATCAATGTGGACATGATAATAATCATGGAAACTGTAGTTCAAAACAGGATAACAGTTATAATAGAGACAATAATAACTACAGAGATAATAACAACAGTGATAACTTCAGAGGTAATAGTAGTCGCGGTAGATCTCAATACAAAAAAAAGAGATATCAGCAGGCTAACTCGGTTCAACAAGAATCTCAGGGAGCCTGTAATCAGGTTTCTGATAATAAAAACTCTGACGCTGTCACTTGTTCTTCTTTTGACTTTGGGAGAGCAAACAAGTGCCCCCAATGCAGTACTTTGTTCGAACCGACTACAATATCGACTTTGAGTTGTGGTCACCCTCTCCCCGCTCTTCCTGCTTCGGTTGCACATGACGGGAGAGGTTCTCTAATCCTACATAAGGGTCTTGTTAATAATACTCCGGTCTCACTACTTTTCGATTCCGGATGCACCACTATTGGTGTTAGACAATCGCTTGTAGATCCATCCTGTGCTACAGGAAGGGTTATCAAATGTGTCACATTTGGCGGCACTCTAGAGAAATATCCTACTGCTGTAATTCACATTGCCACTCCTTTCTTTACGGGAGATGTGCATGCCTGTCTCTTACCTAATCCTATTGCGGACCTTATTATTGGTCGTATCCACGGAGTTAGGGAATGTACCCCACAGCAGATTGCTGCTTGGGAAGATGATAATATGCAAGCTACCAATGCAGTGGTTACAAGAGCACAAGCTCTACAAACACCGCAAACTTCGTTGAATAATGATAATGAAGTTCATAGCCAAGATAGTACCTTGGTTATTTCTCGTGACTCGTTCATAAAATTACAAGAAGAAGATCCTACGCTAAAAAAATTCTTCATTCTTGCGAAGAAAGGTGATCCGAATCAGGATACAAATAGAAAATCTTGGATTGCAATGAGAAACGGCGTACTTGTACGTATGGTACAAGACTCGGCTACGTCAGCACATTCGCAAATTCTTGTTCCCAAGAGTATGAGAGTGCAAATATTGCAACATGCTCATGACTCGCAATGTGCTGGACACATGGGATTTTCCCGTACAAAGTCGAGAGTCCTTGCGGCTTTCTTTTGGCCCTTTGTTAACAAGGACATTCGTATATACTGCCGATCATGTCAGGTATGTCAGGAGGTCAAATCTAGAGGACCACGACATGCTGCGCCTATCCAGGCTGCTGACATCCCTATTCGGCCATTTCAGAAAATGGCCATAGATATTATTGGCCCTTTTAAGATAAAGTCGGCCAGAGGACATCAGTTTATCCTTACATGTGTCGATATGTGCACACGTTGGCCAGAGGCTATCCCTCTAAAGAGCATATCTACTACAGATATCGCAGATGCTCTTTGGCTGATATTTTCTCGCTTGGGGTTCCCCAGAGAAATACTGTCAGACCATGGCACTCAACTCATATCTGATACTATGTCTCAAGTAATGTCTACCTTACACATTAAAAGATCTCTCAGTAGCATCTATCATCCTATGTCTAATGGGTTAGTTGAGCGTCTGAATAGAACGCTCAAGACTTTGCTTGGTAAGATAACTGAAGATCATCCTCAAGATTGGGACAGGGTTTTACCCGCGGCTCTCTTTGCCTATAGAGAAGTCCCTAATGAACACACAGGATTTTCTCCCTTCGAACTTGTCTTTGGCGCGCGTCCGCGCGGCCCTATGTCTTTATTACACGATCTCATCACTGCCGATGATATTAGTGATGACACTCAATCTTCATATGAGTATGTCATTGCTCTTAGGCAAAAGATCATTGAGGCATGCAAACTAGCGACTGCTTCGTCAGAAATTGCTAAAGAAAAAGCAAGGCAGTTTGCTAACAAGAACAGATGTCTACGACAACTTTGTCCAGGTGACAAAGCATTCGTCCTACTCCCCAGTAGGGAAAATAGACTTCTTATTGCATGGAAAGGTCTGTATGCAATAGTCTCACGAATTTCCGATGTTGACTATGTGGTCGATATAGATGGAAAGCATAAAACTTTCCATATCAACATGCTGACGGAATTTCATGAGCGTCCAGACTATTTGCTGCCTATTTTTCAGGCAACGGACGAATCTTCTGTACCTCATGGTCATTACTCATCCCTGTCTGTCATACAGGATGAGGAATCTGTTTTTTCTGATGTGAATCTCCCTCTTCCAGTGGTTCCACTACATTCCATGGAATCTTGGAAAGATGTCTCCATTTCTCCTAATCTTTCTGTTGATGAACATCGTCAAGTCTCGTCGATGTTACAGACATTTAAGGATGTTCTAACCGACATCCCTGGTCACACGCATGTCATAGAACATGACATAATTCTTACCGACAATAATCCTATTAGGGTTAGGCCTTATCCTATCCCTATACACTTTCAGTCACAAGTGGAAAAGGAATTGGATGAAATGATTCAATTAAACATAATTGAACCATCGACTTCACCATATTCTTCTTCCATGGTTATTGTCCGGAAGAAAGATAAGAACATACGAATTTGCGTTGATTATCGCAAATTAAATCAAGTCACAAAGTTCGATGCTGAACCTATGCCTTTACTAGAAGATCTACTTATTAGACTTTCTAATTCTAGATTCTTCACTAAACTTGACTTGTCAAAAGGTTATTGGCAAGTGCCTTTAGCAGATCATGCCAAACCTCTGACTGCTTTCTCTACACCTAGGGGTTTATTTCAATGGAATGTAATGCCCTTCGGTCTTATGAACGCCCCTGCTACTTTCGTTCGCATGATGCGTCGAATTCTTTCTCATCGTTCAGATGTCATCGCATACTTAGATGATATCTGTCTCTTCAGTGATTCTTGGGAAGATCACTATTTGGGTTTATATGACCTACTGTCCACTCTACGTGAGTATAATCTGACAGCAAAACCTTCTAAAGCTTATATTGGTTTTGGTGAAATTTCTTTCTTGGGTCATCGTGTTGGTCATGGTCTCTTGAAGACAGAAGACCACAATACTTCGAAAATATTGAACATCTCTGTACCTAAGACGAAGAAACAAGTCCGGAGTCTCTTGGGGTTAATTCAATTCTATGGGAGATTTATTCCGAATCTATCTTCGATAATGGCACCTCTTTCAACGTTGTTGAAGAAAGGGTCGCCTAATCTGATTCGTTGGTCTCAGGAATGTCAATCTTCCTTAGACCAGATTAAAAGTATATTTTCTTCTCCTCCCATCCTAAGATTACCTACTCTTGATAGAACTTTTGTTCTTCGAAGTGATGCTTCATCCACTGGGATCGGAGCAGCACTTATGCAGGAATATTCACAAATTCTGCATCCTGTCATGTACATTTCTAGAAAACTAAATGCGGCAGAGAGGAACTACTCGGTTTTAGACCGTGAATTGTTGGCTATGGTTTGGTCTATTCTCAAACTACAAAGATTCCTCCTGGGCGCACATTTCATTCTAGAAACTGATCAGAAAGCTCTTACGGCTATTCAGACTAAGAACTTGAAGAGTTCGAGATCCACTCGATATGCTATTGCTCTTCAACCTTTCCACTTCACGGTACTAGCTATCTGTGGGTCGGATAATGTGATGGCTGACATTATGTCTAGATGCCCACATGATTCCAACTAATACTTCTGTCCTATTTCTAGATATACGACAGAGTCATAACACACCCATATTACTACAATACATTAGCACATCTGTCCTCCCTTTAGGTGAACACATATTATTGTGCTTTGTTATCATCTTCTTATGTTCCCATCTTTAATATAAGAAGAAGACTGAGTAGTTAATATAAGGGCCGAAAGTTTACTCGGCCACAATTGTTAATAATAATGTATTGTATAGTATGAAACTTAATGGCTATTAAATAGAATTATATTGGTTGTTTTTTCTCAGCACGTTATTGTTGATCTGAGAAGCTAACTTTCTGTTGTCAAACATGGAGAGCTCCACATTGTACTCTTTCCTTGGAACGACAAGAGATGTGTCCTGGATCGTCACTTATGTTTAATTTCATTATGTAATGATATTATTAAACATTTAGATAATGTAATATTTAACATTCAATATCAGATGTGTACATCCATTCTAAGCGGTATTAGAGTATGACACCGCTATTTGATTATAATGATATGAACTTGCATATTTATTTTGTATTTTCATGCAAGCGTAGTGTGTGTTGGTGGCACCTCCCCGATATATATTTTTTGAATCAGATTTTTTATCTGTTGAGAAATATTCTCACCAGACACTTTATGTGTCAATTTAGCCTCATAGTAGGCAGTGCGACTAGTTATCCCCGCATAATTCGTGCGTTGTTAAACCGCTTTTGGTTTTACTCTTGGATATTATAGAAAAAAATGTTGCACATTTTTTTTTATCGGGAGGGTGCGGTAATGTTGCGCTAAACTTGTCGCAACTTATTCTGACTATTTATTCTGACTACTTATTCTGACCATGCATTCTGACTATATTTAATTTTTTAATGCATGGGAAGTAACTCATGGAATTGTAGTCACTTTTATTTCTACAGTCGTCTAATCTTGATAGCATCGTCAAGAAGTTGTCTTATCTTGATAGCTAGGGTTGTTGATAATTTGTGGGTGAGCGATTTTAAGTCATAACCATGTATGGAGCGTTTTCCTAGAAACAGTTGGCAACTTGCGATGTCATTTCCTTTTAAGGTTCGAAATCTTCAGACGAACATCGTAGAACATTCTTCGTTTCGTAAGTTAGCTGAGCTGTATGCGATTCGCGCGTTCTGCGCATGTCCTAGATTGTGTCATTATTTAAATGATTTCCGCCCAGGTCAGTCTGAGCAGAATTGCTGGTGAAGCGAGACGTAGCGTTGTGCTGGCGTCTTCGCTGATATTATTCAGGAAGGAGTCCTCATCATTGTTGTTCCTTTTTTGAGATGATATATCTCTATGCTATTCAAAGTGCCGGGAGGCCTATGTGATTTATGTGATTTAATTCCTGATGAACAGGTAACTGAATCTTTTCTCAGTAACTTTATCGCCATTTTGTGATGTTGACATTTTTGCCTAGCCTGCCTTATTAACGAGTCTATGATATGACGAGTTTGCTCAG
This sequence comes from Oreohelix idahoensis, assembly GCA_024509875.1. Taxonomy (NCBI): domain Eukaryota; kingdom Metazoa; phylum Mollusca; class Gastropoda; order Stylommatophora; family Oreohelicidae; genus Oreohelix; species Oreohelix idahoensis. The sequence goes on along the minus strand of JAMPIV010009533.1, from coordinate 385,566 downwards.
CTCACGATCCACTTATATTGTCACGTATCGATTGATGCCTGTCCTAAGGACTATTTGCTTCCTGAACTTTAATGATGGATCTAGGTTTGATACCTTTGTTGTGTAAGGAACATAGAGGACGATAATATGACGCTCAAAAGACATGCCTGTCTTGTTGAGGTCGGATATAGGAGACTAGATTTAATCTCCCATTTGATATCTACTAGCTATGATGGAAAGGGAAAGCTTACCACCTGACTACATGCACAGCTGTTTATGATATCCTAAGAAGGCATATAATGTACCATTATTATTGATGCTGTTTGCTGTTCCTGCTACATTGACTACGTCGATGATGTAATGACTGTTTGATCGTACCTATGATGTACCTGCTTGTTTATGTCTACACACCTCGTCATTGTGGCGTCTATAATAAATGATCAAAACGTCACGAGGTTTTACAATGTTCATTGACTCCATACGTCGTGATTTGGTGTGACGTTCCTGTTGGAACCGTACTTGTCTGACTGTACATCTACCTCATACACGCATACCAGACCTAAGACACCATAAATCATCACTCAACACTTTGCAGTCGCTACAGTCATAGGTTACGCTTTTCCCGCCTAGGTGTGTTCCTGTTGGAACCGGAGTTATATTGCTGTTCCGGGAGAACAGTATAGGGCGTTGCAGTGTCCGCCCCTGAAGCTACCGTGAAGAAAGGCGACGCGTTTCCCGCCTGGTAGTTGGTTTTTGGAATAAATACAGGCGAAGTGTTTTGCTTACTGCCCCGAAGGAAGTAATGGAAAGATGGAAATAATATTTCTCAGAACTCCTGGATGGTGAGCATGGTGAAGCATCAGAAATGATAACCACTAGCACAGAAGAGAAAACCAATGATGGTGAAGATGACATAAAGATGGAAGAACTGAGGGCAGCACTAGAGAAAATCAAGATGGGCAAAGCAGCAGGGCATGATGGTATAACACCAGAAATGGTTAAGTACATAGGAGCATTAGGCGACCTATTACTCCTAAAGGTTCTACAGGCAGCATGGTGCAACAAGACCATACCAAAGGATTGGGAGATTGCCATCATAACACCAATTTTCAAAAAGGGCGACAATCGACAATGTGGAAACCATAGAGGCATATCCCTTCTCAGTGTCCCTGGTAAAATCTACTCTAGAATCCTAGAGCAGAGACTCCGACGCCTAGCTGAGCCACAATTGGATGAGGTCCAGTGCGGATTCCGAGCAAATCGAAGTACTCAAGACCTAATCTTCACACTCAGACAGCTGAGTGAAAAGGCCCTTGAGTATAAGAGTGAGATCCATCTTTGTTTCATAGATCTGGAAAAGGCGTTTGACAGGGTCCCCTGGAGCAAACTTTGGGACTGTTTGGCAAGGAAGAATATTCCAGCACCTCTGATTCATGCTATACAGAGCTTCTACAAGTCTTGCAGAAATTATGTGAGGACAGCAAACCGTAAGTCAGAAGAGTTCAGGACCACCACTGGTGTAAGACAAGGTGATATCCTATCAATATTAGACAAACATAAAGGTATGTTTTCAGGCACTCGTAAGAAATAAAGAAGTAGAACACTTGGACAACAGAAAAACAACAGACGTGAGTGGCTTACCAAGGGTTCGAACCCCGTACCTTCCGTACGACAACTCCGCCTAGCTATCAAGCGAATCACACTGACCCCACGGCCAGCTAGGCATCCCCAAAAAAGGATGCTTTACTGACTATTTATCAGTAAGAAACACAAGATAACACCGGAAGTATACAGTGGGCAACTCAGCCCCTTAATGACGCAATCACTTCTGTTGTTCCCCTATTAACAGTATGTGTCAGTCCAAACAAGACAAAGACCTTGATACTGGGTCCAGTAAATAGTAGAAGACTAAAGGACAATAGTATAGAACAGTGGGTAGGTTTCTGGTATTGTATGAACATAAATAACACATAGGGAAGGGAAACCCGAGGCCTGTAAACAGTAAATTAATATTAGACAAACATAAAGGTATGTTTTCAGGCACTCGTAAGAAATAAAGAAGTAGAACACTTGGACAACAGAAAAACAACAGACGTGAGTGGCTTACCCAGGGTTCGAACCCCGTACCTTCCGTACGACAACTCCGCCTAGCTATCAAGCGAATCACACTGACCCCACGGCCAGCTAGGCATCCCCAAAAAAGGATGCTTTACTGACTATTTATCAGTAAGAAACACAAGATAACACCGGAAGTATACAGTGGGCAACTCAGCCCCTTAATGACGCAATCACTTCTGTTGTTCCCCTATTAACAGTATGTGTCAGTCCAAACAAGACAAAGACCTTGATACTGGGTCCAGTAAATAGTAGAAGACTAAAGGACAATAGTATAGAACAGTGGGTAGGTTTCTGGTATTGTATGAACATAAATAACACATAAGGAAGGGAAATCCGAGGCCTGTAAACAGTAAATTAATATTAGACAAACATAAAGGTATGTTTTCAGGCACTCGTAAGAAATAAAGAAGTAGAACACTTGGACAACAGAAAAACAACAGACGTGAGTGGCTTACCCAGGGTTCGAACCCCGTACCTTCCGTACGACAACTCCGCCTAGCTATCAAGCGAATCACACTGACCCCACGGCCAGCTAGGCTGGACCCAGTATCAAGGTCTTTGTCTTGTTTGGACTGACACATACTGTTAATAGGGGAACAACAGAAGTGATTGCGTCATTAAGGGGCTGAGTTGCCCACTGTATACTTCCGGTGTTATCTTGTGTTTCTTACTGATAAATAGTCAGTAAAGCATCCTTTTTTGGGGATGCCTAGCTGGCCGTGGGGTCAGTGTGATTCGCTTGATAGCTAGGCGGAGTTGTCGTACGGAAGGTACGGGGTTCGAACCCTGGGTAAGCCACTCACGTCTGTTGTTTTTCTGTTGTCCAAGTGTTCTACTTCTTTATTTCTTACGAGTGCCTGAAAACATACCTTTATGTTTGTCTAATATTAATTTACTGTTTACAGGCCTCGGGTTTCCCTTCCTTATGTGTTATTTATGTTGATATCCTATCACCTTACCTCTTCATACTCCTTATGGACGATGTCATCAAGGCATGTAAGGAGAGAACAAGAAAGTATTCAGTGGGGTACTGGAAGATGAGACAGGTCTATATTTCGGAGCTGGCATTTGCTGATGATGTTGCCCTGATTGCTAAATCAGAGGCACATCTCCAATCCAACCTGCAAGTCTGGAAGGAAGAGCTAGAGAAAAGAGGGATGGTCATAAGCAGCTCTAAAACAAAATCCATGGGGATATCACGAGAAGAAAGAAAACATCAGATTAAGTTGGTAGAACAGGTCCTGCAGCAGGTCGACCACTTTAAATATCTCGGAGCTATTATAGACCGAAAGGGAGGCATCAAAGAAGAGTTGGCCACTCGAAAAGCAGCGACTGGGAGACTTTTTCAGGCCATAAATCATGGATTCCTCAGCAAGAAAGAGGTTGGTAAGAAAACGAAGATGGCTGTATACCGCTCCACCTATGTTCCAGTCTTGACATATGGATGCGAGTCGTGGGCAATGACTACAACCCACAAAAGCCAGATCCAAACCTCAGAAATGAGGTATCTGAGAAAAGTGGTTGAAGTAACAAGAAGAGACATGGTCCGCAACCAGACGATCCGTCAAGGCCTAAAATCCCATCCGCTGCAGACCCAAATAGAACAGTCCCAACTAAGATGGTTTGGCCATGTCTGCAGAATGGGAGAAGATCGGCTACCACGACAAGCATGGGAAACAAAGAGCCAAGGATCCAGACCTCCAGGACGACCCAGAGTCCGCTGGGAGTACAACATTAGACAATCTTTGAAGGACCGAGGACTAGAATGGAACCAGGCCAGGAAGAAGACAGCTGATAGAATGGTCTGGCGCTCTCTCTTCCAAACCTCTACACCTCACGGTAGAAGGGGAACGACTAAGTAAGTAAGTAAGTGTTTTTTCCGCACGTAAAGTTGTTTGAAGAAGTTGTGCGAAGATTGTATACCGCACCAAGGACAGTCTGTACATTGTTACTGTGTAGTCGGAGAGACTGTGTATGAAGACTGTAGGTCGTTATGCCTTACAGGCAGTGTTAACCCAAGTAGTTAGTTCAGTATGTTGACTAGATGTGTGATATCCAGGACATGTATGTGAACGTTATATTAAATGTCAGGGAACTGTAACCAGTGGCGTTGGGTTAATTTGTGCGAGCCAGTGTTTATCACCATCTTCATCTACACCCACGCCACACCCCACCATAATAATACTATTCCTCACAAGTGGGGACATTCATCGTATAAACAGCTATTCTGACAATGTACAATTTTAATTTCCTGTACCTCAAATTTTTTTAGGACAGGAATGTTTAAAACTTAAAAGTGAAAATGTGGTTTTTATACAAAACTAAATGCACATGAAGGACATCTGTCCCATAGATCTTAATATTTTAATGTTTATAAACGTTTATTCCCTGTTGGAAAATACTGTTCTATGAAGAGTCAATATTGGCAAAGACTGGAGGACGCATCATGTCACAATATGTTTCTGAATAGGGTGGAGATTAAACACATTTGAATTTGCATATAAGCCCGCAAGATTTTTGCTTATCTGTGAATTCTTGTTGACACTGAAGGACTTGCTCGAGAAAAACTGCACACTGCTTCACTACAGTGTATACTGGAGACTGCTAGTACAATTAGGCTTTCATATAGAAACAACCGGTAGGTTGCCTCAAATTCTGCAGCTCCGGCTTCTGACCAACTTGATACTGGGTGATGTAACCCTGAAACAAGGGGAACAAGCCTCCCTTAGTCTCTATTTAATTATCTCCACCACTACCAATTTAACATCATTAAACATGTATTGTGATCAGATAAAAGAGCTAAATAATAAGCTACAGTCTTAAACTTTACTGTGACTGCTTCATAAACAGTGGGTATCTTCTTTTCCACATAGTCTCTACGCCCCTGTCACTATACATCATCTTCAGCTGGAATACAATCTTTTCTTTTTCTCCAGAGTTAATATAACAATAGGTCTGCCAGTGACTTTCTGGTCTTACAGTCCAAATAATGTATGATATTATTCAACTGAAGTTTATTTTAATTTGCTTCCTAAGTCTGCTTAGACATGCCTGTGCTCCTAGTATGTCGCAATCTTCCAAAAAGGCAAATGTCGTACACACACAATGTTATGGCGCCCTTATCTGGGTTTGCCTCTACTTCTAAAAATGTATATTAAAAAAAGTTATTCATCTTACCGCAATCAATGAAATAAATCACACAATTTGTTAAAGGTTAACAGGCTATCAATGGGTCAACTTTAGATAGCTGCTGTTCAAGAGCAAAGGCAATTCGGTCATTAATTGCTCTGCCTTGAACCTTGCTTGTAGGAAATATTTTTCAAGTGGTACCCTGCATAGCAAAAGCGTTAGTTTTATTCCCTCTATGTTTAGACTAACATTAGCCAATCAATTTAAACTACGCCGATTTGACTTGCTTCCAAACACCGCGTCTAGAAAAAAAAAATAACATCCCAAGTTTTTTTTCAAAAAAGAGCGGTTACCAGTGAGTCTGTCGGTCTGTAGTCAATTTTTATTTTTATGCAATAACTCAGTCACTTTTAACGCGATTTAAAAGATGTAAAGTGATTATTAATCAGGCTAGTGTCCTTTATCTAGCCAGTATGTTTTCATCTACGTCTTTATCTAAGTTTGCATCTTTGTACTTTTCTCTTTATTTATTCTGAACAAAATACTTTTACTCTAAGTCTAGATACTTTTTTATAGGAAATGGTATAATATTGCATATGCAACATTATCGTTTTTAATTCCATTCTGTCCTTTCCTTTTTATTCATCCTTCTATACAATGCTATACATTTTCTACGTTTTCTGTCTTTCTGTTGCCCGTTTTCCTCCCCTGCACTCATTTGGTTCATTAGTTTCTGTTTGGCAATACCCAAGTGGGTTTAGACTTTTTCCATGCTAACCCCCTCCTCTTTTTCTATCTCTCCCGTCTTTTTTGAAACGAAACACGTGTTGGCCGACTGCCAAAACGGTTTTATGTTATATTTAAAATTTAGTACTGAGTAACGAAAAAGCCTGTGATAAAAGGGATGGGTACCATCGCGTGGCGTTAATAGTTTCAAAATGCTAGCAGCTCTCTGGCGTTTTTTTAAATGCGACTGTTGCGCACATATTCTTTTGTGTGGCGCACAGATTACTGTAAATACGCATACAAATGTAAAAGGTATTTATTTGTCTGATAAAAATATATTTACCTTTGAATTCACGATTTTTAGTCTAAAGGGACAGAACTCAGATTAGGCGATGTGTATTCATTCTGTGAGTTATCGGTTCGGGTATCTTTCCTGAAGATCGAACTTAGCGGAACAATCTAGGTTTACATTGATCTATTCTTTGTTTGGTTAGGAATAGATTGCTCTTGCTTCAGAATATCTATGGCCCGAATCTATGTGTAGTTCTTGTCTATGTAGGACGAGTATGTCTTATATCTTGATATCTTAGTATGTTTAAGTGGAACTATTTTTCCTTGTACTGTACTTTGGGGCCAGGTGCTTTCGGCGCATGAAGATAGGTTAGAGAGTTCTTCGGTGATGAAGGAGCCTGGTGAGACGTCATAACTTAGACCTGTCCGAAGTTTGTGATCTCTTCGATTGATTATGGGGACGAAGATAGTTTCTTCTAGGATTGTTAAATCCATGAGTTCCCCAGTGTTGATTCAGTAACGCCAGGAGAGTGTTTGTGTTTGCTAGTATATTTCGTATGGCAAGGTAAAGAACTGTTCACTGAACTTTTTCATTCCTAGGCTCAGATGGGCAGACGTCGATATGAATTTACCTATATATATATATGTCGGGACGACATGTTATCTAGCAGCACTGAATATGTTTATATGCAGCAATTATGAGGACAGAATATGCTGTTTCTTATAGAATCATTTATTGTTGATGAACAAAGCTTCGATTGAAGATTTGCTATACATCCGTATAGTGAGCGATGCTCAACAGGGAACCAGAAGCCATTTTGGAATTCTATTTATTTTGGAATCCTACTTATTGCCGATCATCAATCAGAGAACGGGAATGCCCCCTTATTATCAGGTGATGATTAAGAGATCACAGGTATAAAGAAAACCCAATACTAGTGGGTTAACATTATCTTCACAGAGATTTGCTGTAATTTACCTAAAGGAATCTTCGCTAGAAAGAGGTCCTGTTTAGGAGTCAAGTTTGAATAGTATTTATTAACTGACATGCTCGGTCAGTAAGGCCTGATGATTGTATTTATAAACAATGGAAATCTAAGTGCTTGTATACAGATGTTCCATTGCAATGTTATTCAACATGAATGCTAATTTATGATGGTAGACCATTGATCAACACTATGCTGTTTATGTCGACTTGTGTTCCTGTAACGATGCTCGTACTGTCCATGTGTACGTCCTATTAAATAATATGAAACGACCACAGTAGTCCAGCCATCCTTGACTTCCACCTGTGATTGGAGTGAGTGACCTGTGCACTTGTCAAACTATCATCCATTCGCGTTTGTCATTATTGATGTTCACACTCACCCATTGCACCAGTATACACGCATTTAACAGTACACCTTGTCAGGGCCCCAACAGTCGGTAACCTGACCTATGTACCGAACATTGTGACTGGAGAAGCTTTATCAATGTGGTGGCACTTTACCTAAGCATACACGGAAAAGAATAGTTATCAACTGGTAGGCCAGTTTCCTGGGTCAATCAGCACAGTGGACATTTTGCGAAGTCAGCTACTGAGACCAGACCGTTTTCTGTGGCCTGATACGACACACAAGCAGTACAACTCTACAGTTGAAGTCAGCATGACCTGCCCTATCGATGGTATGCTGTAAATAGGTCAGCGCTCGTTAACAGACGGTGTTTACATAGAACAAACAACGTTACACAGCAAGTTTGTTTACAAGTGAATATTTAACTGTGTTGATGAGAAGTACTATTGAACTGAGAAGTCTACACGTCAACGGTGGATCTTCTTGTGTTTGCATATTGCTGAACTGTGTAATAAATTAAAACAGAAAGCTATTGTTTATTAAAGTGGCAGTTTAATTTCATTGGAAACTGAACCATATTAATGTAATACTGAGCCTTCTCTGCAGACACTTCTACAACACATGTCATTATATTATATGCATTTATATGACATATATGTATTTATGTTTAATGTTTACATGTTTGCATATTATTTGTGTGTCTATGTCGTGGGTGGTTGGTGAGGTGACTAGTATAGGATATACCGAGTCATATTGGTCCTATATTAGTGTTCTATAGGGAGCAATTTTCTTAGTTGGAAATTAGCTGCAACATCTGTTGCAATATCTGTTAGCTGTGACGATCTGTACCAATTGTTGTTTTTGTAATATTTTTTCTGTTCTTCAGTTTTGTTTTGATTTGTTCGTATTTGTAGATCTACTCTGTCCTATAATTTAGTTTTATACACCATTTATATTTATACACTGTGGCGTTATTTGTTTTGTTTATTCCTTTGCAGTTATCATCACAGGTTCTTTGATTAGTTTCTTTAGTTTTCTATTTAATTTAGTTGATTTCTGCAAATGTTTTCGTTTTGTTTTTCTTTATTGTCTTTCTTATTTGTACTTTATGTATGTTATTGGTTGACATATACTAAAAAATATACTTGATCATACACTACTAGCTGTGTAGTGAACTTATGAGAAATAATCAACTGATGACTAATTGCTGTTACTAAAGGTACACAGTTGATTATACAAGACCTTATTTAAAGGCTTGTTTCCAACAGATATTGGGATTGTGAGCTAATTAATCAAGTTCATTTAGAACTTGTTCCTGTTTACTTGGAAATAGATTACATTATTGTCTCAAGTGATTGCTGTCATTATTAGACATCATGTCTACATTGGAATACTTCAGCGACTCATAGCTTGACTGCCTGCGTCAGGACCAGCGAACCAGAGCTGGTCAAGACCGCACTCCACCTCCACGTGGTGGTCCTGGAAACAGTCTGCAGCAGTGCAGGCTGGCTGAGCGAGTGCGGATCGAAATGGGAAGGCAAACCCGGTCCTAAAAAATGCCGTGCTGAAGTCGGATGTGTCGGCCGAAAGGCGCAGATATCGCAGCTTCGCTGGAAACAGACACAACGCAACCAACGTCCTTTTCAGGACGAACGAGGAAGAAGAAGAAGAAGAAGAATACTTTATTGCACAAGGGAAATCCCTTGATAAGTCTGGTAAGGAATTAGAGGAGTTTGCAACTGCTCAATTTGCCATAGTATTAAAGTCAGAAGAAAAGAAGCAAAAAGAGGAAAATAAATGGAAAGCAGAAGTTGAACAAAAGAAGATAGATGCTGAGAATTTAAGATTGCAGTTGCAAGCTGAGGAGAGAAAAGCTGCTGCTGAGGAGAAAAAAGCTGCTGCTGAGGAGAGAACGCTTCAAATAGAAGAAAAAAAAATTAGAAGCTGAAGAAAAAAAGATTACAAAGAGAAGCTGAGGCTGAACAAAAGAGATTAGAAAGAGAGGCTGAACAGAATAGATTAGCCAGAGAAGCTGAGGAGAGAAAAGCAATGAGAGAACATGAACATCAAAAAGAAATTTTAGCATTTGAGTTAGAAAAATTGAAATTGACAAATATGAGTAATGTTAATCAGTCAAATGGTAATAGTGGTAAACCCTTTACTTATAAGGTCAAGGTACGAGCGTTCAATCCTTCCAGTGACAATATTACATTCTGGCTGGATCGTTTTGAACGCTCTTGTCGAGCTCATAATGTGGATAAATCACAGTATGCTAATCAATTGTCAGAAAATTTGAAAGGTGACTCTCTGACTAGTTTAAGTTTGGTTGAAGAGGCTGACAAGGATAATTATGACGTTATTTGAGCGGCCTTATTGAAAAAATATCAGTTAACTGAGGAAGGTTACCGTATTTTGTTTAAGAAAATGGTACCTGAATCAGGGGTAGAATTCTCAGAATTCATTGCAAGGACACGTCTTACATTTAATCGTTGGATTGAGTTGTCCAAAACAAAGAAGACATATGAAGCCCTTATGGACTTGTTGCTCAGGGACAAAATTATATCAAGTGTTGATAAACCATTCCTTGAATTCCTACATGAGCGTAAACCCAAGACACTAAAAGAAATGCAAGAATATTGTGACCAATACGTCACTGCACACCCTGACGTAACTCTTAGCAACACTAAGATTAAAGAGAGTATGCCAGTTGCATCAGCAACACCATACAACCCTAATTATTCACGCAAATTTCAGGGACCACAAAACAAGTTTGGAAAAAAAGGTAACCATAATAGTTATCAAAACCAAGGAAACCAATCATTTCAGGGTTCTTCTGCGAAGAACTGGAGACAAGCTGACAGCCCTCGATACAGAGGTGGTCATAATTATAGGAATTTCCGCAGAGGAAGTCATTATAGAAACTATCCAAGTCATCCATCATGGAGACAACTAGACCATAATTATAGAGATACTCATTATAATGAATATGATAATGGTAACCATGAGAATTATGACTCAAACCCAAATAGGGGTTACAATAGAGGAAATAATAATAATTACAGAGGCAATAATAATCGAGGTAGATCACAATACACAAAACATAAATCACATTATCATGGAAACTCTGCACAGCAAGAGTCACATGAAGCCTATAAACAGACCAAAGATAATAATGATGCTAATAATATGGCATGTTCCGCTTTTGATTTTGGGAGAGCATCTCAGTGCCCCCAATGCAAAACATTATTTGAACCAACTACGGTGTCCACTTTAAGTTGTGGCCATCCTCTTCCCGTTCTTCCTGCGTCAGTCGCGCATGATGGAAGAGGTTCTCTTGTCTTACACAAACGTTTAGTAAATGACAATCCAGTCTCAGTTTTTTTTTATTCTGGATGCACCACAATTGGTGTTAGGCAGTCGCTTGTAGATCCTTCTCGTGCCACTGGAAAAGTAGTCAAATGTGTAACATTTGGCGGCACCTTAGAGAAATAGTCTACTGCTATCATTAGGATTGCTACTCCTTTCTTTACAGGAGATGTACACGCATGTATTTGCCGAATCCGATCGCTGATCTTATCATCGGTCGTATTCACGGAGTCAAAGAATGCACTCCACAACAGATTTCCGTTTGGGAAAAACAAAATATGCAAACTGCTAATGCTGTAGTCACTAGAGCTCAAGCTCTTAATATGCCTCAAATTTCATCTACTGAAGATAATGAAGTGCATAACCAATATGATCCCTTGGTAATTTCTCGTGACTCGTTTATAAAACAGCAAGAAGATGATCCGACTCTAAAGAAATTCTTCACTCTTGCAACAAAAGGTGATCCGAATAAAGATGCAAAGCGTAAATCTTGGATTACAATGAAGAATGGCGTACTTGTACGTATGGTGCAAGACTCCACTAAGTCAAGTCATTCTCAGATTCTTGTTCCCAAGAATTTGAGAGTTAAAATTTTGCAGCACGCTCACGACTCTCAGTGTGCTGGACATATGGGTTTTTCCCGTACAAAGTCAAGAGTTCTTGCGGCTTTCTTTTGGCCTTTTGTGAACAAGGACATACGGATTTATTGTCGATCTTGTATAGTAAGTCAAGAAGTCAAATCCAAAGGTCCACGCTATGCTGCACCTATTCAGGCTGCAGACATTCCTATTCGTCCATTTCAGAAAATGGCGATAGACATCATTGGTCCATTTAAGATCAAATCTGCTAGAGGACATCAGTTTATCTTAACGTGTGTGGACATGTGCACACGTTGGCCAGAGGCTATTCCTCTGAAGAGCATTACTACTGCTGACATTGCAGATGCTCTTTGGCTTATATTTTCTCGTCTGGGATTCCCCGGAGAAATATTGTCAGACCATGGCACCCAACTAATATCGGATACCATGTCTCAAGTGATGTCGACTCTGCAGATAGAGAGATCTTTGAGTAGTATCTATCATCCTATGTCCAATGGGATGGTCGAACGGCTAAATAGAACACTCAAAAACTTGATAGGGAAGATAACTGAGGATCATCCTCAAGATTGGGACAGGGTTTTACCCGCGGCCCTCTTCGCTTACAGAGAGGTCCCCAATGAACATACATGATTTTCTCCCTTTGAACTTGTCTTTGGCACGCGACCGCTCGGCCCTATGTCTTTGCTTCATGATCTCATAACCGCTGATAATATTACCGATGACACGAAATCTTCATACGAATATGTCATCGCGCTGAGACAAAAGATTATCGAAGCATGGAAATTGGCAACTTCTTCTTCTGAATTTGCTAAGCAGAAAGCAAGACAATTTGCCAATAAGAAAAGAACCTTACCACAACTTTGTCCTGGTGACAAAGCATTTCTTTTACTACCTTGTAGGGAAAACAGACTTCTTATTTCTTGGAAAGGTCCGTACGATATAATCTCGAAAATTTCCGATGTTGACTACATTGTCGATATTGATGGAAAGCATAAAACCTTCCACATCAATATGCTTACGGAATTCCATGAACGTCCGGATTATTTACAGCCTATTTTCCAGGCAACGGACGATTCACCAGTCCAACATGGTCATTACTCATCACTGTCCGTAATACAGGATGAGGAAACAAGTTTTTCGGATGTTAATCTTCCGCTTCCGATGATTCCACTTCATTCTAGTGAATCATGGAAAAACGTTACTGTTTCTCCGGATTTGTCTTTAGGAGAACAGCGACAAGTTTCGGCTATGTAACAAACATTTCAGGATGTCCTCACTGACATCCCTGGACAAACTCATGTCATTGAACATGAAATTAATATGAAATTAATATGAAACAAATATAAAGGTATGTTATCAGGCACTCGCAGGAAATAAAGAAGTAGAACACCAGACAACAGAAAAACAACAGACATGAGTGGCTTACCCAGGATTTGAACACTGGACCTTCCGTGCGACAACCCCGCCTAGCCATGCAAGCGAATCACACTATCCGCTCTGCCATCTACGCATCATCAAAAATGATGTTTCAATGGCAGGTCAATAGTGCGAACCACAATACACGACACCAGAAGTCCTCCATGGGCAGTTCAGCGGATAGTGTGATTCGCTTGCATGGCTAGGCGGGGTTGTCGCACGGAAGGTCCAGTGTTTAAATCCTGGGTAAGCCACTCATGTCTGTTGTTTTTCTGTTGTCTGGTGTTCTACTTCTTTATTTCCTGCGAGTGCCTGATAACATACCTTTATATTTGTTTCATATTAATTTCATATTAATTTACTGTTTACAGGCCTCAGGTTTCCCTCCCTTATTTGTAATAAATCATTGAACATGACATTGTTCTAACTGACCATAATCCTATTAGGGTGAGACCTTATCCTATCCTTATACATTTTCAAGCACAGGTTGAGAAGGAGTTGGATGAGATGATAGATTTAAAAATAATTGAACCATCCACTTCTGCGTATTCTTCGCCGATGGTTATTGTTCGGAAAAAAGACAATAACATATGTCTTTGCGTTGACTATCGCAAATTGAATCAAGTTACGAAGTTCGATGCTGAACCTATGCCTTTACTAGAAGAGCTACTTACTAGGCTTCCTAAATCTCATTTTTTCACTAAACTAGATTTGTCTAAAGGATATTGGCAAGTTCCTTTATCTGAACGCGCCAAACCAATTACGGCTTTTTCTACACCTAGAGGCCTTTTTCAATGGAATTTCATGCCTTTCGGCCTTATGAACGCACCAGCTACATTCGTACGCATGATGCGTCGAATTCTATCTTATCGGTCAGATGTCATCGCGTATCTACACGACATCTGTCTTTTCAGCGATACTTGGGAAGATCACTATTCGGGGTTAGTTGAATTACTGTCTACTCTACGCGAGTATAACCTGACAGCGAAACCCTCTAAAGCCTGCATTGGTTTTAGCGAAATTTCTTTCCTAGGCCTTCGAGTTGGTCATGGTTTCCTAAAGACAGAGGACCATAATATCACTAATATACTTAACATCTCTATTCCTAAGACTAAAAAGCAAGTGCGAAGTCTCTTAGGTCTTATTCAGTTTTATGGAAGATTCATTCCGAATCTATCCTCTATCATGGCACCTCTTTCTACACTACTAAAGAAAGGATCGCCTAATATGGTCCACTGGTCACAAGAAAATGCCAATCCTCTTTGGATAAGATTAATAATTTATTTTCAACACCACCTATTTTAGTGTTACCTACTACAGATAAGACATTTGTTCTTCGTAGTGACGCTTCATCCACTGGGATTGGAGCGGCACTAATGCAAGAGTACTCTGGAACTCTGCATCCAGTAATGTATATCTCTAGAAAACTTAATGCTGCAGAAAGGAATTATTCGGTTTTAGACCGTGAACTATTGGCTATGGTTTCGTCAATTCTCAAATTACAAAGATTCCTTCTAGGCGCACATTTCATAGTAGAAACCGACCAGAAAGCTCTTACGGCTATACAGATTAAGAATTTGAAGAGTTCGAGGTCTACTCGATATGCAATTGCTCTTCAACCTTTTCATTTTTCGATACGAGCTATCCGTGGATCAGATAATGTGATGGCAGACATTCTGTCTAGATGCCCACATGATTCCACCTAACTGTTGAGTCTTGGACTTCTTAACACTCCCAACTCGACAACAGATTTGTCTTTTCTATAGCAAGATAAATACACATTGTAATGTGTAATATAGTGATTGTATCACTACTATCACTACGTTCATTGATATATATTCACCGGTACTCGTTGATGATTTTTCTTTTTTGTCAATCATGTACTTATAATGCTTAAATATGAAATTGTTATATGCGTTGTGTCATTGCAAGTATAGTAGTATACGTTGGTGACAACTCCCTGGAAACATTTATGCTTAAGAGAAATGCTTTCTCTGAGAGGTTGAGATGTATTCTCACCAGTCGATCTATATTTCGACTTTGCCTTAATTTGGCTTAAATAATTCCAAATATTTCTCATCTGCGCAGTATTTGTGCTTTGGGAGCCTATTGTATGTTGCTCTCAGATGAAAAAAAAATGATTTTCATTTTTTTCCCGGGGGGTGTGGTAGTCTGTTGCGCACATATTCTTTTGAGTGGCGCACAGATTACTGTAAATTCGCATACAAATGTAAAAGGTATTTATTTGTTTGATAAAAATATATTTATCTTTGAATTCACGATTTTTAGTCTAGAGGGACAGAACTCAGATTAGGCGATGTGTATTCATTCTGTGAGTTATCGGTTCTGGTATCTTTCCTGAAGATCGAACTCAGCGGAGGAATCTAGGTTTACATTGATCTATTCTTTGTTTGGTTAGGAATAGATTGTTCTTGCTTCAGAATATCTATGGCCCGAATCTATGTGTAGTTCTTGTCTATGTAGGACGAGTATGTCTTATATCTTGATATCTTAGTATGTTTAAGTGAAACTAATTTTCCTTGTATTGTACTTTGGGGTCAGGTGCTTTCCGCGCATGAAGATAGGTTAGAGAGTTCTTCAGTGATGAAGGAGCCTGGCGGGACGTCATGTCTTAGACCTGTCCGAAGTTTGTGATCTCTTCGATTGATTATGGGGACGAAGATAGTTTCTTCTAGGATTGTTAAATCCATGAGTTCCCCAGTGTTGATTCAGTAACGCCAGGAGAGTGTTTGTGTTTGCTAGTATATTTCGTATGGCAAGGTAAAGAACTGTTCACTGAACTCTTTCATTCCTAGGCTCAGATGGGCAGACGTCGATATGAATTTACCTATATATATATATGTCGGGACGACATGTTATCTAGCAGCACTGAATATGTTTATATGCAGCAATTATGAGGACAGAATATGCTGATTCTTATAGAATCATTTATTGTTGATGAACAAAGCTTCGATTGAAGATTTGCTATACATCCGTATAGTGAGCGATGCTCAACAGGGAACCAGAAGCCATTTTGGAATTCTATTTATTTTGGAATCCTACTTATTGCCGATCATCAATCAGAGAACGGGAATGCCCCCTTATTATCAGGTGATGATTAAGAGATCACAGGTATAAAGAAAACCCAATACTAGTGGGTTAACATTATCTTCACAGAGATTTGCTGTAATTTACCTAAAGGAATCTTCGCTAGAAAGAGGTCCTGTTTAGGAGTCAAGTTTGAATAGTATTTATTAACTGACATGCTCGGTCAGTAAGGCCTGATGATTGTATTTATAAACAATGGAAATCTAAGTGCTTGTATACAGATGTTCCATTGCAATGTTATTCAACATGAATGCTAATTTATGATGGTAGACCATTGATCAACACTATGCTGTTTATGTCGACTTGTGTTCCTGTAACGATGCTCGTACTGTCCATGTGTACGTCCTATTAAATAATATGAAACGACCACAGTAGTCCAGCCATCCTTGACTTCCACCTGTGATTGGAGTGAGTGACCTGTGCACTTGTCGAACTATCATTCATTCGCGTTTGTCATTATTGATGTTCACACTCACCCATTGCACCAGTATACACGCACTTAACAGTACACCTTGTCAGGGCCCCAACAGTCGGTAACCTGACCTATGTACCGAACATTGTGACTGGAGAAGCTTTATCAATGTGGTGGCACTTTACCCAAGCATACACGAAAAAGAATAGTTATCAGCGACGTTCTTGAAAAAAAAAATTACTACTGTAGTTTATTACTCGATTATTTGTCAAATGTAGTTATTTTTAGACAACAATCTTCACCAAACTAATAGGACGGATGGGTAATAGGGAAGGAGATCCACTTTCCACTATAATAGAAAAATATTCAAATATTGCGTCCAATTCTTAGTAGTAGTGTGACCTTTTGCCCTTAACGATTTTTTTTCCAAATATATTAGCGGGTTAAAAAGTTGTAAAACTACTTTCTTAGATTTTGAATCAAGGAATTTATTGAGAGGGAGGGGTAATACGGATTGACTTTACCACAGAAGAGTATCTTGATTGTCTGTTGATTTAATGACACCGTCACACTTTTCTATTTTCGCGAGAGTACATATAAGGGGAAACAATACAATTATTATCTAACTTTCAACCACAGTTGCCCTCCCCCCCCCCCTCCCTCTTAGCTGTGGTTGAAAGTTAATGCACTCCCTCGAAAATAAGAAAAAGTGCGCAAATGACGGTGTGCAAAATGTGACTGACCGACCGACCGACCAAGTACTTACGGCGGGAACTATGGTATTTGATTTATTATCCGTTTTTGCTATCGCCGCACCTTTGAGAGTGACCTTAATGTTTACACATACACTATATATATATATATATATATATATATATATATATATATATATATAGATATATATATATATATATATATATATATATATATATATATATAGTCTTGCTCATACGGTTGCTTTCATATGTATAATAACTGAATGAACTATGATTGTTATGTTTTAAAATAACATGAAACACATTAAATAATCAATTAGTTATAACAGGTTAAAATTGAAATGATTGTGAATTTTAGATATAAATCAATTTTTGTCTTTACTGAGACTTATTTGAGGATTTTAAATAAATACATATTGTCCTTTTGCTATTTCTTGGTGATCAGAGCTTAACTGAGCTATGTGAGTCCTGCAGCCGTGGTTTCGTCAGTTCTTCTGGGATGATGACACTTCACAGTCTGATAGCTTCGTTCCACGAACTTTAGACAAAAAGGAAAAGAACAAATGCCCCTGCTAAGTACACTTGGTTGGAAGATTAACAGGCGCACTGTCTCGCTGGCTATCCACCAATGTTAGCCTCTCTGAATAATTATATTCTTGAGTACACACAGCGTAACTCAGAGGAGATGATTAGAAATCACCAATGCCCTTCTGGGTATTAAACTGGGAAAATATGTGCTTGGACAGCGCGAAAACAATGATTTGCCTGATATACAACTAACAAGGTACATATATCTCAGAAAATGATATGATACACTTGAGGTACATGTGATGTAATCATCACTCATCACTGCTCCAGTTGAGTCTTGGGTCGCTTCTGCTTTCGCGTCTCTGAGCGAATTATCGTAAAACAAACACCAGCGCTTGTTGTAGTGGTTTATGAATGTACTATTTTCATATGTTGAGGTTGCCAGCCTCATATATAACTACTTAGTAAGGAAAACGTGTCACATTCACATTTGTAAAATAAATGTTTACATTTACCCCAAAGTAACTTTTCGGTACACAATCTCTTGGCACAGTTTAGAATGAACGTAGCACTTTGATGCTTTCGAATCACTTGGTCTGGAAAAAATATTGATATTCCTCTTAGGACGGGTGATCTGATTCCTTAGGACTCCAGTCTTTGTATTTAAAATGCGGGTTTACTTTTCAGTTTTAAAGTTGCCCAAATAATTCGATCTGTCCTGGTCCTTTAAGTTTCCAGTCTTTGTATTTAGATATGAGGATTTACTTTTCAGTTTCACAGTTGCCCAAATACTTCGATCTGTCACTTATAATTTTGGAATCCTTTGTTCGCTCCATCTCTTTCTGGCTCTGGTGAATTGCTACCTTGACGGAGCAATGCAGTCTGATCTGTTACTCCGATTTCGCTAGATTATATTTCCAATTCTCAGTTCAAAATCCCAGATTATACTTCCGACGAATTTTCCAATGAAAGTCAATGTCTATTCCGTCTCTCGAATCAAACTAATCGAAAGTTCTTTAGCACTATCTGGGTTGGGGTGTTTAAATCATAAAACTCCCGCCTTATTTTAACATATTACATTTACAAATTCCAACGCGTGACCTCTTTCTAATAATGATGTAATACTTCCGCCCAGATTGTCTCCGCTGTCAGGTCATCTGTAATAATTACACAGGGATGGGCCCTCGGAAGCGATTATCTACTTATCACCTGTGTTTTTGTCCATCTCTCAGACGATTTTCTTTTTATCGATCGTACGAGACCATATTGTACAAACGCAGATCGCCTCTATCAAAGGTGGCTAGGCGACTTACGTGATAAAAGTATTATCCGCTGCCCGGTCTAATTAACCTGGTATTATTACGGTTCACCTGACGAAACGTAAACAAGTCTGTGAGTGGTCACAGCAAAACAAATGAACGAAAGTGCATAAAATGCCAAGTAAAAAGCGGATGAAGGAGTAAGATAGGGGCTCAAAAGTACATGTACAAACATTTTGTCACACCCACTAAAGTTGATGGTACGGATTGGAGAGACCATTTGAGGCTCTACCTACGTTACCAGATGTACTAGTCTTTGATTCCAATCTTGAGATCGACACGTGAAACCTACATCCCACGGGTGGTGAAGATCCCTGCCTTGACCGGAAGCGGTTACTTTCAGAATCCTTTTAAGACGTGCCCTTGCCACAGAGACGAATTGACGGAACCAGCAGCATCAACATTTCAGCAATTTGGAAGCTAAGTTATAAGTTTAGTAGGCCACCTCAAAAGACTGTATTTTCATCTCCCAGATCGAGATCTATGATGAACCATAATTTCTTAATTATTACCATTTCATATTTATTTACATTTGTTCCAAAGTAATTGAGCTTGAAATTTGTATATGTTGATTTTGACAAATTCATAGTTGAATTAATCATTACAGAGAGAAAGGCATATGTATGATCCAGAACCTCTAGTATATAATCTTTTATATATATATATATATATATATATATATATATATATATTATATATATATATATATATATATATATATATTATATATATATATATATATATATATGTGTGTGTGTGTGATGGGGGGCCATAAAAACACACCAGAGGCCCCCTCAAGTTCATGTCATATTTATGTGTTACCGCCCATATATTTTCGATGTGCGCGCTCCACCGAGTACGCCAGCCCACGTGACTGCGCGAGGGCCACAATAAAGCCCCAGCCCACGTGACTGCGCGAGCTCTCATCGGTGGCGTGTGAAAAGTCTGACGCAGGAGAAGCGGTCAGTTTGGTGTGATTTGCAGTAAAGGCAAGATGTGAGACATCCAGAGTAAGCAGAAGTTTGCACAAAGTTATGAGAGCACGTGGGTCTACTTGGGAACAAATGATGTCTCTTCTCGCTCCTTATGGAGCATAGGGTCACCAATGTGGCTGGCCTCCTTTATGGAGCATGGGGCCACCAATGTGGCTGGCCTCCTTATGGAGCATAGGGCCACCAACGTGGCTAGTCTCCGCATGGAGCAAGGGCCACCAATGTGGCTGGCCTCCGCATGGAGACAGCACAAATCATTCAGATGCTCTTGCAGTAGTGGTTTCGGTAGCAATCTGTGTTACATGGTGATATTGCCAGCCTCATGCACAACACCATACTAGTCTCATTAAAACGACATGCATGGACTGAGTGTGTATGCATGATAGTGGAATGTTTCAGGTGGCGTAGAAGAAGGACAGTTTGACAAGTGAGAGCTTGGTGTTTCTCATTATTTAACTATTATGGTTTTAACTAGTCAGTGCTTTGTTTGCGGTTTCAGATTAGCAATTGAGCACTGGCTGGGAGTTTTGTTTGGTTTGTTTGCTTACTTGATTAATGTTTGTTCATTAGTTTGCTCTGTGGGGTTGGGTCTCTGACAGGGTTGTATGAATAAATACAGCCCCTGCCTTAGAATCAAGAGTTTTATTGTTGTTCGGGGCGGCGCGAGTGTGCAAGAAAGTGATCACATATCACAACAGCATCATCATTTCTCGCCCACCCTACCATAAATATATATATATATATATATATATATATATATATATATATATATATATATATATATATATAGATATATATATATATATATATATAAAGGGTAAAGGTACCCGTTACACGCCCATTTAAGCATATTGGGAATATGGTGTTAGGCCCATATTATCTTGACCGTCGGCACACGAGGGGTGATGTGTATATATATATATATATATATATATATATATATATATATATATATATATATATATATATATATATATATATATATTGTGATGGGGCCGGGAAGACACCCCTGAGGCCCCACCCCCACTTCAGTTCAAGGCATGTTTGTCGCCCATATATTTTAGGTCGGCCCACGTGACTCACGGCGCGAGCCTGGGTTGTGAAAAATCTGAAGTAGAAGATATGTAATGAGGTCATAATAATGCCTAGAAATTAATTGTGGTGTATAGATGTGAGTCATATTTGATATTCGTGTGTTATATTAAATAGCTGTAGGTCTGATTTGTGTTTTCGCTATTCCTAAAGCGATAATCGCGTGTGATATTTAAGTAGCCAAGATTAATACGCCCAGCGCGCAGTAAGTGAGTGATACGCCATAGGGCCTATATAAAGAATGCGATAACCAGCAGCGGCCCTTTTTTAAGTATCAGCCCAGACGAGAGAGAACGAAACGAGGCGCCCTGTGTACCCACACAGAAGAACACAAAGACATGACACGTGAGTTAATTTAAATTAGCATTAGTTTTATATAATTCCGAAATAATATCGATGTGGCTATTTTAATGTTTAGTGAAATAAATAGATAGATGTGTTCCCGAAGGAAATGTCTTTTTAGGGCATTATGATTTAGTCTCGAAATGATAGATGAGTGAAAATAATGTTTGATAGGTTTTATTAGGCACGCAAAGCCCAAATCACAGATGTGAGAGTTTAAGAGTAATTATGTCAGTCATCAGACCGGGCAAGAAAGGCAAATTTAGTAGGAGAGTGTTTTATACATGAAACTGGACAGAGAAGCATCTATTACTTGAATTTAGATGATATTGGCTTGTTAGCAAAATATCAAGATGGCGCCACGTGGTGATTGTATAAAAGCGGCGCCAGCAAGTCTGCATTTAACACTCTTAGTTATCACTTAATGTTACACAGTTTTAGATCGCGTGAATCGACACGTGGGTGAAAGTATGTAATTTTCCCCAGTAATAGAAGAGAGAGTTTTCGTGGGAAATTTCCTTTATATGATGACTAGTTCTAGTTGTTAAGTCAAGAGTAATTATATTTTATTTCTTTAATGTAAAAGTAATTGAGTGTATTTCACGATAGCCTACTTATCATAATTCTACTGTATATATTTAATGGGTTACTGTGAGGTGAGAATAGTCATTTAGATTTCTGGAGAGCGCGAGGCCACTCCTTGGGCGTAAAGCGCATTTGAGACATAAATGTTGCTGTTTGCTCCTTGCGGAGCAGGGCGACACCAGTGCGGCTGAATCCAACAGAAGCCTGCATGAAGCATTTATATGTTATGGCAGTGATTTGTTTCGGTAACGATGTGTTTCATGTGATGAGATTCCCAGTCTCATCAGTGGTCATATACGACACGCTTGTTGCCAGGCGCACCAGTCGTCACATACGACATGCTTCCGAATGCAGTAACGAATATTGAGATAGATCAGTTGCGAGGTGGTGGTTTATTCTCGTTATTGAGAGTATTTGTTGTACATATAGTTGAATATTATTTTATGTCCATTTTATGATTATTTAATTATGGTTATGTGAGGAATGGTTGTGAGAGCACGTGGGCTCACTTCAAGATATATATTTCTCTTCTCCGCTCCTGAGGGAGCATGGGGCCAACAGTGTGGTTTGCCTTCATATTAAGTATTCATATGCTAGGGCAGTAGTGGTTTCGGTAGCAATCTGTGTTACATGGTGAGGTTGCCAGCCTCATGCACAACACCATACTAGTCTCATTGGACGACATGCATGAGTGTGTGTGTGTGTGATAGCTGAGAGTGTGCCGTTGCAGTAGTGGTTTCGGTGGCAATCTGTGTTACATGGTGAGGTTGCCAGCCTCATGCACATCACCATACTAGTTGCACTGGACGACACGCATGAGTGTGTGCGTGTGTGATAGTTGAGGGTGTCAGGTGGCGTGGAAGGATGAGAGTATCATTATTTAACTATGATTTTAACCAGCCGTTGCTTTGTTTGCTTCTCCAGAATTAGCAATCGGGCACATGCTGGGTGTTTAGTTTTGTTTTGTTATGTTCGTTTGTTTATTTGTTTAATGTTTGCTGAATCACTGAATGGGTTGTAAAAATAAATGCAGCCCCTGCCTCCAGAATAAGAGTTTTATTGTTGTTCGGGTCGGTGCGAGTGTGAAAAGAGCGTGATTACACATCACAATATAATCATCATCATCAT
This sequence comes from Oreohelix idahoensis, assembly GCA_024509875.1. Lineage (NCBI taxonomy): Eukaryota > Metazoa > Mollusca > Gastropoda > Stylommatophora > Oreohelicidae > Oreohelix > Oreohelix idahoensis. The sequence continues at coordinate 362,386 of JAMPIV010009533.1, read as the reverse complement.
CTCGCCCACCCCACCACAATTGGCGTCGTCGACAGGATAAAGCAGACAGTGACACCGAGCAAACAGCAAACGAACAAATATTGTAAACACCCAGCAGTGCGGTCTTGCAGCAAGATGGCTAATGCGCATATGAAGGTAGTGTACGTGGAGGAGCCAGAGATAAGGTTATTTAGTGGAGAGGGGAGCCCCACTTGGCAAGATTTGTGGAGGATGTGGAAGCCGCATGGAAGGCGGCGCCTTTTTGTGCAGAAGACAGGTTAGACATGATATGGAACAACGTTACACCATGGGTATCTAGAGAATTACGGATACATGGTGGAGCCAAGGCCAGCCCTGAGAAGTTACTGGAAATTGTCAAAGAAGCCTACAGCGAGCAACCACCAGTCAGTGAGATGACCAGGAATTTCCCTTGGGAATATGCTGTTTATGCTGAAAGTAAAAAGCCTGAGACACTGGTCCAGATAGCAAGTGCAGAAGTTCAGAAGGAGGAGGAGGCACTCAGAGCAGAATTATCCTTCCTAAAGTCCCAGATAGCACAGATGTCAGAGGCCAGTTCGCCAGCACAAAAGGAGGTGCAAAGAAAGAGAGCACCATGCCAGCCGCGGGAACAGCCAACGCAAGACGAGGAGGTGTGTCCGCGGGAACAGCCAACGCAAGACGAGGAGGTGTGTCCGCAGGAACCTCAACTAGACCTTCTTGTATGTGAAGGTCATACTGTCGTCAAGGAAAGCTGTGAGCTGACAGCACCGATAAACGCAGTGGCACCGACAAGGCGAAAAGGGATGTGCAAGTGGTATAGTGTCCACATGGGATGGGGGTTCATCACGCCAGATGATGGAGGTATTGATGTATTCGTACATCAGACCAAGATCTTCAGAAAGGGATTCCCGAGTCTGGCGAGGAATGAACGAGTAGAGTTTGACAGCAAACCATCGGTCCAGGGCATGGAAGCAATTTATGTATGCGGCATTGGCGGTCAAGAGTGTAAGGGCAGCAGAAAGCGACCCATGGCACAGAGGAAGCCCAGAAAGATAAGATGCTACAATTGTGGAGACCCGTCAGACCACAAGGCAGCCAAGTGCCCTCAAGGCCCGCTTCCGAAGAGATGTTTTGGATGCAAATCCCCAGAACATTTGATAGCCGCCTGTCCCTCAAGGAGCTCTTTCCCTAGACGGACTGTCAAAACCAGGTTGCCTTTAGGGCGCAAACCAAGAGATGGCCACGACAACTGTCACACTAAGGGCGCCGAGAGAATTGGCCTTCGTCTAGGGGAGGAAACCCGTCCTAAGCGGATAGGAGGGAGTGCAAATCAAGGTTCAGCAGAGGAGACTCATCAAAGGCAGACTGTGGGGAACGTAAGCCACCGTCCACACAAAATTAGTGGAAAACACGTCAAGAGCGATCTCCCTTCAAAGTCGACAGCTGCAAGCACTGACAGGCAGATGTCACGGGCAGACAGCGACGCGGCGCAGGTGAGCGAGTCTTCAAGACCACAGCGGCTGACAGCCCGACAACGTACAACTGGGGACATGACGACCAAGAGAGTCCCCAGCCGAGTTGTACCGAATACAGAATCTGAGCCCAAAGCATCGCCGCTCAGAAAGAGTCCTGCGCAGCATCAACGATCTGAGAGGTTACAAGTGAAGCGCCAGAGGTAGTGATGTTGTCGGGACGACAACAAAATCAGGAGGGAGATATGTGCTGGGGCCGAAAAGGAGACGCCCGCCCCCTACCTGTTTCTAGGCAGATTATTTTCGATGTGCGCGAAGCATTCTGGGATGTGAAAAGTTTTCATGAAGATATATTAGTTTAGGCCATAATAAAGCCTACATATAGTTGTGGTGTATAGTTGTGAGTCATATTTGATATTCGTGTGTTATATTAAATAGCTGTAGGTCTTATTTGTGTTTTCGCTATTCCTAAAGCGATAATCGCGTGTGATATTTAAGTAGCCAAGAATTATCATGCAAAATGAAGGGTAGAGCAATAATGCCGGTGAGGATTGCAGACCCGAAAAAAAGAACGAACGTATTTCAGGACAGTCATTCACCAAAATCATAAATATCATAGGTGAGATCACAGATCCTTGGGGGATTCCATTTTGTTGCTCAAATGAGTCTTATCTTTGATTATTTATTTGCTCTGTAAAAATCTCTCTTGTAACAAGTTTTCTAAATAATTATATGCATTGCCTATTATAGGCCAACTTTCTTTTATTGTGCACTTTCTCTCCAGCATTCATCATAAGCTCGTGCCACATCTAAAAACACTACGACGGTCTTTTCATTCTTTTTTTAAATCCTAGTTTAACTTCATGTTCTAATTTGAGTAGTTATCTACTGTGCTATGGTTTTGCTGATGATGTTGCCCTGATTGCTAAATCAGAGGCACATCTCCAATCCAGCCTGCAAGTCTGGAAGGAAGAGCTGGAGAAGAGAGGGATGGTCATATGCAGCCCTAAAACAAAATCCATGGTGATATCACGATAAGAAAGAAGACATCAGATTAAGCTGGAAGAACAGGTCCTGGAGCAGGTCGACCACTTTAAATATCTCGGAGCTATTATAGACAGAAAAGGAGGCATCAAAGAAGAGTTGGCCACTCGAAAAGCAGCAGCTGGGAGACTTTTCCAGGCCACAAAACGAGGATTCCTCAGCAAGAGAGATGTTGGTAAGAAAACGAAGATGGCTGTATACCGCTCCACCTATGTCCCAGTCTTGACATATGGATGCGAGTCATGGGCAATGACTACAACCCACAAAAGCCAGATCCAAACCTCAGAAATGAGGTATCTGAGGAAGGTGGTTGAAGTAACAAGAAGAGACATGGTACGCAACCAGACGATACGTCAAGGCCTTAAATCCCACCCCCTGCAGACCCAAGTAGAACAGTCCCAACTAAGATGGTTTGGCCATGTCTGCAGAATGGGAGAAGATCGGCTACCACGACAAGCATGGGAAACAAAGAGCCAGGAATCCAGACCCCCAGGACGACCCAGAGTCCGCTGGGAGGACAACATTAGACAGTCTTTGAAGGACCGAGGACTAGAATGGAACCAGGCCAGGAGGAAGACAGCCGATAGGATAGTCTGGCGCTCTCTCTTCCAAACCTCTACACTTCACGGTAGAAGGGGAACGACTAAGTAAGTAAGCTATGGTGTCTTCTAAATCTTGCCTGGGTTGGACTATATAAGCTGTACTTTTCTAAATGAAATTTTATTCTTTTGTTAACGACGGTTTCCAACATTTTCCCTAGGTGTGAAATTAGTTAAACTAAAAGAAGGAGAAACCATAGTCAACCTGGTCATAGTGTATGGGCCAAATGAGGATGGGAGAGCAGAGGTCAAGGAGGAATTCTTCGAGCTGCTTCAAAAGTCAGTGGATGACTGCCTAGATGAAGTTATCGTGCTCGGAGATTTTAATGCCAGAGTTGGAAATGACCATGCTAGATGGGGTGGAGTTATCGGAAGATATGGAGAAGATACTCTCAATGACAATGGAAAGCGACTCCTTAGATTCTGCAGTGAGCAGAATCTGATCATTACAAACACAAAGTTCCCCCATAAGCGCATACATGCATACACTAGATGTGAACCAACAAAGAATGAGAAGTCAGTGATCGACTATGCCATTGTTCGGAGAAGCTCATTCAAATATGTCCGAGATGCTAGAGTCTGGAGGGGGCCAGAGATTGGAAGTGATCACTACCTGCTAACAATCAAAAGAACAACTGAAAGAGTTGCTCAGCCTAGGAACTGTCCAACATCACGCAAGAAACCAAGTAAACGAGCAGGAGAAATGAGCATTAGGACCTACAAGCTGAGAGAGCCAGAAATTAAGACCAGATATCAGGGGCTTATTGCTGCAGCGGTGAGCAACACAGAAGAACGACCTGATGACTTGGAAACCCTCTGGATTAAATTCAAGGATATCATAAAGACAGCTGCTGCAGAAGCATGCGGTGAAGTCCGACTTGGGAACAAGAGAAAGAGGACACCTTGGTGGACAGAGGAAGTCAAAGAGAAAATAAGAGAGAAGAAAATGGCATGGAAACAATACTTAGGAGCTAAAAACACAACAGGACAAATGGAAAAATATAGAGAATATGTGACACTCAGAACAGAAGCAAAGAACAAAGTGCTAGCAGCAAAACAGAAGTCCTGGGAAGAATTTGGAGAAAAGCTAGAAAAAGATGCACAAGAAAACCAGAAATTGTTCTATAAGACCCTAAAGAACATGAGGAAGGAAAAACAATGCCCTCTCAAATTTATAAAGGACAAGCAAGGCAAATTGCTTACTGCCCCGAAGGAAGTAATGGGAAGATGGAAAAATATTTCTCAGAACTCCTGGATGGTGAGCATGGTGAAGCATCAGAAATGATAAACACTAGCACAGAAGAGAAAACCAATGATGGTGAAGATGACATAAAGATGGAAGAACTGAAGGCAGCACTGGAGAAAATCAAGATGGGCAAAGCAGCAGGGCATGATGGTATAACACCAGAAATGGTTAAGTTCATGGGAGCATCAGGCGACCTATTACTCTTAAGGGTTTTACAGGCAGCGTGGTACAACAAGACCATACCAAAGGATTGGGAGATTGCCATCATAACACCAATTTTCAAAAAGGGTGACAATCGACAATGTGAAAACCATAGAGGCATATCCCTTCTCAGTGTCCCTGGTAAAATCTACTCTAGAATCCTAGAGCAGAGACTCCGACGCCTAGCTGAGCCACAATTGGATGAGGTCCAGTGCGGATTCCGAGCAAACCGAAGTACTCAAGACCTAATCTTCACACTCAGACAGCTGAGTGAAAAGGCCCTTGAGTATAAGAGTGAGATCCATCTTTGTTTCATAGATCTGGAAAAGGCGTTTGACAGGGTCCCCTGGAGCAAACTTTGGGACTGTTTGGCAAGGAAGAATATTCCAGCACCTCTGATTCATGCTATACAGAGCTTCTACAAGTCTTGCAGAAATTATGTGAGGACAGCAAACCATAAGTCAGAAGAGTTCAGGACCACCACTGGTGTAAGACAAGGTGATATCCTATCACCTTACCTCTTCATACTCCTTATGGACGATGTCATCAAGGCATGTAAGGAGAGAACAAGAAAGTATTCAGTGGGGTACTGGAAGATGAGACAGGTCTATATTTCGGAGCTGGCATTTGCTGATGATGTTGCCCTGATTGCTAAATCAGAGGCACATCTCCAATCCAACCTGCAAGTCTGGAAGGAAGAGCTGGAGAAGAGAGGGATGGTCATAAGCAGCTCTAAAACAAAATCCATGGTGATATCACGAGAAGAAAGAAAACATCAGATTAAGCTGGGAGAACAGGTCCTGGAGCAGGTCGACCACTTTAAATACCTCGGAGCTATTATAGACCGAAAGGGAGGCATCAAAGAAGAGTTGGCCACTCGAAAAGCAGCAGCTGGGAGACTTTTTCAGGCCATAAATCGAGGATTCCTCAGCAAGAGAGAGGTTGGTAAGAAAACGAAGATGGCTGTATACCGCTCCACCTATGTCCCAGTCTTGACATACGGATGCGAGTCATGGGCAATGACTACAACCCATAAAAGCCAGATCCAAACCTCAGAAATGAGGTATCTGAGGAAGGTGGTTGAAGTAACAAGAAGAGACATGGTACACAACCAGACGATACGTCAAGGCCTTAAATCCTACCCCCTGCAGACCCAAGTAGAACAGTCCCAATTAAGATGGTTTGGCCATGTCTTCAGAATGGGAGAAGATCGGATACCACGACAAGCATAGGAAACGAAGAGCCAAGGATCCAGACCCCGAGGACGACCCAGAGTCCGCTGGGAGGACAACATTAAACAATTTTTGAAGGATCGAGGACTAGAATGGAACCAGGCCAGGAGGAAGACAGCCGATAGGATAGTCTGGCGCTCTCTCTTCCAAACCTCTACACCTCACTGTAGAAGGGGAACGACTAAGTAAGTAAGTTAGTAAGTATCATCCATGCTTGTGTTATCCTTCCTTTGTGCCAGATTTTGTTGAAAAGCAATGCAATGATTCTGTGTGTAGAGTGTGGGACTTTTTTAAAGAATTTCTTATCTTAGAATGTCTTGCCCTGTGAGGGTCTTGGATTTCCATGAAAATGCTCTTTCTATCTCTTCTATTGTGATATCTGCATTTAGATAGTTTGCTTCTTGTACATCATCTTTACCTTCTTTTTGTAATTCCTCGCCTATTTATTTCTACCTGATCTAGACTGTCTTCTGGACTAACTTGATATAAATATTTGCTTTTTGTTTGTCTGTTTCAGCTATCTCTGTATTATTTTAATTGTTGGAATTTAATAATCTCAGACCTAAGGGTCTTTTATGTGTGGACATGCGCCCTAATGTAACCGACTAGGTTGAACGGGACGCGCCTCGCCAGAACGAGGCAAAACTTTATATTTAAAAAAAAAAATGTGGATGACCCCAAATAAACATACAGTGACGTACTTAACAGTATTTATCACCCGGGGCGGATCCGTTCTTGTGCAACCCCCCCCCCCCCCCCCATCAAATGCACATAAACATATATTTTGCTTGTAAGATGTTAAAAAGTACAGTACTGGCATAACATTTTAAGAGATTCTCCCCATCCATGTGCATGACCCGGGGCGGATCGTTCTCTTACTACGCTACTACATACAATCAAATACAACCAGATAGTTCGATTCTAAACTTTTGAACTCTGATCCAGTGAAAAAGGAATAGTGATTAAATGTATGGGAGGTCCTCAAATCTCTACTGTATAACCTCTGCATCTGCCTTGAGGAGACATAATCCACAAGTTAAGAACCACTGAGTTCTTATACACGCAAAATATTTAGAAATTGGAGCTATTTCAGGGGATTTCTATAGTCAGAAGGAAGAGTTGGTATTAACGCTTCCAGTTCTACACAAAGCATGTAACCAGGTCTGGGAAAAGGGGGGGGGGGGGTGCAAGTGAAATTTATTTACCTTTTTTAAAATAAATAAATAACATTAATATTTTAAAAGAACAAGACAAATAAACCGAAAGTGTTCAAGTTAAAAAAAAAAAAGTATTTGCTTATATGAAATTGATCGTTTTTCTATAAAAACAGCGCGAAAATTCCTGCAATACGATTTTAGAAACCCAAATGCATTATGCTTGTGTACACTACAACAGCGAACATTACCTGCGGAAATTATAGCTCATTAGCATGAAATTTATTCTCGGAAGAATATATACATTACTGCGGGGGTAGGGGGGGGGGAACCCACCCATCACCTTGAAAATTGCCGGCCCTGCATGTAGATAGCTATTTGAGTCAACAGATCCCCTAATTGAGACTTTTTTCATTTTCCTTCACTAGTTTCATATCTGTCAATACCCTGCACAGGGCCTTTCTCGACGCGGGGCCTATTCGGGGGAAATTGGTAAAAATCTACCGATTAACTGTACTACGAATCGGGCGAATTTCTTAGAACTGACATGCGCAGTTGAACCATTGCGCACAAGGACTGTGGTTTCTGTTTTGAATGCTTTACTGCAGCTATTTGATCCGAACCCTGCATCAACTGGAAACCTGCATACTGTTTATGCAAGGCAAGAATGTGATTTTTTTTTTTTTTTAATCAGTTACTTTGTTGCTTATTAGCATATGACGACAGATAAATGCATGCAGTAAAGGCGACCAACATTTTGTGAGATATGTCCTGGGGGCTTGTGCAGGGAGTGGTGAGATAGCGCTGGCTACCTGTCGACTCCATTAAGCCTACTGTGAGAAACAGTAGGAAACTGCAGTGAAGCGTGTCATTCTTTACTGTGGTGAAGTGTAGAGACAAAGAAATCAAATGATAAAACGTGTGGGCAGCCAACGTGTGTTTGAAGAATTGAAGCGGGCTTTTTATGTTAGAGGCATGCCAATGAACCTTTCGATGTAAGCAGACCTTTCTCAATGGTTTTTTGTTTCGAATAGCGTACATTTGTTGTGTAGGCTACTAGGTAAGCACGTTATAAAGACATCAAACAATGAATCTATCTCTACCAAATGCACATAAAATGTGCGGTCTTTGCGGCTCCATGTGGATGTTTGCATTATTACCACGAAATCATAATTTCCAGTGTTTGTGAGATGCCAAAAGCAACCAAATAGCTAACTCGCTTTTCATGATGTTTATTACCTTCAGTTGCACGTGGAGCATAGTCTTTCATTCACTTCACCCAAGCCGTTATTACTGCGCTGTCTACTCAAGTTTCTGGTAAAGGGGAAGGATAGTGGAGCAAGGTCTGCCATTTTGCCCTAAAGTCATCTATACGGATAAGTAACCGTATCACTTTGACACATTGCAAAACACCCACTATTAAACTAAACAAAATCCAACTGAAATGAACGAAAAATATCCATTTCAACATCTTATAGGTTGCAATTATGATATGTAACGCCACAGATTTCTAAATCATGCTCTCAAAATTTGTTACATGCAAACACACCGCACTACATGCAAACTACACGGAGTCACAATATGGCAGCGTCCAGTTCACCGTCCTTCCCCTCGGCCAAGTATCCTATGTCTTGTTTATCCTTTCTAGGTCATTTCCCTTCTTTATGTGTTTTTTGTTTTCCACCTTTTTTTTTTCTTAGGGATTTCAAAATGATAACAAGGACTGCCTTGTAATGCTATCAGCTGGTTTTGTTGAAGCCAGTGGCAACATCTTTTCCTGATCTATTGTTCGTTGATATTTGCATGGTTCTTTCCAACAGTTTTATATTATTAATCTTGTAAGCAAGTAGAGATGGATGAATGAGAGGATGGCTCAGGCATGTATACAGCTAGCACACTACAGGAACATTTAGCATTAATACCCTTTGACATTTGCTAAGGGAGACTGAGCACCTAAGGGTTTGCCCCCCCCCGGGGGGTGGGGGGATTGTAGTGATGTCATTTTTTAATAACAATCTAATCCTTCAGTTGTGTGCAAGCACCCATGTATGAAAGTCTGGCTTTTTTCCTTTTGTACTGGTCTGAAAAATGGAACAAATGTCACATCTTTTGGGGATGTTGTTTAATTAGGGCTGGGGTCAGAGTGGCTAAGAGGTACGGCATCCGCCTCTAATTCTAAAGGTACATCGTTTGATTCCCAATTCAGGGAATATATTTAATGGAAATTTTTTTCAGAACCAGTGTGCCCAAATGATGTCATACCCTCCACCCCCGCTCCCGGTCTCATGAGTAGTGAGATCAGATGCCTAGTCTTCTCGGACAAGGGTGAAAAAATAGGGGGTCCTATGTGCAAGTTGTGCACGTTAAAAATGCTCAGCAGTTGGAAATATCATAAAGAGAATGTCTATACGGCAGCTGCCCTGGCCAAATTTACAAAATTAGGAAAACCTACCCACCACAAAAAATATTTATAGAATGTGTGATTCCTGTATACACACATTGGGATCCTCGCTGGTGCTATGCAGTTTGTGCACTGTGCTGAGGTCCTCCTTGTGTGATCTAAGCGGATAGATCGGAGCACTGATGGAGTTGTCCGTGTGCAATGAAGATGGTCCTTAAAACCAAAACCAAACTAACTAGGGCTGGTGAGCTTGTTGCCCTGTCACAGCTCATTCCAAGTTGAAGAATTAGCATGTGTACTGTAGCTGTTGAGTGGTGCTGTAGATGTTGAGTGGTGCTGTAGCTGTTGAGTGGTGCTGTAGCTGTTGAGTGGTGCTGTAGCTGTTGAGTGATGCTGTAGCTGTTGAGTGGTGCTGTATAGAGTGTTTGTGATGGTTAGGAAGCCCGGCAATGGATTTCATCTTTCAGTGGAGAGTCCTAGGCAAGTGAGCAGCAGATAACTGTCTCATATTGATGGGTACAGTTGTGCAATTAGGTTTATATGAGGAGTTTGATTGCTGGTTGAGTCTGGTGTGTTCTCTTCTTAGTTGGAAGATTGTGTTCTGATCCACATTTAAGTTGATATAATTTCTGTTGGTATCAGTCATTTCTTTACAAGTGGCATGTCCAGTAGATTCTTTTGCCCATCATTTCAGCCATTTCTCTTTGAAGTTGTTTTGGAGTATTAGTTTAGCTGTCTGCATGTTGACTGGAGTGATGTTTTGGGTATAATAAAATGAGGACTGCGGTAAGACAGTGAAATACGGCAGATAAATGAATATGAGTAATACATCGTACTGGGACTAGGGGGGAGGGTTGAAGTGGCAAGGGTGTGGCATTCGCCTTTAATTTTAAAGGTACCAAGCTTGCTCCCAGATCAGGGAATCTTAAGTGGAAATTCTTTTCAGCACCATGGGTTCCTATTGATGTCATACTCCACCTTGACCTCCTGCGAAGTGAGATTGGATGCCTAGCTTTCTCGGATAAGAACGAACAAATAGGAAGTCCGGTGTACAAGTTGCACATGTTAAAAATCCCTCGGCAGTTGGAAGTCATAAAAAGTAGGCCATATGGCCACTGCCCTGGCTAAATTTAAAAATTAGGAAAGCTACCCACCACAAAATTATTTATAGAATGTGTGATTCGTGTTTACACACTTTGGGATCCTTGTTGGTGCTACAGAGTTTGTGCACTGTGCTGAGGTCCTCCTTGTGTGATCTAAGGGAGGAGATAGGAGTACTGATGTAGTTGTCCATGTGCAATCAATGTGGTCCTTAAAACCAAATCAAACTGGGACTAAGGACAAAGAGAGTGCTCTCTTGAAAATCTGAGCAAAACCCTTATTAACTCTTTGTGTATTTTCTTTATTTCTCGCTTTCCTTCTCTTCTGTTTTTTTTTTTTTTGGTTAGTCGCTGATTGAGGTCTTGTGGCTGTAACAAAGTCAGCTTTTTTTGTTCCCGTAATACACATCATTTACTTTTTTTTGCCCTGCCTTTGATCACTTGGGTATGAAAGCTAGACACAGGAACATGGAAAGGTTACTGTGGTCTTTCTAGACATAAATATCCCGATATAATTTTAAAATAATTTAACTCATGAAATCATCCACACACTTACAGGGATTCCCCCTGTGGTGAAACTTGTTGAGAACCCAGCATTGCACACTAAGTTCGAGAAGTCACTTGAGCCCCAGGCATAATTCTTTGACTTGGTTGACTGCATGCAGAAGGACCTCACTATTGACCCAGTGATAGGCAGGGGAAGCTGAGAAGTGGCTCTGTGCAGGACATGACAATTCCTTGGGAGAGCCCAGAACCAGAGTACAGTATTTTAGCTCTGCATAGTTGGAGCGCCCCCTGGGATGGCGGGGAATGTACAGTAAGTCACGCACTTCTGTCTCCTAGCTTGGGACCAGATGTGCACGATCCTTTAAATGCAAGCCAAGCTGGAGAAACTGTAGCTCATGACTTCAACGCAACACATTTCTGAATGGCAGAAAAGCCACAGGAAAAGCCTAGATCTACAGTGTAGATAATACCAAGGAGTTTTCAATTTGGTATTGGCTGCTAAAGAGCAAGAAGCTCCGCAGCTGTAGCGAAAGGTTTTTCTAGTATGATAATAGTGGTAGAGGAGAAGTAGAATCTCCAGAAAGGATGAAGTTCCAGTGCCTGGGAAGTACACTGGTATCACAAGTGAGTTACAGCTGTGAATACTCTGAGCTGGACAATAGATTTAGGCTTCAGAAGTATAAGTTGCTACTTTCGCTATAGTAACCCTATGTGATAATATAATTAAATTTGAAAAGGTAACTCAAAATTTAACAGTTAAAAATTTAACAAGTCAAATGAGTACAATTTCCCAATTTATTATGTACATCTATATATATTCTTGTAATGAGAAATGGGTGTTGTAAGATGGTAACATGTATGATTATTTACAGTTACAAATCAAAATAAACAAGCGAAAAAGTCTTGGATTTATCTTCCACTGAAATTACAACAAAAGGATTGTCACATTATCTCTTGCCATCTAGTTGTCATCATTAGACAGTCGTTTTAGAAACTGCTCACAGGATTTGGTGGATTGTATACACATAACTCATCTGAAATTAGTTCGAGGTTCCTGAGACACACTTGAATCCGGAAGACTTTCCTTCAGCCCGCCCTATAACTACGGGGGACTAAGGTGTTGAAGATTGGTTGACCTCTAGGCTTCAGTTAGCAGGATCAACAGTTTTCAAGTCTTTTGGGTAAATTCGGTCAGGAATGATCATAATCTTGATCAGCAATGATCATAATAACTGATTATAAAACCTCGAACAAAAGGTAATAGGTGGCCATGGTGTTCCAACAATCTCACCACCAACTGCTGTTCATGATGCGACCATGTCTTCAGTGTTTGTATATAAATGAATGAATCATGGTAGTATGTTACAGAGATAGCATGATAAGATAATGTCTACTGTGCAGAAAATAACAAAATACATGAATAAATCACATGTTATGATACATGGGTATGATATAACCTTTGCCTTCCACTTATGGATGTCAAGTCACTTATGTACTTGCTGGTATGTCGTAAGCTTCCAGGCAAGAACTAGCCATGATATATTTGGCTAACCAATTAATGGTTATGCTTCCTGACAATGCCGGTGGAGGTTATCTCTGGTTAGCGTCATTCCTTTTTTTATTATATCTGATACAATCAATCAGAAATAAAATCTCTGAAATAAAATGATATTAGTAATACATATATCTTTAATAAACTTACATACCCTCTTAGGAGTTATAAGCTCACGGTGAGACTGTTTTGGCTGAATTTAATCTGCCCTGCATGCAGCGTGAAAAAATAACTTTTCTTGCAGATACTGTCTTCCAGTTTCTCACTCTGGATTTGGTGTGTGTGATTTTCAACGCGCTCCTCTGTCTTTATATTTGGCCATCTCGCCCGTCCGAGAAAGCACCTCCTAAAGTCCCAAAAGATTTTCGTTTCATCTCCTGGTTTGAGGCGATTTGAGGCAATCTGTGCTTTTCCTGTACTTGTTTTCTCTTCTGTTCACTTACACACTTATATCCTTCCTTCCTTCCTAGGTATCCTTTCATTTTCCCCATATGAGGCTTTCATTCTATCCAATTTATATTTAAATCCGTTTAGGCATGTAGTTATAATAAATTTGTAAAGATTATTAGCTAATTTTTAGCAGATAACGACGAAAAATGTTAATTATTTTTAAAACTATTTATATTTGAATAATATCCTTTTGGATATAATTCATAGTCCATCTCCTTTAGTAAACTATTATTATTTAATTGTATTCCAACCAGGCGTTCTCCTGTAGTTTAAAATTTAATTTCCTGTAAATGCAAATTTTTAAAGTCGGCCATACATTCCTATATTAGCTATTTCCTCATTCTTCAGTAATATTGTCTGGCTTAACCGTAATTCACATTTTTTCCGCCTACTTCAAAATTCAAAGCAAGCTCCGTTGCATGTTATCCTTGCGCTGTGTATGTGTGTGTGAGACGCGCTACACCCTTTTTTTCAAAAACAAAGCAAGAGGTACCAATCTCGCTACAGCAGCCCTAGTTAAATAATAACAATAATTTAAAAATGATGTATCAGTTGTATATTGTAAGGTGCCCTGTGCAGTTCCCAGGGGGTCTGTGATGAGACAAAGAAGGAATAGGACTACTGCCAGCACACTCAGGCATGGTGACTAATATGAGGCTGGGAAAAAATGTGCTGCAGAAAGCACTGCTGCAAGAGCATCTGAATGCCGGTTGTGGCTTCCTGCTCTAGAAGGAACGAAAAGAAAAAAATGATGATGATAATTTAGATTGCAGGATTTCAGGTCACCATGGTGCCTGAAGTTGAGCTCATCAGGTCACTATTGGAACATTAGAAGCTGTTAACTCTTTTTTTTTAACCTGAAGAGCTGTATAATATAACATGAAATGGTACATTTGATCTCCTGTGTGTTGCCCAATTTGGTTGTAGTGAAATTTCTTTATGTGTGTGCTTTACACGATAATGAACGAAAGTATATTTTGCGTAGAAGACGAACAACGCTTGAATATATTCTCGAGTCAATTTAGAATGATTTTATTTATGTTGAGGGTTATTTTCTCATAAATATGTTTAGTACTTAATGTAAAATAACTTGTGGGAAAAAAAATTGACACCCGTTTGGGTAAAACCTAAAAAATTCTTAAGATAGAAAGAGTTAAGGGAGTCTGAAGTTTAATAATAATTCCTTTTTTAAATTTTAATTTGAAAGCTTAGTTTAGTTTTTAAATTTGTTTAGTTTGGTATGGGATTCAGATAATATGTTTGCATCTCTGTGTTAAGTACACTGCTTCCTGATAGTATTTCCAGATTGTTTAAATATAAATAGTTCATTAGTAGTGTTGTAGAAAAATACCAGAAGTGTCTAATCTGAACTTTTAAATTACAGATTGTAAGAATACTGCAAAATCTGAGTAAAATCTCATCATGGCATATGGAACAGGACAGAAAATTGCATTTGGTGGATTGGTGATTGGTTTTCTTCTGTGCACTGCTGGTGCCATTGCTCCCTTTTGGCAGCAAGGACAAGTAAGTACACAAGTACTTGGTTTTCCTCAAGATTTACTTCACTACAGATTTGAGGTTTATTCTATTCATTAACTCTCAGTACAATACATCATGCGGCACACAGTTCGACCTGAAAATACCCGGCACGCCACTTGAGGTGGCATGTCATCGTTAACCTTTATAATTAATTTAAATTTTAAAAAAACACATTTTTCTTTCCAGTCCAATATTTTCATTCTTTTCCAGTAACTCTGGTGATTACAGGTGATCAAATTTGTAATAAAATAAAGAACAGTTGCTTATTGTAAAAAAAAAAAATTTCTGGCTGAAATTCATTTTGTTAGAATGGTTATAAGCAAAGATTAATTAGTTGAACACCTTTTTCAGTCATGGATTCAAAATGAAAATGATGACCACAATGATATATGGAACATTCATAGTTCTGATTCAGATGAATTTACTGAACCAGAAAACTCTGAAGACAGAGGTTGGCGTCTCCCATAGCTAGATCTTGTTGTACAAGAAAAAGATAAGGACCCTATACAAGAAACAAAAGCTAGATCTAGATCACAACTTAGACCAGGAACAACTATAACTGATAATGTTGAACTTCAAATAACATTATTGAACAAGTGGTTTGACAGTGAAGATGGTCAGGGTTCAACTTAGAATGCCTTTCGCTTGTGACAAATTTCAAATTGTCATAAAACTTTATTTGTGATTATTTAAAACCATTGAACTGTTTTAACTATGTTTATGTTACAGAACTTTCATTTCTTCACAATTTGGTACATAAATCGTTATCATATCATGATAAATTAAATAATTAAGGCAAAGTCAGTCATGGCAGTCAAGTCCCAAAATTTACTGTCTAAAATGAGTGTGAAAATGTGAAGTCTTAAGACTTAAAATTGGTTTTTATCCTAGTCTTTTTTCATAAAGTTTATGTACCTAGTGTCAGGTTATAGAATTTTTGAAGATAGAATAGCCTTTCATTTGGAATCAATCAATACCCTTTAGCTCCCCGAGGAGCATATGCCTTCAACAAACACATGCCAAGTCTTCCTGTTCTGTGCCATCTGCTTGAGTTCTTTCCATGTTTTCCTCATCATTTTCACCTCTGTATCCAGTTCTCTTCTCCATGTGTTTTTTTTGGTCTACCTCTGCCTCTCTTTCCCTGTGGATTCCAGAACAAGGACTGCCTTGTAATGCTATCAACAGGTCTCCTCATTGTGTGCCCTATCCATCGCCAGCGTCTTCTTCTCGACTCTTGTTCCACTGGCACTTGTCTGGTTCTTGTCATCAATTCCACATTTGTGACTTTGTCATACCATTTCAGTCCTTCTATTCTGCGCAAGCACCTGTTTATAAAAGTCTGTAGCTTTTTGGTTGTTGTTTTTGTTGCTCTCCATGTCTCAGAGCCATACAATAGGACTGACTTGACATTTGAGTTGAAGATTCTTATTTTCGTGTTGGACTTGATTTCTCTTGTTCTCCATATGTTTCCCAATGCAGTGAAAGCTTCTCTTGCTTTTTGTATTCTTATTTTGATGTCATTGTCTGTCCCTCCAACTCTGTCTATATTACTGCCAAGATATGTGTACGATTCTACATCCTTTAGTGGTGTTTCTTCAAGTTCAACCTTGTTATCATTTCTTGCATGTATTATCATCTTCTTCTTCTTCTTTGATCCTTAGCCGCCGACCGTCAAAGCAGTCAGTGGCTATTACGCCTGGTGGCGTCTTGTAGGGCAACAACAAATTGATTCCACTTTGCTCGGTCGGCGGCCATCCTTCGTACAGTGCCCCAACTCTGGTTCATTCTTTGCATCTCAGCCTCTACAGTCCTCCGCCAAGTTGTTTTTGGTCGACCTCTCTTTCGTTTTCCTTCAGGGGTCCATAGCATAGCTGTTCTTGTGATGGCATCATAATCTTTGTCTTTTCCCTGTGTATTTTCAAGCCCACTTGTTGTGACCTCTCATCGAGAATTTTCATTTTCTCTTGCATCTGATTATGGAACAGAAGAGCCATCAGCAAAATCTAGATTATCTAACTGTTAAGTCAGATTCCACTGGATTCCATTTCTGTAGTGTGTCGTTGTTACAGATGAGGTTATCATCTTGCAGTAATTAGTTGAACATAGAATGAAGATCATAAAAAGTACAGGCATCGTACTAATAACATGAATGGAGACGGGTGTGATCAGACATGACATCAATGGTTGAAGAACTCAAGTCGTCAGGTTGAGGGTCCACAAAATATCCTTACGTTTAATGTACATCAGAGATAACAACTTCGCAGGAATGGCATGGCATATTGTACATACATATCGTCGAATCCTTCAACAGTCTCGTCTCAACCATACATTTCTGGCCGCTGTACTAGAGGTGAAATCCACCCAAGTAATGTTGGCCAGACAACGTGGACGAACAATTATATTTGAATACTTCTTAGTTTATCACTAACTTCTTGCTAAGTTCTGATTCATCTTAGTTAAAATAGTGGCGGTCTTCGAAGAATATAATATGCCACTTGGAGCTCTTCCTCTGCAATATTAGGAGCTTGAATCAAATACGTCTTACCATGAAGACCACATATAACAAAAGGCCAAGAATCATAGTCGTTAGCATAAATTAGTGCAAAACGCGTTTCGTCATTAACAACTGGTGACTACTAAATATAACCTCTACACCTCACGGTAGATGGGGAACGACTAAGTAAGTAAGACTATTAAATATATAGCGTTCAATATAAGTTAAAACCCGTGCAAAAACATGATCTACCACAGAGAGACATATTACCGCAAAATCAACTGGTAATAGCCTATGTGTGGTCAGATACAAAATACATTAATATTCCTTCTTTAACAGTCGTCAATGTTTTCATAACCCAATCTATAACTATTGCTTGTAAGAAAAGAAATGGAGACAGTAAGCATCCCTGCCGCACTCCCGTTCTTATCCCAAACGGTTTTGTAAGTTGTTCTTCATGAAGAACTCTGCATGTCATGTCTTCATAAGCTTTCTTTATTAAAAATGATCTTCAGGGGAACTCCATATTGCCTCATCATTTTCCAAAGTGATTCTTTGTCTACACTGTCAGATGCCTTTTCATAGTCCACAAATCCAATGTATAGTGATGAATTCTATTCCAGACTTTGTTCAACTATTATTCTCAAAGTGGCTATCTGGTCTGTACAGGATCTGTTTGGTTGAAAAACTGCTTGTTTATCTCTCTGGTTTTTGTCAATGGATTCTTTTAATCTCTCGAGGATGATCCTGTTTAATACTTTTCCTGGCACTGATAATAACATTGTTCTTCTATAATTTGTGCACTCTTTTAAGTTTCCTTTCTTAGGCAGCTTAACCATATATCCTTCCTTCCATTCTGCTGGTATTTCTTCCCTTTCCCAGACTTTACCAAGCAATTTATATAACATCTCTAGCCGTGTCAATATCTTCTTTGATGGCCTCTGCTGGAATGCCATCTGGTCCAGCTGCTTTTCCATCTCTCAGAAGCTTTATGGCTTTCTTTATTTCTTCCTTTGTTGGTCTTTCACAGTAAATTTGTAGCTCTTCTTCTGCTGGCTTGATATATGGGGGGTTTTTGGAGCTGGTCTATTGAGAAGGTCCTCAAAATATTCCATCCACCTCTTCATTTGCTCTTGTAAATTGCTAAGCAGTAGTCCATTATAGTCTTTTATGAGGCAACTTGCTTGCTTGTATTTCCCTGTTAGCTTCTTTGTGCTGTTATACAGTTCTCTCATATTTTCTTTCACTGCAGCATCTTCTGCCTCTCTTGCCAACTCCTCAGTATATTTCCTGTTGTCTCTTTTGATGCTTCTTCTTACTGATTTGTTTGCTTCTGTGAACACTTCTTGGCTTTGGAACTTGGGTTTTGCTTTCTTGTTTTTTCTGTCTTTTATCTTATTGATGGTTTCTGTTGTTATCTATGCTTTTTGTTGTCACTCCCTTTTTCCCAATATTTCTTCATGTATCATTCAATATAGTTTTGATTTGCTGCCTGTGGTCTTCTGTTTTCACTACATCATCCAGCTGTTGGAGCACTTGGTATTTGTTGGATATTGTGACTGTAAATTTGTCTCTTGTTTCTTTATTTCTTAGATGTCCTACATTAAATTGCTGTCTATAACTATGCATTGTATATCTCTTTATTTTTTTATTTTTACTTTGGCTATCAGAAGAAGATGCCACATCTGCTCCTCTATATACTTTTACATCCTGCAATGATGATCTAAACTTCTTGGTTGCACCATCCAACTTCAGTTCTTGTTTATATCCATTCTTTTAACTTGAAGCAGTTGTGAAAGTAACAAATGGTGTTGTATATAAATTACAGTCCTGAAATCCAAAGCCCATTGTGGTTGTTGCCAATGCACAGTCAGCATGATGCCTTTTAGTGCCCTTGTTCTTGACTGTCCAAAAAAGGCAAAATTGTTTCAGTAGATCATATATTGAGGCAGCCACTAGATCTTATGCAGCTACCTCTACAGATTAGACTTGCTGAGAAAGCTACAGGATTACTGCAGTGTCCACCCTAGTAATGATTCAGGAGTTCAAATGGCCAGAACACTTGAGTTGTGGAGGTGCAGGGAGTGATTAACTTCCTTTGATTTATGTGTGTGCTATTTCACTGTGAGTTGTCTTCTTCTTCTTTGATCCTTAGCCGCTGACCGTCAAAGCAGTCAGTGGCCATCATGCCTAGTGGCGTCTTGTAGGGCAACAACAAATTGATTCCACTTTGCTTGGTCGGTGGCCATCCTTCGTACAGTGCCCCAACTCTGGTTCATTCTTTGCATCTCAGCCTCCACAGTCCTCCGCCAGGTTGTTTTTGGTCGGCCTCTCTTTCATTTTCCTTCAGGGGTCCAAAGCATAGCTGTTCTTGTGATGGAATCGGGGTCTCTTCTGAGGACATGGCCATGTCCTCTTGCTTGCTCCGAGTAAGCAGATCTTGGTTGGTGATGGTATTCAGCCAAAAGATTCTGTGAATTTTTCTTAGGCATGTTGTGTGGAAAGAGGACAATTTCGACATGGGAATCACTGTGAGTTGTGCAGATGTGAAAATAGTCAGACATTATAAAGTAAGTTGTGCTGTGCTGTATTTTTAAATTTTTTCTTCCTGTCAGCATAGAGACTGACTAGCAGATTGTATATAGAGTGCTGGCCTCTTGCGGCAAAGGTGCAGTGTTCGTAGCACGCTGTAAATGGGCATATGACTGCTCTTGAGTTAGGGAAAGTAAAGGCAGCAAGGAAGTGAACTGGTCACTCCACCTGTCATAGTTGGACCTAGTAAAGTAAAGTCTTTAACATTTCATCCCCTATGGCAGTATCTGCTATGTTACTGCCCTCATATCAGCTTGCACTGGTAGTACTCTGGAACAATAGTAGTGAAACTGAAATCTGAGTTAGGATGTACTGTATTCCTATTGGTTTTTTTTCCTGCAGATAAGCATTAATGATCTGGCTGCAATATTTAGAGAGTCGATTTCATTCATTGGTGATCTTACAGTGGTCAAAATGTATGGTGGACTTTGGTGGTACTGTATAGAAGTTCTTGGTGAACGGAAATGTGAAACCTATGACTTTTCAGATGATCATGCAAGTTAGTATTCATCACTCATATGTAATTTATGTGTAGTTACAATATAATATTAATATTTTTTAAATATCGTCATGTATTTTCACTCCTTATGACAATGTTATGTTATTTTATTGGTTGATACACAGCATATTTCCGAGTTCATAGGCAATACAAGGGAACAGGAATTCAGCCCAAAACACAGTCATATGGAAATGTTAGGATCATTAAATCGATGAGTGAGTTTCTGCAGTACCTCATATTATTTCACAGAAACAGACAGTGACAGAGTGCATAGGTAGCAAGTGCCAGTCAAATATGATAACATCTGGCCGGCTCACACGAACCAGAAATACTGTGATGTATATACACAGCTGGACACTTACCAGTATTTAGAAATTATTCATGCTTCTACAACACTGTAGTACTGGATCCACCTGTCATTCTCATGGCTGGTATCATTAAAAACTGCCATTGATGACAACACACAACTGCTCTTTCTCAAAACCAACTCTCTATTTCAAAATCTTTCAGCTGAATCCTATCACCAAACTCGCTCACACTTGAAACATCAGAAAAGTTAAAGAGTTCTCTTTCTGCCAAACATCTTGCATAAACTCTTCATACTGGTGAACACAAATGAGTGAAAAACTCACTATAGTAAACAAAATACACCACCTCCCCTATCCTTTTCCACACTCTGGTTATGCAGCACCATTCATTAATGATCTTAAAGTGGTCAAAATGTTTGGTGGTGTTGTGTGAAAATTCTTTTTGAACCGAAATATGGAACCTACGGACTTTTCAGATGATCATGTACGTTAGTATTCTTGACTCGTATATAATTTGTATGTAGTTAAAATTAAATTTAATAGTATTTTACTTGTATCATCTTTTTCACTCCTTGTGGAGCACTGTGGATGAGCCCCCTTGCAGGAAGTCTCTAGCAGAGCACATACTCTTGCAGTGGTGGCTTCTATAGTAGTTTGTTTTACATGAAGAGGTTGCCAGCCATATGCACAACCTCACATTAGTCACCTTTTATGGCGTGAGGGAGGATTATTCTTTCTTTGTCTCCTCAGAGACTCCTGGGAACTACATATGGCGGTGATATATTCTACTTGATGAAATTTTGGTTCTTTAAATGTTTCTTTTTCTTCCTCATGTTTCATTATTTATGTTATATATATAAATTTTAAATTTTATTACAATCAATGAATTAAATCATTCTAACCCAGGCAGTTTTCCAATTTTACCCAGGTCCCACGCATGGAGGCATATCTGGAGTCATCCTTATATGACTTCCAAGTATGCACAATGCTACAATATACGAGGGACGGTCAAAAAGTAATGCCTCGTAATTTTTAATTTCATTCAATAGGCAAGAAAACAGATAAAATTCACATTGAAATGTAGCCCCAAGTCTGAACTTTAAAAATTTATTTCTCAATGTGGTCTCCGTTATTTGTTACAGTTTTTGTCCATCTTCTCACAAGGGCATGTATCCCCGCACGGTAAAAATTTGTGTCATTTTTCCTAAACCACTGGCGTACGGAGCATTTAAGGGTCTCGGTGTCCTCAAAGTGATGTCCGCGAAGATCTTCTTTCAGTGGTCCAAACAGATGGAAGTCAGACGGTGCAAGATCGGGACTGTAAGGGGGATGTGGTAATAATGTCCAGCCAAATTCTGCAATCGCATCAATGGTGCGTTTAGCGGTGTGTGGCGTGGCATTATCGTGCAACAGTAGTGCAGTTCTCTGATCTTTTAATGGGTAAAGTCGCCGAAGACGACCTCTAAGCTTCTTCAAAGTTTCAATGTAACGGTCTGCATTCACCGTGTTTCCCTGTTCCAAGAAGTCGAGAAGAATCACACCCTTCTCATCCCAAAACACGGAGGCCATAACTTTCCCTACAGATGGTGAACTTTTGAACTTCTTTCTTGTCTGGGATGTTGTGTGATGCCATTCCATTGACTGCCTCTTGGATTCTGGTTAAAAAAAATGAACCCAAGTCTCATCACCTGTCACAATATTCGATAAAAACTCTTCTCCTTCAGTTTCGTAACGGTGCAGGAGGTTGATGGCTATTGTTTTCCTTGTTTCTTTATGTCTGTCTGTCAACATTCTGGGTACCCACCGTGCACAAACTTTTGAATAACCCAGGTCTTTAATGATGTTCTGGACACTGCCTTTACTAATGGACAACATGGAAAAAAGTTCATCCAGTGTTACCCGACGGTCACCATGAATGATGCCATCAACTCGATGAATGTTGTGTGGAGTCACTGCTGTAGACGGACGGCCATTCCGCTTTGTGTCAGCTATTGAGGATTGAACTACTTCAGCTTCGTCACAACGATGTACCCAACGTCGGACAGTGCTAACATCCACTGTTGAATCTTCATAAACATTCTTCAAACGTTCGTGGATGCGAATTGGGGTCTCGCCTTCAGCATTGAGGAATTCTATGACATAACGTTGTTTTAACCGAACGTCTTTGGCAGCCATTTTTAAACTGTTACAGTGGTGCCACCTGTTACTGAAACAGGTTGGTAATGCTATACAGTGCAGAAGAGTGTTTGAGGAATCCTGCTAAATTTACAAATTGCACACCGATGCAGTATTTACATACATAAAAAATAGGAGGCATTACTTTTTGACCTTCCCTTGTACATATGTGGAAGTGAACCTCTGTCTGTGAGGCTAATTACACACTCATTGACTTAAAATCATGCACACACTTCCCGGGATTCCCCCTGTGATGAAACTTGTTGAGAACCCAGCATTGCAAACTAAGTTGGAGAAGTCACTTGAGCCCCAGACATGATTCTTTGGCTTTGACCTGGTTGACTGAATGCAGGAGGATCCCACTGTGGACCCAATGATAGGCAGGGTGAGCTGAGAAGTGGCTGTGTGCAGGATGTGACAATTCCTAGGGAGAGCCCAGAACCAGAGCATAGTATTTTAGCTCTGCATAGTTGAAGGTCCCCCTTGGATGGTGGGGAAAGCATAGTGTGCCACATGCTTATAGCTCCTAGTTTGAGACCAGATGTGATGATCCTTTAACTGCAAACCAAGGTGGAGAAAGGCGCTCATGCCTTCAACTTAACACATTTCGGAATGGCAGAATAGCCACAGGAAAAGCCTAGATCTGTAGTGTAGATAATACCAAGGAGTCTTCAACTTAGTGTTGGCTGCAACAGAACGAGAAGCTCAGCATCCCTAGTAAACAACAACCACCCAGGCCCCAAAATAGAGGCATTTTGTTTTTTATATAAGTGGTGTTTTAAAAACAGGCATAAGACATATATATTAATTTGGCATGTAAATGTATTATGCATCAAATTGTAGGAAATTGGCCGAAGAATGTTGTGAAACAATGTTGAGTTCTTATGTGATGTAATAGTTGTTTGTTATGTCTTGCGAAGTATAGAAACCATAAAAAAATAAAAACAAAACATTAATCACAAAAATATTACATGTGCAAAATTTCAGCTCTTGGCGGTAAAAGCCCAGGATTCAAAACTTATTTCCAGTTAAAAATTAATCCAAGAAGTTTGATCACAAACAAATGAAAATTGTAATTGTTATGATTGTTTTTCTTGGTGAAGTCACATATTGCTGAACTGGAGTCTCACTTACACAGTTCCGTCCCACACAATTTAATTAATTTGTTACTTAAACATTAAACATATCAAATTTGTTAACCGTCCTTCTCGGAATCAAAAATATGTTATTATCGCTATTGCTAAAATTCATTTAGAAATAATCTATTGCGGTTAATCCATTGTTAGTTTATGACTATTATGTATGTAACTATGCTGCTTGTAAATAAACAGCTTAATGACGTTGTTAATTGATAAAAGTATGCAAAAATTAAGCACCAGAATACTTTTTCACTACCTGTTTAACACTGGTCCTCAGGAAGTGTTTACATGATTTTAACAAGGTATGGCCACTTATTTTATAATTTTTCGTTCAAACTCAGAACTCGTATCAAGCGGGCGCACCATGCAGCACGCAGGTAACCTGGCACACCATACGGATCGTGGGTTAGATTGAGTTAAGATGATTCGTAGGAAAAAATTGTTCAGTATAATGTTAGGAAAATCACTTGTTTTCCAACCTCTACAATCATGTTTATGCCATCAGTAGCTAATACTAAGAACCAGACAAATGCCAGTGAAAGAAGAGATGAGAAGAAGGCATCATCCTCGATAGGACACGTATTGAGGAAACTTGTTGATAGTTTTACAAGGCAGTCCTTGTTCTGGAATCCCCATGGTAGGACAGGTAGAGAAATACCATCAAAAACACATGGAGAAGAGAACAGGAGACAAATATGAAAGATATGAAAAGATGAAGTAATATCGTGGAACAGGAGGACTTGGCATAAGATGAAGGTTTATGCTTCCTGGGGAACTGAAGAGTAATGTATGGTGGGGAATAGCTAATAACAGCCTGATTGCCATTAGTCGTTTTAAAAAAACTGACCACTGATAGAAAGTAGATGTCTGAGATATTTGTTTATATTCACCCCTTGATCTAAAATAATGGGGTAATTGTTTTTGTTGTTTTTTTTAAATATGGTAGGTTACAATTGGGCTATCCGCATTGCTTGTGTGGTGAATGTTCTTCTGACACTGGTCTGTGCTCTGGCTGCTCTGTGTCGCACCTGCTGCTGTGCTGGCGGAAAAACCATTTGTCACGGAATGATGGCTTTCATAGCAGGTATGATTGTTGTAGCTTTACTCTCTCTACTCCTTCTTCCCTCTCTCTCTATGCCTTCTTCCCTCCCTCTCTCTTTCTCATATTCTTTTTTCTGTGATACTGCATTGATGCTATTCAGATATAGAGAGATGTCCTCGGAGCTAAGAAAAATACTCATTCAGATTCAGAAGTGGATTTGACATGTGGTACAGTTTGGTATATAATGTGATTATAACGTATATTATGACAGTGGATTTTTACATATATGCTATTAGGTATGGCAAATTTGAAACCGAAGTCAAGAATAGAAGAGGAATGGCCAACAATGCCTGAAAAAAAACTTATTGATATCCAGACTAATAACAATACAACAGTCATATCTTTACATGTAAATATGTTATAAATGTATGTGTGTGTTTGTATACGTTTTAATTATTATGATAAACAATAAGTATATTGTGGAAACTGGCTAGAGTTGCTTGCTGTCAGATCTGTATCATATTTGTGACATTCACTTGTGCCAGTTCATTCTAGGTCAGATGCAACTTGGCAAAAAGCGGAAACGCTGCAAACCTGTGATCAGATAGTTTATTACTCAAAATTTCACGTTACAAAATTCACATAACATTTGCTGTCATCCATTAAATTTTACGCCGTAAAATTCCAAAGGATTCTTTGCTGCAATGGGTGGCAGTTATTTAAACTGTGTTTCTCATCTTAAATTTAAAAAAATTTATTTTCAAAGGTTATCAATTAGTTAAGTTCTAATTCTGAAATTTATTAGAAATTTGACAAAATATTTGTTAGATTTAAGGTTTGTTAAAATTTATCAGTTTCTGACAGATTTCGGATTTGTAATCATGCTTTAACTCGCTCCTATTTTAGATATCATGTGTTATATCCATATAATTGTACATAATGTGTATATATCCCAAGAAGCAATAAATAATTTGTGTCATCTCTCGGTTAAAATAGGTCTCCAAATAAATGCCTCTAAAACTAAAGCTATGAACTTTTCTAACGAAACCTTTGATATCATCTTGAACGGGGAAAAACTACAGAAAGTTGAAAGTTTCAATTATTTAGGCAGTAAAATGACTCAGGATGGTGACACAACAAGAGAAATCCATACTAGAATTGCTTTGGCAACTAGCGCCTTCAATAGATTATCTAACATTTGGAAATTACGATCATTGAATATACATACCAAGCTTCGTCTGTTTAATTCAAATGTTATCTCAGTGTTAACATACGGCTGTGAGAGTTGGAAAATAACAAAATCATTGGAGAACAAGCTGAATACATTCGAGAACAAATGTCTTAGAAAACTCATGAACATCAGTTGGAAAGAATTCAAGACTAATCGACAAATAAGAGAAGACTCTAGGCAGAAATATGTCTCCTACTATATAAGGAAAAGACGATGGTCATATATCGGTCATGTCCTACGAATGCAAAACAACAGAATACCACTACAGGCGCTCACTTGGGTTCCTGAGGGTAAGAGGAAAAAAGGAAGACCAAAAGAAACACTCGAAGAACAATAATAAGAGAAGGAAGAACGTTGGGCCTAAATAATGTGCAAGAGCTAAGAGGAGTGGCGTCACAACGAACAACCTGGAGAGCACTGGTTTCTGCCTTATGCGCCGTGTTTGGTGCTTAAAGAATTTATTATTATTATTATTAATGTGTATATGTCTATGAGAGAGAATGAAAACAACTAGATTTTCAGTATGTGGAAAGGCATATGATCTATTTGAAGACAGAAAGATGACATCTGAAGAGTAAAAACTGGATCAGCAAGAAATTTGAAAAATGAGAGAAAAGGCAGTTTAAGATACAGACAACAAAATGAGAGTAAAATGCACTGATTTTTAGTGTGTTCGTCATTTATAAAGTATATGAATAGAAATCGTAACACTTTTGGTTGATGCAAAGAGACATGCAAATGACTTTTCGTTTTTAATTGATCTCTCTCATTTCTGTCCATCAGGAGCTGCAGGTATTGCTGCTGTTGGAATCTTTGCTGGAACAGCTAGTGATGGTTTTGCTGTGAAGCTGATGATGGGAGATTATGGATGGGCATTCTATATGTACGCTGTTGGCTCTGCAGTTGTGACCTTAGTCTCTATCATGCTGTGCTTTGCATCACCAGATAATCCAATCACACCTGTGGTAAGATCATTTATAGTTTTAAGTTTATATTTTATTTAAGTATATATTTGTAAAGACAGGCACCCTTATTTTTTTCCAGGTTAGTTAATTGAGGATGACCAGATATGATTGTACATTCCACAGTTTTCAACATTTGACTTCTCTTAATTTCAGCTTTTGATACTAGTTGTGTGGCTGTAATGGTGACAGATAGATTCACAGTTGAACACCACTACAAACTTTAGTAGAAAGTGACAGATAAAATAATTCAACTCTGAGCGGGAAATTTACAGTCTCCACAGCAGTTTATAAAAATACCATACACAAGACTCTGGACACACTTAAAGTATTTTGCATAACCAAATCTAGACCAAGAACACAAATACCAATGTCCACAATATCGCTAGCAATACTTAAATAACTGCTTCTAATAACCAGTTCAAGTGACCTTTGCAGGAAATCTCATATTCAATCACAAGGGTTATGACTGTAATAATCTCTGAATCTGCCAAAAGATACTGACTTTTCTGTCACACACACCTCCGATCTAAGAAAATCATAGTGGATACCTCACTAACCAGAGTAAATAGCATTCCAAAAATGCAGTATACATCACAAGAGGAAACCGCAAGTGTGAACAAACACCTTCCTCTTATGCTGGCTCAAGCAGACCTCTGCTGTCATACCACACATCCCATCGGAAACACAATTGCCTTCTTCAGCTGTTGCAGGCTCAATATTTCTTTCATCATCGCTCAGCTTTTGAATTATATTTTTGGCTATTGCATATTTACCCTTTCACCTCGCACACTATGATGAACATTCACTGTTGTTCATTCGTAAACAGATTTCATGCCAAAAACCACACATATTCAAACAAGCAATCTAAGTCCCTGTGGAGCATACATTACTGACACCCATACTATAAAACTTTTGGTGACAAGTCGAAATCATAAACCAATAGCTAAGATTGTTTTTATTGATGAATCAAAGCCTGTGAAATATTTTGTGAAAGAAAAGTTGTTACGGGTTGCCTCCCCTTGGCTCTGCAGTAGTGTTCCAATAGAGGCCCAAAACCTAGAGTATCTAATGTGGGTCTTCAAAGGTGTCTACCTTCGCACAAGATTACTCTTGGCAGAGTTGTAGATAGAAGGATAATGATGCTTCTGCCTTGAGGGAGTATTCACAAGATATTTCAAATGTCAAGAACAATATTGTTATACAGAATTGACATCATTGCACTACGGGCAAACCCATTGGTGCTCAGTCTCCATCAGTATATATCGAAGAGTGTGAATGCTAACTGTTCCTGTAGCTCGCTGGCTGTAAACAGGACGGATGCATCCTCTCATATGTCCATCTCTACTAGCCCTACGTTTGATGCCTAATTCCAACAGTCTTAACCTTGATGATTCATCTATTGCAGTGTCATTCTCTAACAGGCGATCATTAATTGTTCTCAGTATATCTTCCTTATCCATATCTAGTGTCCCCACTATGGGTGCTCTTGATGCTAGTCTGTCAGCTCTTTCATTACCACATACCCCAGCATGTCCAGGACAGTATACCCACACCAGCTCTTGTAGACTGGAAGCTTCTATGAATGTTTTCCATTCATGCCGCAACCAACCTCTTTGAACCTTCCGAAGCATGGACTGAGAGTCTGACACAATGATGGCCTTTGTTAATGAAGTTTCAGTTATCCACCTTAAGTCTACAGTAAAAGCTCGACCTCCATTCAGTGCTGAATGAGCCGTAGCACGTTAACTTTGTATCTGACCTGCCACCTGTTGTGAAGATGGGTTATATGATTTAATTTAGCTCATATAAGCCCACCTGCTGATTTAATTCAGCAAAATCTTAATTTAGTAGCTCTGTTTTAAGTGTATTTAACTGATTCCGTACGCAAGATCTAATAATAGATGCAAAGGCCGAACGCTGTAGACGTAAGATCTTTTAAAAGACGCTGATTTATTTCGTTGTTTCTTTCTATTCTGATATTTTATACTGCCCGTAATTTATCTCGAACGGAAGTAAACACAAAACTGGGCAAATTTCAACAAGCTTCAACGTCTTTTATTTGCATTTGAAGGAATTTTTTCACATTTATCTTCATCTTTAATCGTGTTTTGTCGTATCGCCATAATGGCCGAAAAACACACAGGATATGTTACTAATATGTGAACAGTGAACAAACTGTGTGATCAACCATAACTTTCTTACTTTTTCTGTGTTTCTAAATGGATTACCTGCACAAAGAGAGCAGTGAAACTGTATTGTGATAACAATTTATGTTACAAGCCTTACGTAAGTTGAAAATTTTTGTTCAAAATTTCAAGTTATCTTTTTTCCGTGTACATGTTATCTGTTGTAACATAAACATAACTTAACATTAGCTAGAAAGGCATATGGATTTATATTGTTCATCCAATGTACTTTAATTTGATATATAATGTGTTATACTTAACTCATGATTAGACACACATTGTCAGTAAACGTAAATTATGTATGTGTAAATTTTTGGGGCTTAAAAATAATTCCGTCCAGAGCTGAAAATAATTACGTACGGAAAGAGTTAAGATGACTGTGACATTCAAAATGATTAAATCAACTTTAAATTTGTATATACCCAAATAACAAATTTAATAATGAACTACGTTTAACAGTTTTTTAAAAAAATGAATAATTCCTTAAAAAAAGGTAATCATCACAGGGTGATGTTATGAATTTGGAGGAAATGTTCTGACAGTTCACTTGGCAGCTTTTATGTTTGTACTTACTGCCAATAAGTTTGATTGTTTCTGCTCCAGCTGATGTGTGGTTCTTTGCAGATAGATGACTGGTTCAATCGTCACTGGTCAAGTCTGAAAGTTGTGACACCATGTTCCAAGAAAGATCAGGGAGTCTTCTTCTTCTTGCGATCGCATCTTTGATGTTTACACCGTCAGATGAGTTCTCATGATAACTCAACCGTTGTCTGGAGTTCCTCTTTAGCTCCATACAGCTTTGTGTTGAGTCATTGGGCCAGTATATCTTTCTTAACTGGTCGTACAGAGGACAATCCTGTAGAACATGCTCAGCGGTTTGTTCGTTTAATCCACATGTGCACAGTGGTGAAGCAGACAATCGTAGCTTGTACATGTGTTTATTCAGTTTGTTATGCCCTGTCCTGAGGCGAAAAATAGTGATCTGTCCCTGCCGGTCAAGAGTGTGGTAGTTGTTGTTGGGTTGATTCTGTTGTCTTCTGATAGTCTGGATAGCTCTCTTTTTCTCAAAGTATGTGATTTCATTATCTTCTTGTTCACATTCTCCTCCCTTTTTAGCAAGTTTATCTGCCTTTTCATTTCCGTGTACACCACAATGAGATGGTCACTCTGAAGTATGGTTCGCTTTTTGGCAGCTACCTTGCTTAGTTCATTTCTCAGATGCGGGATTTTACCACTCTTGAGAACTTGCAGTACAGACAGTGCATCTGTGAGGATGACTACCTGCTGGCAGTCAGAGTTGGTGTTATAAATCATATTTGCAGCTTGCTCTAGAGCTTGAACCTCAGCTGTATAGTTGGAACAGAATTTACCAGTGAGAATATGCCTAGTCTCATAGTGGTTGTCAGGATATGAGATAAAGATACCGGCGCCTTCATTCTTTACAGCACTTGTTGCTGATCCATCTGTGTAGGCATGTATCCATGATTGTTCGGGATAGCTTTCTTGGATCATACTCAATGTAGCAGTTCGTTTTTGCAGATCATT
The DNA here is from genome assembly GCA_024509875.1 of Oreohelix idahoensis. Taxonomy (NCBI): domain Eukaryota; kingdom Metazoa; phylum Mollusca; class Gastropoda; order Stylommatophora; family Oreohelicidae; genus Oreohelix; species Oreohelix idahoensis. The sequence continues at coordinate 331,734 of JAMPIV010009533.1, read as the reverse complement.
ATACTCATATCCAATTGTGAGACCGCTGATTGATGTATTAATCTGGAGGGTACTGCTGGTCTGCTCCCAGGGTATAGGGTGGGCTTCAGTGGTGTTGTCTTCATGGATAGGTCTTCTTGATGCTGTCTTTTAAGTCTTTTTCCCCGATGGACAAAGCTGCTACGTTTTAGACATCCCAATGCCGGATCATCTAGTCTTGCCTTCATTGGGTGCATTGGCATACTGTTGTACTTTTCCATCTGGATCATGCTTTTGGTGTCTCCTATAGGACAATATCTGTAGTCTTGCAGCTTTCTGCATCTCTGATATTGGCGTAGTTTTCATGGCTCCTGTAATGAGCCTGAGGGCTTTATTTTGCACCTTGTTCAATGACTTCAGATGTGTGTTAGCAGCTGATGACCATGCTGTTGAGCTGAATAAGTGTGGTCTTATTACTCCATTATAAATCTTCTTTAGAGTTCGTTCATTTGCTCCCCAATTGGTACCTGCTAGTTTCCTAGTCATCTTCTGGCTTTTCCTTCTGCATTTTCAATATGCTTATTCCATGTAAGCTTTTGGTCAAATGTCACCCCAAGATAGGTGGGGTAGCTTTCTTCCTTGATCATGGTTGTCCCTAGGTGTATGTTAGCTGCTTTGTCCTTGGGGGAGAGGGAGAACGGCATCGTGGAGGTTTTGTCTGTGTTTATTGTGATAAGCCATCTCTCTGCCCATGACATTAGCCTGTCTACTGCCCGCTGCATTCTATAATTTGCTGTGGTGACGTATTCATCGGCGCACCAGAGTACTAGGTTGTCTGCATATAAGGCAGCTTTCACTCCAGCGGGGAGATCTTTTACCAGGTCATTGATGTAAACAAGGAAGAGTGTTGGAGAAATTACTCCTCCTTGAGGTACCCCCTGATAGAGCAACACTTTTCTGCTCTGCAGACCATCAAGGGTGACTCTAGTTCTCCTGTTGTGCAAGTATGACTGGATCCATCTTATCATGTTGCCTTGGATTCCACTTCTCCTAAGTTTTGCAATAAGGCCATCTTTCCACACCTTGTCAAAGGACTGCTTGAAGTCGACCCAGATCGTTCGTACGTTTTTCTTCTCCTGGAAGGCATCTTCTACTACTTGAGACAAGTAGGTAACTTGGTCTTCTATACTGTAGCATTCTCTAAATCCAGCTTGCTCCAGCCACCAGGACCTGATCAGACTCTAAATACCATTTCAATCTGTGGTTTACTATTCGCCCCATAGTCTTCCCAACACAGCTTGTGAGACTTATTGGTCGGTAACTTGCAGCCTTGGTCTTACATTTCCCTTTCTTTAGTATGGGTATTGTGATGGCTTGTCTCCATACTTGGGGTACCGTTCCTTTCACCCAGCTGTGGTTGAATATCTCAAGCAGTTTTGTTTTTGCTGCTGAGCTCAGATTTATTAGCATTTCATTGCTGATTTTGTCTGGGCCGGGTGACTTTTGGACCTTAAGATTTGAAATAGCGTTCTGTAGTTCTCCTAGTGTGATGGGTTCCCTCATTGAGTCTGGAGTATCTGTCTGTCCCATGGTCACCCGTAGTTCTTTCCTTATCTCTCTATGTTGGTCTATGTTAATGTTTAAGTTGCTTTCTGAACTGTATCTTCTAGCAAACAGGTCTGCAGCTTGTTTTCATCTGAGAATTTGTCCACCTTCATCCAATGTGATAGTCTGCCTAGGCGAAGAACACTCTTCATTTAGAGATTTAGCTAATCTCCAAAGTTTCTTGCCGTCTTTCTCAAGGTTCAGCGCTGCTGTTTTATTTCTCCATCTTTTCCGTTTTTCTTCTAGCTTTGTTCTCTGAAACTCTGTTACAGCATTTTTCCATTTGTTGTGCATTTCAAGTGAAGGCTGAGACTCTGCATCCTTTCTAACTTTGTCCATAGCTTCCTGGCATTCTTGGAGTGTGCTGGACCAGTATGGTGTGTAGTTACACCGGAATCCTTTGGGAATGGTTTCTTTTGCAGCTTGAAGTATGCATCTGTTGAAGTCTTTTACCACTTCATTAATGTCTATGTTCTGCACCTTGAGATCAGACAGCAGCATATTCTCCCGATGCCTGAATAAACCCCAGTTGGCTTTTTTTGTAATTCCATCTTGTAATGGCTGGGCCTGTATTGAAAGTTACACTCTGGACAGTAAGAAAGATAGGGCGATGGTCGCTTCCTCCTAGTTGGTCTCCTACTTCTCTACTTATGAGTCCAGCTATATCTGGGGTGGCGAAGGCAAGATCTGGAGTTGAAGTTGTGTGCCATCCTCTGGAGTAGAAGGTAGGAGTATCTGTGGCAGTATTGATTTGGATTAGGGAGTAGTCATCTTGCCATGTTTCAACCTCTTCACCTCTGTGATCTAGATGGTTATAGCCCCCACCTCTGTGATCTAGATGGTTATAGCCCCAGTGTTGCTTGCATTGGTTGCAATCGTGTTCGAAGGGTGTTGATGGGTGTTGTCAAAATGAAGACAAACAAAAGGTCAACTCGACCTACGCAGTGGTGTGTAGACCTGGAGTGAGGATACAGTACATGCGAATGATGGCAAACGTTCGTTAGAGTTGACAAATAGACCAATCTCACTCACTTATGGCTGGAAGTCATTTACGCCAACTACTGTGTACGTTTCATACAGTTTAATTGGAACGATCACACTTGACAGCACGGGTACAGTGACAGCAAACAGGTCGGCATAAATCATAATAATGTTAATCAATGAAATACACTATCACATGAGCATTCATGTTGCATAACAGTACCAATGGAATGTCAGTAGACAAGCACTCAGTACTTCCAATATATATCGTCTGACTTTACTGACAGAGCACGTCAGTTCATAAACAAGGTTCAAGATGGTTCCTAGACCTAACCTCGTCTAGCAAAGATTCCTTTAGCTAAAGTTCAGCACATATCTTTTTTAATAACAATATTGAACCCCTAGTAGTGGGTTCTCTTCTGTAGCAGTGATCTCTGGACTCATCAGGTGATAGTAAGGGCATCCCTGTTCTCTCCTCGATGATTGAAAAATATAGGATTCAAAATGGCTTCTCCTCCCAGTGAGTTGTCGCTCACCCAGGATACAAACTATGAAGCGTAATCAAAGCTGATCATTCATTAAATGTCCTTATTGCTTTGTAGATTCTACCATTGATACTATTGACTTCATCACATAATATGGTGCTGCTAGATATGAATGTCATCTTCATCTGGTTAATATTCATCTAAACGTACAACCGTACGACTGCCCATCGAATACAATGCCTCAGGAAAAGTTCATAAGAAATGCGTCTTTACCTTGGTATCAGAAATACACTAGAATATGATTCTGCCATTCCTTGGCAGTAAGAATAAACACTGGGGTGAATAATACATGGTATGTCTAAAGAGACTACCTCTTTCCCCACTAATATAGAGATCACTTTTCGGCGACAGGCCGCAACAACAACTCAGCACCCATCAGGGCGGAACCTTCTCACCTCGACTTAGCGACACATCCGCCGAACAACCTTTGACCCCGAGTTCGACACCGAAGATATAGTTCGACTTAGACATACAAAGATATTAAGATATAAGACAGACTCGTCCTACATAGACAAGAAATACACATAGCTTCGGGCCATAGATATTCTGAAGCAAGAACAATCTATTTCTAACCAAACAAAGAATAGATCGCTGTAAACCTAGATTCCTACGCTGAGTTCGATTTTCAGGAAAGATAACCCATATAATAAAAGTATAAGTTCAACATGGGTGATATCGCTTTGACCAGGAAAATATTTCGATACACAAAATAAATATTATAATAAATATATACATTGTCAGACAAACAATTACATTTTACATTTGTATGCGTGTCACCAGTAATCTGTGCGCCACACAAAAGAATATGTGCGCAACAGACTACCACACCCCCCGGGAAAAAAAAATGAAAATCATTTTTTTTTTCCTCTGAGAGCAACATACAATAGGCTCACAACGCACAAATACTGCGCAGATATGAAATATCTGGAATTTATAAGCCAAATTAAGGCAAAGTCGAAATATAGATCGACTGGTGAGAATACATCTCAACCTCTCAGAGAAAGCATTTCTCTTAAGCATAAATGTTTCCAGGGAGGTGCCACCAACGTATACAACAATGCTGGCAATGACACAATGCATATAACAATTTCATATTTAAGCACTATAAGTACATGATTGACAAAAATGAAAAATCACCAACGAGTATCGGTGAATATATATATCAATGAACGTAGTGATAGTAGTGATACAATCACTATATTACAAATTACAATGTGTATTTATCTTGATATAGAAAAGAAAAACTGTTGTAGAGTTGAATGTGTTAAGAAGTCCAAGACCCAACAGTTAGGTGGAATCATGTGGGCATCTAAACAAAATGTCTGCCATCACATTATCTGATCCACGGATAGCTCGTACCGAAAAATGAAAAGGTTGAAGAGCAATTGCATATCGAGTAGACCTCGAGCTCTTCAAATTCTTACTCTGTATAGCCGTAAGAGCTTTCTGATCGGTTTCTACTATGAAATGTGCGCCTAGAAGGAATCTTTGTAGTTTGAGAATTGACCAAACCATAGCCAATAGTTCACGGTCTAAAACCGAATAATTCCTTTCTGCAGCATTAAGTTTTCTAGAGATATACATTACTGGATGCAGAGTTCCAGAGTACTCTTGCATTAGTGCCGCTCCAATCCCAGTGGATGAAGCGTCACTACGAAGAACAAATGTCTTATCTGTAGTAGGTAACACTAAAATAGGTGGGGTTGAAAACTTACTACTTACTTACTTAGTCGTTCCCCTTCTACCGTGAGGTGTAGAGGTTTGGAAGAGAGAGCGCCAGACCATTCTATCAGCTGTCTTCTTCCTGGCCTGGTTCCATTCTAGTCCTCGGTCCTTCAAAGATTGTCTAATGTTGTCCTCCCAGCGGACTCTGGGTCGTCCTGGAGGTCTGGATCCCTGGCTCTTTGTTTCCCATGCTTGTCGTGGTAGCCGATCTTCTCCCATTCTGCAGACATGGCCAAACCATCTTAGTTGGGACTGTTCTATTTGGGTCTGCAGCGGATGGGATTTTAGGCCTTGACGGATCGTCTGGTTGCGGACCATGTCTCTTCTTGTTACTTCAACCACTTTCCTCAGATACCTCATTTCTGAGGTTTGGATCTGGCTTTTGTGGGTTGTAGTCATTGCCCACGACTCGCATCCATATGTCAAGACTGGGACATAGGTGGAGCGGTATACAGCCATCTTCGTTTTCTTACCAACTTCTTTCTTGCTGAGGAATCCACGATTTATGGCCTGAAAAAGTCTCCCAGCCGCTGCTTTCCGAGTGGCCAACTCTTCTTTGATGCCTCCCTTTCGGTCTATAATAGCTCCGAGATATTTAAAGTGGTCGACCTGCTCCAGGACCTGTTCTCCCAACTTAATCTGATGTTTTCTTTCTTCTCGTGATATCACCATGGATTTTGTTTTAGAGCTGCTTATGACCATCCCTCTCTTCTCCAGCTCTTCCTTCCAGACTTGCAGGTTGGATTGGAGATGTGCCTCTGATTTAGCAATCAGGGCAACATCATCAGCAAATGCCAGCTCCGAAATATAGACCTGTCTCATCTTCCAGTACCCCACTGAATACTTTCTTGTTCTCTCCTTACATGCCTTGATGACATCGTCCATAAGGAGTATGAAGAGGCAAGGTGATAGGGGTTGAAAACAAATTTTTAATCTTATCCAAAGAGGATTGGCATTCCTGTGACCAGTGGACCATATTAGGCGACCCTTTCTTTAGTAGTGTAGAAAGAGGTGCCATGATAGAGGATAGATTCGGAATGAATCTTCCATAAAATTGAATAAGACCTAAGAGACTTCGTACTTGCTTTTTTGTCTTAGGAATAGAGATGTTAAGTATCTTAGTGATATTATGGTCCTCTGTCTTTAGGAAACCATGACCAACTCGATGGCCTAGGAAAGAAATTTCGCTAAAACCAATGCAGGCTTTAGAGGGTTTCGCTGTCAGGTTATACTCGCGTAGAGTAGACAGTAATTCAACTAACCCCGAATAGTGATCTTCCCAAGTATCGCTGAAAAGACAGATGTCGTGTAGATACGCGATGACATCTGACCGATAAGATAGAATTCGACGCATCATGCGTACGAATGTAGCTGGTGCGTTCATAAGGCCGAAAGGCATGAAATTCCATTGAAAAAGGCCTCTAGGTGTAGAAAAAAGCCGTAATTGGTTTGGCGCGTTCAGATAAAGGAACTTGCCAATATCCTTTAGACAAATCAAGTTTAGTGAAAAAATGAGATTTAGAAAGCCTAGTAAGTAGCTCTTCTAGTAAAGGCATAGGTTCAGCATCAAACTTCGTAACTTGATTCAATTTGCGATAGTCAACGCAAAGACGTATGTTATTGTCTTTTTTCCGAACAATAACCATCGGCGAAGAATATGCAGAAGTGGATGGTTCGATTATTTGTAAATCTATCATTTCATCCAACTCCTTTTCAACCTGTGTTTGGAAATGTATAGGGATAGGATAAGGTCTAACCCTAATTGGAGTATGTTCAGTTAGAACAATGTCATGCTCAATGACATGAGTTTGTCCAGGGATGTCAGTGAGGACATCCTGAAATGTTTGTAACATAACCGAAACTTGTCGCCGTTCTCCTAGAGACAAATCAGGAGAAACAGTAACGTCTTTCCATGATTCACTAGAATGAAGTGGAATCATCGGAAGCGGAAGATTAACATCCGAAAAACTTGTTTCCTCATCCTGTATTACGGACAGTGATGAGTAATGACCATGTTGGACTGGTGAATCGTCCGTTGCCTGGAAAATAGGCTGTAAATAATCCGGACGTTCATGGAATTCCGTAAGCATATTGATGTGGAAGGTTTTATGCTTTCCATCAATATCGACAAAGTCTGGAGACCCCATCCGGCTGAAACAGAGTGCTGCATTCTGCACAGTTTGATGGATTAAATAAATCAGCAGCACACGCATTTGCAATATTTGTGTTTTCCCCATTGGGATTAACTGCTCCTGTGTTACTATTATGACTCCAGTTCGAGTTTTTTCGATCCACGCTCCGCGAGCGATTAAAGTTGTTATTACCCCGGTAATAATTCCGACTCTCTCTGCCATTCTGAGGATTATTAGAATGCTGAGGACACGTACACCCTGGGCAGTGTTGAGATGGAGGAGAGTTTTGGTTGTTCTTTGTATAATAGGATCTGTCTCCTCTGTTCATGTAGGTATTATCAGATCTACGCCATCCTCTGTTAGATTGAAAGTAACCCTGTGATGGTCTATTTCCCTCAAAATATCGTTGGGAGTTTCTCTGATATTGATAAGGTTGATTGCCAAAATTGTACCGTCCTCGGAAAGATCCACTATTTCGGTCATTATTCCTGCCAAAATTTCTATCCATACTTTGCGATCGAGCTCTAGGGTTGTTTATCTGCACCGAATGAGCCGATGCAACAGGTAATGCCTCTTTAATAGCAGAGTTGTTCACACTCTTCCCTGGGTGTGCCGTCATAAACTGGCGCCCTAACAACTCAAGGGATTGTAACGATTCTGGCTTCCGTTCATGTAAATAGGCCAAAAAATCAGGGCTAATGGAAGAAAGTACTTTGTCTCTCAAAATAAGGTCCATCAAGTCCTCATATGTATGTTTGATTTTAGCCAACTCAATCCAACGATTGAAGCATAACTTTATAGTTGAAATGAACTCACTAAAGTCCTTGTTGCTTTCGGGTGTGAGTTTTTTAAATCTTAGCCTGTATCCATTCTCGTCTAATTGATACTTTCTTAAAAGTAATGTTTTAGCTGCCTCATAAGATTTTATGTTTTCCTCATCCATTGTTGACACAGCTGTCAACGCTTCACCTGTCAGTAATGACATTAAATGTATCACCCATGATGATTTTTCCAGTTTGTATTCTTCACACACTGTCTGGAATCGGTTTAGGAAGCACGAAATGTCGTCTATATTTTGATTAAATTTAGGTAAGTGAAGTTTAAATGCTGAAGCATGTTCTCTCTTGGCAGAACCTGCCCCTTCTTGATTACTCTGTTTATTACTAGCTTCCAATTTGAGTCTATCCAACTCTAGAGAAGCCATTTTTTCTTCATGCAGAAATTTGGCTTTCTTAGCCTCTAAATCTATCTCATCTTGTCTTTTCTTTTCTGCCATTTCATCTTGTCTTTTCTTTTCTTCAAATTCTTCTTGTCTTTTCTTTTCTGCTATTTTTTCTAACTGAATTCGTTCATCTTTTTCGATCTCTCTCATTCTTGCTCTCTCATCCCTTTCCAGTTTCTTTTCTTCTTTTTCCAGTTTCTTTTCTTCTCTTTCCAGTTTCTTTTCTTCTCTTTCCAGTTGCTGCATGGCAAACTCTTTAAGCTCCTGGCCTTGCATTCCCATATCTTTACCTAGCTGGATAAAATGCTCCAAACTAGACATTATGTAAGTTTAAGTATATATAAATAAGTTACTTAGTTTGAATATGAATATGGGTACTGATGAGTGATAAACAGCACCAATGCCAATTTGTTAAAATTCAGTACTCTGCAAATATGACTTGGCAAGTAATCAATGCAAACAAAAAAAATAGTGTCGTACACTATAAGACAGAACACGTAGTACAATAGTGTAGCAACAGAAGAAAATACTAAGGTGTAGAAAAAAAGATAATGTTTGAAATGTATGCTTACACTATAAGGTTAGACTAGACAAGACGAATTTACAACAAAAATCCGTATATTAACATAATGATAGCTAGAGAAGACCAACAATAGACGTACAAAAATGCAGAAAACTAAATTTAAAAAAAACAGCTGACAAATACAAACAACAGTGAAAAAACAGGACAGCACGTCTATAACATAAAGTAAATATAGTATATTCACAAAGAGCGCTTTCCACACAGCATTTTGAGCCGGGCCTCTTTGAGAAAATATTACATAAATTTCCCTACTGACACCCTTGATTGCAGACCCGTCCGAAGATGAGATGTTATTCTGCTTATCAAGGTCCCACAAACCCCAACAAACATAAAACAGATAAACAAAAAGGCTCTACTATAGAATTGTGTAAGACTAAGGCTACAACAAACTAGTCCACTTATCTTTTTATGATCCTTCCTCCGAAGTATAAATGTACGTGACAGTATTGTTGCCTCCAACATATGCAACAGGTAGAGCGAAATTTCATCGATACAGATTGCTCCCACATGTAGAACTATCCATCTTGTTTCACTGGTTGAATGACTGTGCTTTGTCTTGACTGCAGAAATGTTGTTTGATTACTTTAATTTTTCGTGACGAATCCAACCTGGAACTGCTTAGAGTGATGATAACTTTCGTCTCAAAAATGTTGATGAAGAAAATACGAACTTCTATTGGTAAAGTTCAGCAAATATTATGATTGAAGTGTGCTGTTTACTCTTTAAGTTTCTTCTTGCCGGCCCTAGTTTGAAGAAAACCGGTTGGCATAGGTTGCGCAGAAATTTCTATTCAGAAAATTTGTAGATGTGGCTAGGGACAGTAGTATCGTTTTGATAAAATCTTGTGGGTAGAACGAAATCCCGTGTATACTGGCCACCACTTTATACTGTTACCTTATACTTATTGAAGGCTATTGGGTAACGAGTATATTAATGTGCTGCACTGATCTTGTAAGGTATTTTGATATAATAGACAACAGTCTAAACAGTAACGTAAGGAATGGCCAACTTGAATAATCTTGATCAACAGCTTGTTGTACGTTTTATCACATTTAATATGTCACAATACAACATAAGTGTACTTCACTTCTTTTGAGAGCATATGATGATAGGACAGTGCATCAGTAATACAAATGTGTTCAGTAGCAGACATAAGCACTAATGTCGTTGTGCCGGTTTAAAGTCAGAATGTCTATGTATCGTCTACGACGCCTTCATACTTTACAAATCCGTATTTATTCAAATCACTTACTGTCCATCTCCTTAAGCCACACACAATCAGGCACACATTCTTAATGAATTGAGTCAATTATCCTGACTCTGAAATATTTTATAACAATAAACACTGGTCTGTCGCTCTCACATAAAAATCCATACACTTCGAAAACACAAGCCCAAACTTTACTGTGCTAACGATCACCTTCGTTCCCCCCGCAGCAGACCTTGTCCACGTCATACACTAAATACCTGGGTCACACACATTCCACAACTCACACGCTTTTACACTCGAAGCGTATTCGCGTTCTGCTCCATTGCGCACAGCGATGAATTACACGCCTGTGAGCAAAGTGATAGGTAACAGTAGTCAACATCAGAAATTTTCGAGATTATATCGTATGGACCTTTCCAAGAAATAAGAAGTCTGTTTTCCCTATAAGGTAGCAAAACAAATGCTTTGTCACCAGGACAAAGTTGTCGTAAGGTTCTTTTCTTATTGGCAAATTGTCTTGCCTTCTGCTTAGCAAATTCAGAAGAAGAAGTTGCCAATTTGCATGCTTCGATAATCTTTTGTCTCAGCGCGATGACATATTCGTAAGAAGATTTTGTGTCATCGGTAATATTATCAGCGGTTATGAGATCATGAAGCAAAGACATAGGGCCGTGCGGTCGCGCGCCAAAGACAAGTTCAAAGGGAGAAAATCCTGTATGTTCATTGGGGACCTCTCTGTAAGCGAAGAGGGCCGCGGGTAAAACCCTGTCCCAATCTTGAGGATGATCCTCAGTTATCTTCCCTAGTAAGTTTTTGAGTGTTCTATTTAGCCGTTCGACCATCCCATTGGACATAGGATGATAGATACTACTCAAAGATCTCTCTATCTGCAGAGTCGACATCACTTGAGACATGGTATCCGATATTAGTTGGGTGCCATGGTCTGACAATATTTCTCCGGGGAATCCCAGACGAGAAAATATAAGCCAAAGAGCATCTGCAATGTCAGCAGTAGTAATGCTCTTCAGAGGAATAGCCTCTGGCCAACGTGTGCACATGTCCACACACGTTAAGATAAACTGATGTCCTCTAGCAGATTTGATCTTAAATGTACCAATGATGTCTATCGCCATTTTCTGAAATGGTCGAATAGGAATGTCTGCAGCCTGAATAGGTGCAGCATGGCGTGGACCTTTGGATTTGACTTCTTGACATACTATACAAGATCGACAATAAATTCGTATGTCCTTGTTCACAAAAGGCCAAAAGAAAGCCGCAAGAACTCTTGACTTTGTACGGGAAAAACCCATATGTCCAGCACACTGAGAGTCGTGAGCGTGCTGCAAAATTTTAACTCTCAAATTCTTGGGAACAAGAATCTGAGAATGACTTGACTTAGTGGAGTCTTGCACCATACGTACAAGTACGCCATTCTTCATTGTAATCCAAGATTTACGATTTGTATCTTTATTCGGATCACCTTTTGTTGCAAGTGTGAAGAATTTCTTTAGAGTCGGATCATCTTCTTGCTGTTTTATAAACGAGTCACGAGAAATTACCAAGGGATCATCTTGGTTATGCACTTCATTATCTTCAGTAGATGAAGTTTGAGGCATATTAAGAGCTTGAGCTCTAGTGACTACAGCATTAGCAGTTTGCATATTTTGTTTTTCCCAAACGGAAATTTGTTGTGGAGTGCATTCTTTGACTCCGTGAATACAACCTATGATAAGATCAGCGATCGGATTCGGCAGAAGACACGCGTGTACATCTCCTGTAAAGAAAGGAGTAGCAATCCTAATGATAGCAGTAGAGTATTTCTCTAAGGTGCCGCCAAACGTTACACATTTGACTACTTTTCCAGTGGCACGAGAAGGATCTACAAGCGACTGCCTAACACCAATTGTGGTGCATCCAGAATCAAAAAGAACTGAGACTGGATTGTCATTTACTAAACCTTTATGTAAGACAAGAGAACCTCTTCCATCATGCGCGACTGACGCAGGAAGAGCAGGAAGAGGATGGCCACAACTTAAAGTGGACACCGTAGTTGGTTCAAATAATGTTTTGCATTGGGGGCACTGAGATGCTCTCCCAAAATCAAAAGTGGAACATGCCATATTATTAGCATCATTATTATCTTTAGTCTGTTTATAGGCTTCATGTGACTCTTGCTGTGCAGAGTTTGCCTGATAATGTGATTTATGTTTTTTGTATTGTGATCTACCTCGATTATTATTGCCTCTGTAATCATTATTGTTTCCTCTATTGTAACCCCTATTTGGGTTTGAGTCATAGTTCTCATGGTTACCATTATCATATTCATTATAATGAGTATCTCTATAACTATGGTCTTGTTGTCTCCATGATGGATGACTTGGATAGTTCCTATAATGACTTCCTCTGCGGAAATTCCTATAATTATGACCACCCCTGAATCGAGGGCTGTCAGCTCGTCTCCAGTACTTCGCAGAAGAACCCTGAAATGACTGGTTACCTTGGTTTTGATAACTATTATGGTTACCCTTTTTATCAAACCTGTTTTGAGGTCCCTGAAATTTGTGTGAATAATTAGGGTTGTATGGTGTTGCTGATGCAACTGGCATACTTTCTTTAACCTTAGCATTGCTAAAAGCTACGTCCGGATGTGCCGTGACGTATTGGGTACAATATTCTTCCATTTCTTTTAGTGTCTTGGGTTTACGCTCATGTAGGAATTCAAGGAATGGTTTATTAACACTTGACATAATCTTGTCTCTGAGCAACAAGTCCATAAGGGCTTCATATGTCTTTTCTGTTTTGGACAACTCAATCCAACGATTAAATGTAAGACGTGTCCTTGCAATGAATTCTGAGAATTCTACCCCTGATTCAGGTACCAATTTCTTAAACAAAATACGGTAACCTTCCTCTGTTAATTGATATTTTTTCAATAAGGCTGCTCTAATAACGTCATAATTATCCTTGTCAGCCTCTTCAACCAAACTTAAACTAGTCAGAGAATCACCTTTCAAATTTTCTGATAACTGGTTAGCATATTGTGATTTATCCACATTATGAGCTCGACAAGAACGTTCAAAACGATCCAGCCAGAATGTAATATCGTCACTGGAAGGATTGAACGCTGGTACCTTGACCTTATAAGTAAAGGGTTTACCACTATTACCATTTGACTGATTAACATTACTCATATTTGTCAATTTCAATTTTTCTAACTCAAATGCTAAAAGTTCTTTTTGATGTTCATGTTCTCTCATTGCTTTTCTCTCCTCAGCTTCTCTGTCTAATCTTTTCTGCTCAGCCTCAGCTTCTAATCTTTTATTTTCAGCTTCAGCTTCTCTGTCTAATCTTTTCTGCTCAGCCTCAGCTTCTCTGTCTAATCTTTTTTGTTCAGCCTCTCTTTCTAATCTCTTTTGTTCAGCCTCAGCTTCTCTTTGTAATCTTTTTTCTTCAGCTTCTAATTTTTTTTCTTCTATTTGAAGCTTTCTCTCCTCAGCAGCAGCTTTTTTCTCCTCAGCAGCAGCTTTTCTCTCCTCAGCTTGCATCTGCAATCTTAAATTCTCAGCATCTATCTTTTTTTGTTCAACTTCTGCTTTCCATTTATTTTCCTCTTTTTGCTTCTTTTCTTCTGACTTTAATACCATGGCAAATTGAGCAGTTGCAAACTCCTCTAATTCCTTACCAGACTTATCAAGGGATTTCCATTGTGCAATAAAATATTCCAATGTAGACATGATGTCTAATAATGATAGCAATCACTTGAAACAATAATGTAATTTATTTCCAAGTAAACAGGAACAAGTTCTAAATGAACTTGATTAATTAGCTCACAATCCCAATCTCTGTTGGAAACAAGCCTTTAAATAAGGTCTTGTATAATCAACTGTGTACCTCTAGTAACAGCAATTAGTCATCAGTTGATTATTTCTCATAAGTTCACTACACAGCTAGTAGTGTATGATCAAGTATATTTTATAGTATATGTAAACCAACAACATACATAAAGTACAAATAAGAAAGACAATATGAAAACATTTGCAGAAATCAAATAAATCAAATAGGGAAATCAATGAAAATAATCACAGAATCTGTGATGACAACTGCAAGGGAATAAACAAAACAAATGACATCACAGTGAATAAATATAAATGTGTATAGAATTAAATTTTAGGAAAGGGTAGATCTACAAATACGAACAAATCAAAACAAAACTGAAGAACAGAAAAAATATCACATAAACAACGATAAGCACAGTCTTCACAGCTAACAAAAAATAGCAACAGATGTTGCATGAAAATTTTCAATTAAGAAAATTGCTCCCTACAGAACACTAATATAGGACCAATATGGCTCGGTATACCCTATACTAGTCACCCCACCAACCGCCCACAACATAAACACAACGAGAAATAAATACATGTAATATAAACATAAATACATATCATGTGCATAAGATGTGTTGTAAAGGCTCAGTTTTAGAATGCAATGGTACAGTTTCTAATTACTAATGAAAATAAACTGCCACTTTAATCAATATTAAATTTTTGAACTAACTTATTACAATGTTTAACAATGTGAAAAATACACAAGAGGATCCATCGATGACAGTTTCAATAACTACGACACGTAGGACCTCTCAGTTCACTGTAATACTTGTTAACACAATTAATTTCTGCCTGCAAACGTTCTGTGATGTACAATGAAAAATGTCCACGAGCGCTGACCTAGTTCCAGTATTCGCTCGATAGGTCACGTGACAAAGTGTTGACAAAGAGCAAACTAGTACTGCAGGTGTGTCGTATCAGCCACAGGAAACGGTCTGGTATCAGTAGTCTGTTGACTTCTCAATTTCTGCGAGGTCAAACCCAGAAAGCTGGCCTACCAATGTTGCTTGCTTTGGTTGCAATCGTGTTCGAAGGGTGTTGATGGGTGTTGTCAAAATGAAGACAAACAAAAGGTCAACTCGACTTACGCAGTGGTGTGTAGACATGGAGTGAGGATACAGTACATGCGAATGATGGCAGACGTTCGTTAGAGTTGACAAATAGACCAATCTCACTCACTTATGGCTGGAAGTCATTTACGCCAACTACTGTGTACGTTTCATACAGTTTAATTGGAACGATCACACTTGACAGCACGGGTACAGTGACAGCAAACAGGTCGGCATAAATCATAATAATGTTGATCAATGAAATACACTATCACATGAGCATTCATGTTGCATAACAGTACCAATGGAATGTCAGTATACAAGCACTCAGTACTTCCAATATATATCGTCTGACTTTACTGACAGAGCACGTCAGTTCATAAACAAGGTTCAAGATGGTTCCTAGACCTAACCTCATCTAGCGAAGATTCCTTTAGCTAAAGTTCAGCACATATCTTTTTTAATAACAATATTGAACCACTAGTAGTGGGTTCTCTTCTGTAGCAGTGATCTCTGGACTCATCAGGTGATAGTAAGGGGCATCCCTGTTCTCTCCTCGATGATTGAAAAATATAGGATTCAAAATGGCTTCTCCTCCCAGTGAGTTGTCGCTCACCCAGGATACAAACTATGAAGCGTAATCAAAGCTGATCATTCATTAAATGTCCTCATTGCTTTGTAGATTCTACCATTGATACTATTGACTTCATCACATAATATGGTGCTGCTAGATATGAATGTCATCTTCATCTGGTTAATATTCATCTAAACGTACAACCGTACGACTGCCCATCGAATACAATGCCTCAGGAAAAGTTCATAAGAAATGTGTCTTTAACTTGGTATCAGAAATACACTAGAATATGATTCTGCCATTCCTTGGCAGTAAGAATAAACACTGGGGTGAATAATACATGGTATGTCTAAAGAGACTACCTCTTTCCCCACTAATATAGAGATCACTTTTCGGCACATCCGCCGAACAACCTTTGACCCTGAGTTCGACACCGAAGATATAGTTCGACTTAGACATACAAAGATATTAAGATATAAGACAGACTCGTCCTACATAGACAAGAAATACACATAGCTTCGGGCAATAGATATTCTGAAGCAAGAACAATCTATTTCTAACCAAACAAAGAATAGATCGCTGTAAACCTAGATTCCTACGCTGAATTCGATATTCAGGAAAGATAACCCATATAATAAAAGTATAAGTTCAACATGGGTGATATCGCTTTGACCAGGAAAATATTTCGATACACAAAATAAATATTATAATAAATATATACATTGTCAGACAAACAATTACATTTTACATTTGTATGTGTGTCAACAGTAATCTGTGCGCCACACAAAAGAATATGTGCGCAACACCCAGCTCTGGGAGTGGCTATTAAAGTCTCCAACTGCTATAAAGTTGGTGGCTGGTAGATCAGGGAGTAATCACTAAGCTGGTCCAGCATCTCTAAGACCCATCTGATGATGGTGTTTAATGTCGACTTAGGCCACTTATGCTCTCACTTGTTCCAGAGATAGTACCCTCAATTGGTACCACCGACTAGTGTCACAAAAGAAGAAAATAAATACCCTCCTGAGCATTGAGTTTTTCTGACACACTCATTTGTGCCCCTCTTTTCATTTGACCATCCCATCTACCTCAGAACTTTACCCTCTCTGAGAATTAATCTTAATCTCAGTGAGCGGAAAACTTTCATTACATTTAGATTGAATAGGTTTACATTTACCTCTACATTGGTTGAAAAGGTTAACAATATAATAAGTATGTACATCATTTCTCTCATCATTCACTCCCTGCTCCATATGGAACTTGGGACTACCTCTGCTTTTGGTTCTCTATAAGAAACTCACATAAAGCAGTCACCAGCCCTTGCAGTGATGGTTCATGAAATATCATTCTATATGCTGAGGTTGCCAATCTCATATGACTTGGACATCCACTAGCAATTTTCACATATTAATATTCACATGTCAAATGTTAATAATGTAAAATATAGAATTATAAATGTACAACTCACCCCAAATTGTCTTTTGGATCACAGACTTCTAGCTCATTGAAATAGTTAAGGCAGCTTGATGAGATGCCTCTTCTACGTGTTCTGGGGTGTTTCTTTACAATAAGCTCCCACTCTGACTTCGTGTTCAGATTCCTAGGATTCCGGTTTTCCATGTTAATAAAGATAGAGTTTTCCTGAGATGTAAGTCCTCAAGATGCTCAGACAAGTTCCAGTCCGATAAATGGAATTCTGATCCTATTCTTTTGTCTGGCTGGTCTCTAGACAAGTCGAATTTCACAGTGCTTTCAACTGATGAAAGTGTCATGTTATATTACAACTTTCGTCCCACGTACGTTTTTGTTTACTATTGAACCAGGCTCCAATCATAAATTTTGTAATGTTTACATCTCAAATGCCAGCCAATAGTTTCAATCGTGTGTTATGATGGGGTTCTTCAAAAAATTTCCTCATAGGAAAATTCTGCGTGCTATTTAAAGGGTCACTTTCTAAATATGGAATCGTTATATCTGTGGATTTGCGATAGTGATTGCAACTACAACTCCCTACATTATCGCAAATAATGTCTTCGTAATAATTCTGTCTGGAAGCTATTATAACATTCTGTCTTTCAGGTGCATGTCTGTAATATGCCAGCAGACAGATAATTTATCTCCCCGTGCTTGTGCAAACACCGACCCTCGTTTGACCATCTGTGCTGTGACTCTTCACGACAGTAATTAGAAGGTCACACTAGCCATATCAACAATAAGCAAGCTGTTTGGCCATTTCCGTGTGAATCCGGCACCAAATGTCTGGTACACGAGAATTTTACCATGACTCTGTCAAGATTGCATCATCCATCTACTCTTTCAGCAAGGATGAACAGGTAAACAGACAAGACAGATTATTAAAGGAAGAAGTTCAAACAATGACTCGAAAATACCAGTTACCTGTCGGAAGTTAGGGAAAGAAAATGTGCCAACAACTGAATAATGCATGTAATTCAGTATGCACAACAAAGGTAGCTAAATACAGTGCAGACCTGATAAGGAGAACTCACCAGGGACCCAAGAAATAGTTCTTCTTATCAGAAATTCCTCTTATCAGATAAGAGTTCAAGCATATGGTAATGCATTTGCAACGTACAATGCAATAATGAATTAGCGTTGAATACGACAGATGTATGACACAGAAAATATGTAAATCACCAAAAGTGTTAATGTACAACGTTGGCACAGATATCTAGATAATAACAGCACTTTTTACACTTTGAAAAGAAAAAGCTGCAATTTTCCTCTGTATCTTAGTACCCGTACTTGAATGAATAAAAATGTCTTTCCATGACATCCTTAAATTCAAAGAAATTATAAATTAAATCATCTTGGCATCCAGCCTGCATTATATACATGTTAGTTTTATCCATGCAATTTGAAACTTCCAACTGTGAAATAGTTTGTACCGTTAACCCACAGTCATCATTATCTCTAGAATTTGTAAACTCTTAAATGATAAAGCACTCTTAAATGAAAAAGTCTGTAATTTTCCTCTGTGCCTTGGTACCTGAGTTAATAAAATGTCTTTCCATGGCCTCTTTAAATCCGAAGAAATAAGAAATTAAATCATCTTGGTATCCAGCCTGCATTATATGCATGTTAATTTTATCCATGCAATTTGAAACTTCCATTTGTGAAACAGTTTGCACTGGCAACCCACAGTCATCATCATCATCTCCATCTAGGTCAGGACTGGAAAGGACAGAAGATGAAACTGTTGGCATACACATCCCTAGAATATCAGCACTGGCAAGGCTAGCACTACATGTAGTAACAATATCATTGTCAATGTTGACAAAATCTTCTGCTGAAATGTTCAGTTCCTGATATAGTCGATGAAGCAAAGTTTCCACAGAAGTTTCAATTATAATACTGCCATTACAAGTATTTGATACAACCGTGTTTTCATCATCTGTATCATCTCCAACTTTAAAGCCTGCTTTTCGAAAACAGTTTGCAATAGTCACAGGCAACACTTTACCCCATGCAGATTTCAACATAACAATAGCGTCCAGAAGGGTTATCTTGAAGTCTTCAGCAACCAAGTCTGCATCAATGTGACCTACAAGTTTGGACAACATTGCTGACCTATAATGAACCTTCAGATTTTGAATAATACCTTGGTCACAAGGCTGAAGTTTGGATGTCGCATTTGGTGGTAAAAATAAAAGTTCTGTTGCTTTTAGATTTTGAACATTTAGGTGGGCTTAACAGTTGTCAAGCACCAAAAGAACTTTGCGATGTTGACATTCCATAGAATGATCAAATGCATGTAGCCACTTAGTGAAAATGTCTGATATCATCCAGGCTTTTGAATTAGCTGCATAATCAACACACAATTTTTTCAAACCGTTAAAACAGCGTGGATTTTTGAATTTACCGATTACAAGTAATGGCAATTTTTCTGAACCGTCCATATTTGTACACACAACAGCTGTGATTCTTTCTTTTGATTTTTTCCCCCTATGACACTTTTCATTTCTGAAGGAAAAAGTCTTGTCAGGCAGCAATCTCCAAAACAATCCAGTTTCATCAGCATTAAACACATCAGCGGAATTATACCTACTCATGGCTGGTTTTAGCACCTCCTCCGTCCATGACTCGGTAGTCGTTTCATTCACAGAATGCCTTTCCCCACACAAAGCTTTGTAAGTAATGTTGTGCCGTTTTTTAAAACGACCCAACCAGCCAGGACTACATTTCCAGCCAGTCCGACCTTCCAGAAGTGCTAACTCTTCTGCCTTTGCAGTTAATATAGGTCCATTTACAGGAACATTTGCTGATCTCGCCATGGTGAACCATTTTAGGAGTGCCGTGTCAACAACATCACACGCCGCTTTTCGGTTCTTCATTCTGTGACAATGAACTTGTCCACCATAAAACATTTTTCTGTACCGATCCTTATTTTTTATGATTCCTGAAAGCGTTGATTTTGGAATGTCGAATTCCTTTGCTATTTCCATTTTCTTTTTGCCACTATTTTCCACTTCTTGTAATAGCTCAATCTTTCTTTTCAAAGATATGGATTTTAACTTTCCAGCCATTTTTAGAGGGGAAATAACTCAAATTCTAACATCGACGAAGCGCGCAATTTCCGAAAATAGCCGAAAAGTTGTAAAAATGTCCAGGTACTGTATTTGAAAAAAGTTCGTCTTAAGCAGATCAAATTATATAGTCAGGACACGTTTAATCGTTCGGCATATCCGAAAATTCGTGATAAACGGATTCCGCTTAACCGGACATTTTTTACAAAGACAAAGAAGAAAAATTGCCGGGGATAAACAAATTGTTCTTCACAACAGAAATTCGCCACATCCGAGATCGCCTTAAGCGGTCTGCACTGTACTGCCGGAGAGTACAAGAGATCGACCAAAATTGTGTGACAAAAGTGACCAGCAAATGGAATCAGAAAGAACACAATACGAACAAGTGTACATGTTTCCTTCAGTCAGCAGTTAATTCACACTTTTATTTGCATTTCATATGGGCTTCATGTGTGTTAACTCTTTGATTCTGGAATTATTATTCTGCCATACATTTTTCTTCTTAAAAATTCTAAACAGTGAAGTTCACCATCTTTTAATGTAAATGTTTTATGAATTCCTTCAATGAACAAGCCCAAATTAGATGTCAAATTGTAGGGAAATTGACAAAGAATCATAATTTTCAACGCATTTTGTTTTTTTTTTATTAAGTATTAACACATTCTGTTGGCATAAAATATGAATATTTTGCATTCAGTTTGAAAAATGACAAAACTTTAGCTGTAAAATGTGTGCTTACGACGAACAGGTTAGTGAGTCAATAAAACCTATTTTTTTGCCTTAGAAGATCAAAGTAATCCATCTGTGAAGAAATACACTCACACTTGATATTGGGTTCCAGGCTAAGGTAGAGCATCATTTTTATTTTAAATTTACTAATATTAATGTAAATATGCAAACGAAATTTACCTACAACACATTTTAAAGATAATGAAGTTTATTATGGTTATTACTGCACTTATTTTATACATTAAAAGTGTGAAAATTTTATATGAATATTACAGTACAACCACACAGACCTACTCTCTTGTCCATAGCTACATCATATGATTGCCATTGCAATTATTCATGTATTACCCGTATCGTTATTGGAGAAAACACATAATGGTCTGCTTATTTTAACCTTTAGCACGCTGCATTCTTTTCCCGAAAACTTGCCCTGCAGCTGCATTCTTTTTCACAACCCCCCGTTTTTATAGTGGGCGACTTGTAATGTCTATAGTTTTTGTGTTTGTTGGTCAATTGCTATCATTTTTGGAATTTACATAAATAAATGAATGGTGAATCTGATGATATAAAATTTGTTTGTGTACATGTTAGATGTGATAGCTGCCATCAATGGTACCTATACCTTGTAGCGGTATGGCAGCTTGCGTACCCTGACAATCCCCAGAGCTATGCCAGTGGGAGTTTTACTCCTGGTAGGTTCAACCAAGCTGGACTGGTCTGTGTGGGTAGGGGTCAGACAAAAGCTGGTACCCTGGTCCTCCAGGTTGGGGGTTTTAGCATAGGGCTGACACCCCTGTCTATGTAAAAAAAATAATGAAGTTACGGAAACAACATCAAATGAACAAACTTTGCTGCGGGATGGACATTCGGAGTCTGTGGCTCGTATGACTGTCAGTGGTGAAAGCCGAAAGGAAGCCACTGACATGAAAACGGATGTCCTGACCGCAAAACAGGATACAAGAATAGGATTTTGGAATGTCAGGACAATGTACGAGACAGGTAAACTAAGACAGGTCACGGCAGAAATGAGAAACTATAGGTTACACAACCTGGGGATAAGTGAGAGCAGATGGACAGGGGCAGGAAAAGTTAAAACAGCAACAGGAGAAACAGTACTTTACTCTGGAAGAGAGGATGGACAGCACAGTGAAGGCGTAGCCATTATTCTACAGAAAGGGATAGAAAGGACATTACTGGAATGGAAACCCATCAACAACAGACTGATACGATTGAGATTGAGAGGGAGATTCACCAACACTACAATAATACAATGCTACGCACCAACGAATGATAGCGATGAGGAGGTCAAGGATGAATTCTATCAACAACTGCAGAAAGAAATGGAAGACACACCTAGATATGATCTTGTTATAGTAATGGGAGACCTCAATGCGAAAGTTGGCACACACAATACATATAATGAAAGAACAATGGGGAAATGCGGCAGCGGAACAGCAAACGAAAATGGGGATAAGCTAATAAGTTTCTGTAGCATTAACAACCTGGTCATTGGAGGAACACTTTTCCCAAGTTAACATGGGAATCACCAAATGGTCGGGACAGAAACCAGATAGACCACATCATGGTTAACGGCAGATGGAGACATGCATTACAAGATGTGAAGGTAAGAAGAGGTGCAGATGTGGGAAGTGATCACCATTTAGTAGTAGCAAAACTGAAAGTGAAACTAAGAAGGGCTGGACCAACTGTAACTACACAGAAAAGGTTTGACATCAGCAAATTGAAGGACCCCCTTACCAGAAAAGCTTTTGCGGCCGACATTAAGAAACGATATCAATTTGCCAAAAGCCAGGAAAAGACATTGACTGATGATATAGACCAGAATTTCAGCACCATTTCAACAATATATAAGGAAAGTAGCAAATCATGCTTAGGATTCCAGGAAAGGAAGAAGCAAGACTGGATAACAGCAGAAACACTAAACACCATAAAGATGAGAAAGGAAATGAAAAGAAAGAAAACAGAAGCGAAGTCCCCCAGGTTAAAGCAACTATATAGCGAACAGTACAGCCAGCTGGACAGGGAAGTTAAATGCCAAACCCGAGCCAACAAAAGGAATTTCCTAGACGATCTTGCAAAACAGGCAGAAGAGGCAGCACTGAGAAATGAACAAAGCACAGTATACAAAATAACTAAATTCATCAGCGGAAAACAAGGTGCAAACAATATTACATTAGTAAGAGATAAGCAAGGAAATCTCATCAAGACAGCAGAGGTACAGGAAACAAGATGGGCAGAGCACTTCAGAGAAACGCTGAACAAGGAAATACCAGAGACACAATTGAATGTTCCTGAGGCTGAAAACGATCTAGATGTAAATACAGACATTCCACGAAAAGAAGAAATCATCACAGCAATCAAAGGGTTAAAGAACGGTAAAGCTCCGGGCCATGATAACTTAAATGCAGAGCTATTTAAGACAGACCCTGAGCTAGCAGCAGAACTATTAGAACCACTATTTGCACAAGTGTGGAAAACGGGGACAACACCATCAGAGTGGAAGAAAGGAATAATTGTCAAATTGCCCAAGAAGGGAGATCTTGCAGATTGCAATAATTGGAGAGGAATCACTCTTCTCTCAGTTCCCAGCAAAATACTAGGCAGGATAATTATACAGAGAATTTCAAAGGCAGTAGACTACAAACTGAGGAAAGAACAAGCAGGATTTAGAAAGAACAGAAGATGTGTAGACCATATATTCACTCTCAGGAACATTATAGAGCAGTGCTCAGAATGGCAAAGACAGCTTTACATAAATTTTGTTGATTTTGAAAAGGCTTTTGACAGCATACATAGGGACAGTTTATGGAAAATACTGAGGGCTTACGGAATTCCAAGCTGCATAGTGTCAATCATAAAAAGCCTCTATGCCAACTTTACGTGTAGTGTTGGGCAGAGCAACCTAACCTTCGAGGTGAAGACAGGAGTACGACAGGGATGCCCCTTATCAACCACTCTATTTTTAACAGTCATAGACTGGGTGATGCGCCAGTCAACAGAGGGCAGTCCAAGAGGAATAAGATGGACTACATTTTCTACATTGGAAGATCTGGAATATGCAGATGACATTGCACTGCTGGCACATTCACATCAACACATCCAGGAAAAAAACGGATAGACTTAATAAAATTAGCCAGCAGGTGGGCTTGAACATCAATTTAAAGAAGTCTGAGGTCATGACGCTCAATGTGAGCAACCCTGAGCCCATATCAGTAAGGAATCAGCAACTGGTACAGACAGATACCTTCACATACCTAGGAAGCATAGTAACACCAGACGGTGGGGCAGGCAAAGACATCAACATCAGAATGAATAAGGCAAGAACAGCATTCTTTAGCCTAAATAACATCTGGAAGTCCTCCCAATACAGCACAAGCACAAAATTAAGATTATACCAGAGTTGCGTGCTTTCTGTGCTTCTCTATGGTGCGGAATGCTGGAGAGTCACAGAGAAGGAAATGTCAAAATTGTCCTCTTTTCACACAACGTGCCTAAGAAAAATTCACCGCATCTTTTGGCCGAATACCATCACCAACCAAGATCTGCTTACTCGTAGCAAGCAAGAGGACATGCACACCATCATAGCTGGCAGACACTGGAGCTGGGTTGGTCATGTCCTCAGAAGAGACCCCAATGCCATCACAAGAACAGCTATGTTTTGGACCCCTGAAGGAAAGCGAAGGAGAGGCCGACCAAAAACAACTTGGCGGAGGACTGTGGAGGCTGAGATGCAAAGAATGAACCAGAGTTGGGGCACTGTACGAAGGATGGCCACCGACCGTGCAAAGTGGAATCAATTTGTTGTTGCCCTACAAGACACCACTAGGCGTGATGGCCACCTACTGCTTTGACGGTCGGTGGTTAAGGATCGAAGAGAGAGAGATGTGATAGGAAGAGAGAAAAGGAAAGATGAAAAAAAACGATAAAAAAATTTAATAAAAAAAAAAAAATTTTTTTTTAATTTTAAAATTAAAAAAAATAAAAATAAAATAACCAACAAACGAAGTGTCCATATCTCAATTATCTCTTGCATCTCAATGAAAGTCATTTGACCAATACAAATCAAATGACGATCTTTTCATTACACCCATCATCAGTAGCAAAGCAACAAACGCCCATGTCAGCAGTGACATTCGGCTGTAAACCCTAAATCTTTCCGATAAATCTAATCCTAACCCCTAAACTTTTACATACTAGCAATGACATTCTACTTTCGTTTCCATCTCTGTCATCAACCATATTCTGAGAACCAATATTAGTGCTTATAATGACAAAAATCTCATCCCCACCACATGGCGTCAGAATACAATAAAATTAGAGCGAAAATGGCCGCGTGTTCGATGCCGATTGATTTTGATTAAAAAATTTCACAGAAAATAAACGCGAATGCACCCTTTACTAAAAAAGATCAGAAACGGAAGCTAACTCTCTCTCAGATAAGTTTAAAACTTAACATCCGGGGGTGAAGTCACGTGTACACACATTCTAATGCTAGAAAACGAAAATATCCGCCTGTCGACATAAGTCGACAACAGCTGGGAGAGCATAGGTTACCTTCGTCAACATATGTCGACTGCAGTGTGCTAAAGGTTAAGAAGTGATGTTCATATAGTATACTCACTTAGTCGTCCGTCTTCTACCTGGGGTGTAGATGCATGGAGGCATATCTGGAGTCATCCTTTCATGACCATCAGCTATCCTTTCATGACCATCAGCTAAGTACAATGCTACAGTATTTAAATGTGGAAGTGAACCTGTGTCTGTGAGGTTAATTACACCCCCATTGACTCTTGAAATCATCCACACACTTCTAGGAATTCCCCCTGTGGTGAAACATGTTGAGAACCCAGCATTGCATACTAAGCTTGGAGGAGTCACTTGAGCCCTAGATGGCTTTTTACCTGGTTGGCTGCATGCTGGAAGATCTCATTATGGACCCATGATGGGCAGGGGGAGCTGAGAAGTGGCTCTGTGTAGGATGTGACAATTTCTTAGGAGAACCTAGAACCAGAGCACAGTATTTTAGCTCTGCATATTTGGAGAACCCCCTTGGATGGCGGGGAATGCACAGTATGCCACATGCTTCTTCCTCCTGGCTTGGGACCAGATGAGATGAGCCAAGCTGGAGAAACTGAACACATTTCGAAATGGCAGAAAAACCTAGATCTACAGTGTAGATAATACCAAGGAGTCTTCAGCTTGGTATTGGCTGCAAAAGAGCGAGAAGCTCAGTAGCCCTAGTTAAATAACAACCTGGGGTGTAGAAGTTACCCAGAGGAGCGCAGTGCTATCATATCACCTGTACTATTTAAATTATAACTATTCACTGACCATATCATCATCATTTTCCTTCTTGTTCCCTATGAAGCATGGAGCCACCTTTGTAGCTGCCCACCTGCAAGTATCCTGCAGAGAGCATTCACATGCTCTTTCAGCAGTGGTTTCTGTAGCAATTTATTTTTACATGATGAGGTTGCCAGCCCCATTAAGAGCCTCATGTTAGTCCCTTTGTACAACATGCCTAACAAAACAAGCACCAAATTAAGATTATATAAGAGCTGTGTACTTTCTGTGGTGCGGAATGCTGGAGATTAACAGACAAAGAATTGTCGAAATTGTCCTCTTTCCACACAATCTGCTTATAGAAACGTTGTACTGGCGACCAGGTGTTCATGGTTCAAACCCGGGCGTCAGCGTTTGAAGAAATGTTTACGGCCGGAAATTTGACTGAATAGCCTGAACGGCTCCTGTGATAAACCCTCTGTGGATGGGAAGGAGTGAAGCTCCTGACCGGGTTAGAAGGAAAGTCCTCAGGTTCCCCAGCCTCGCAATGACATGTCATTGGGCCAAAGGGCTGAAAGCCCAAGTGCCGCTGGTTAAGGAAAAAAAAAAAAATAGAAAATTCTCCAAATCTTTTAGCCGAATACCATCTCCAGCCAAGAACTGCTTTTTCGGAGCAACAGCGAAGACATACAAATCATCATAGCTGGCAGACGCTGGAGTTGGGTTGGCTACGTCCTGAGAAGAGACCCTGATGCCATCACAAGAACAACTATGCTATGGACCCCTGAAGGAAAGTGAAAGAGAGGCCGACCAAAAACAACTTGGCAGAGAACTGTGGAGACTTATATGCACAGAATGAACCAGCTGAGGCACCGCATGAAGGATGGCCACCAACCGAGCAAAGTGGAAGCAGTTTGTTGCTGCCCCATAAGATGCCACCAGGCATGATGGCCACTGGCTGCTTTGACAGTCAGTGGCTAAGGATCAAAGAAGAAGAAGACAACATGCCTAAGGGAGCCATAGTCATATTCTGTCCTTGTCTCATAAGAGAACCAGAGGAACTACTGGGGGCATTCATTGTTCATAGTTGGAGAATTATTTGTTGTGTGTCAGAACTAAATATATTGTGGATTTATCATAACACAATATTAATAATTATAGGCTCGCTCCCTAGGAGCATGACCACAACATATAATGGCTGACAAAGAAAGATTAACACTTTCTACAGGTACTTCCCTTTAATGACTAAATGCACACACTACCGCAACACACGGCTAACAAACATATGAAATACATATATCAATGCCAGAGAAAGCTTGCCTCAATAAATTTGTCTACTAGCCTCATACAACACAATATGACGGCCCTGTACAAGCAATGCACTGATTACCGCTCACCAAAGCGGCCAAAATCTATGACATTGAAAATACTCTAGCCAACTTGTACTCTGCGGTATGTAGAAAATGCCACTAGATAATACACCCAAAACTAGCATTACACAATATGGTCCACTTAATCCGCAAGAAGGCAAAAACCTAGAATACACATCTCATGGCACACTTCTCAGCAAGAATGCTGGCAAGGGAAAACATAGGTACATCCTCACGCGGATGCGGCTAGACGACTAACTCCTATGTTGGCGCCTAAAAATTCCCGCTTCTGCTAATCACATGACTTGCGGGTAGTTATCCTAATGTTTCCAAAACTCAGTGTTGCCAGTTTGATATTTCGTCAGTGCGAAATAGCGCCGTGACATTTTGTTTAATGGCTTGTGCTTTCTTTCTGTTTTATTTACAGATCATCAGTTCAGTGAACCAGTTGCTTCCCAACGGCAGATACACACGAATGACAGATGAACGCATTTTGATTGGAGAAAGAAATGCATAAGTTAAGCTACCCCTTCGTAACATGGACAGACAAGAGCAGTAAAATATCACACACTAAGGCATACATTTCATCTGTGGAAAAACAGAATAGCAGACCATAGGACATTTGTGTCTCTATTGGAGCGTCTGTGAAGAGAGTGGCAGAAACAGGAAAAATACTGAAAAGTTACTGACAGACGTAAGAAGATGCAGAAGGCCAAAATTAAGCACTTTAAAACAAAGTAATGGAAAATTAACTGATCATTGAAATTATTATTGAAGTTGATTAATTAATTATTAAATTAGTACTGAGGCTGTCAGTGCCAGGTTTTCTTTAAACATACTTTCAGTCTAGTGTTTTGTTTAAACATACTTTCAGTCTAGTGTTTTGTTATACACCCAGTGTCATTCCTGGGGGGTCTGATGAGATGGAGAAATGATAAGAATACTGCTCACTCGGGCATGTCGCGCACGGCAACTTATACGAGGTTATACATGAGGCTGGCAACCTCATCCTGTAAAACAGATGGCTACAGGAACCCCCGCTGCAAGAGGATGGGAATGTTTGATGCAAGCTTCCTGCATGGGAACCTTCTGGCATGGTAGCTTCATGCTGCATAAGGAGCTAGAAAAGGAACATGTTGATGATGAATTTATTATACATTTCATGTGGTGTTGTTGTGTTGATTATGACACATTTGCTGATATGTTCTGCTGCTATCTTTCCTTCAGTAGTTGATTTGTATGTCCTTGTTTGTGATTTTTTTTAAAAATTATTATTTCGACAACGATACTGCATTAATCCATTACTCTTTAATTGGATAATACACTTTTATGTGGTGTGAGCCGTGCAGCCACACTGGGCTTCAGGGTGGCGGCAAATTTTTTTAATTTTTAAATTGTAGTAATTATAGTGTGATCATACTCAATAGTATGAAATGGACCTACATAAGAACATTACAGTAGGGGGGGGGGGGGCCAAAACTTGTATCACTTTGATTAATCCCTGGGGCCAGCTCTGAATACACAGGTCCGTTGAAGTGTTTTTATTTTGCGTCCCACAAAAAAAAAAAAAGATTGCTTACTTAATACTTATAAGGACTTCTTTCTTGTGTAAATCGTCTTGTTTACCTAATTGAGTATTATCTGATTTTTTTAAGGATTTATTATCTTTATTAACTGAGATTTTTGTTACCTTTGTTTTCAGAAGTTATAAGAGGTTGATGGTTAAGCTTTTGTGTCTTGAGTAACTAACTGTTTATTTCGCTAAATGTAAGGAATGTATAATAGGATTTAATGCTTTCTTCCATGTTGTCTAAGATGCCGGGGATATAGAGCTTTCTCTTTGAACAATTTAAACTTAAAGATGCTGGTTAAATTGCTCCAGCTCAGAGATTGATTAAAGTTGTTTGAACACTTACTGTCTGATTAAAGTTGTTCAAACACTTACTGTCTGATTAAAGTTGTTCCAACACTTATTGACTGATTAAAGGTATTCCAGCACTTATTGTCTGATTAAAGTTGTTCCAACATGTAATTTCTGATTATAGTTGCTCCAGCTATTAATGACTGATTAAAATTGTTCCAACATTTAATTTCGATTATAGTTTCTGCTGCTGTTAGTGTCTGATTAAAGTTGTTCCAACATTTAATTTTTGATTATAAGTTCTTCCAGCTCTCAGTGTCTGATTAAAGTTGTTCCAACATTTAATTTTTGATTATAAGTTGTTTCAGCTCTTAGTGTCTGATTAAACAACTTTAAACTGCATTTAATTTCTGATTAAAGTTGTTCCAACATTTAATTTTTGATTATAAGTTGTTCCAGCTCTTAGTGTCTGATTAAAGTTGTTCCAGCTTCATGTCTGATTAAAGTTGTTTCAACACTTAATGTCTGATTAAAAATTGTTCCATGACTTATTTTCTAATTAAAGTTGTTCCAGCACATAATGTCTGATTAAATTTAAGTCCAGCTCTTAATGTCTAATTAAAGTTGTTCCAGCACTTAAGTATTGTACATTTTAAAATCAAAAAGCCATGTACCTAATCCGCTTTAACTCATTCTTTACCCAACCCCCAAAATGAATGCATTTTTTTCTACAAGTGATGTTTATCTCTTACAAAGTATAGAAACCATAAAAAATCAAAACAGAAAATTAATCAGAGTTATGCATTTACACGTAAATATTTCAGCTCTACTTAATTACTTGGTCATAAAAGCCTAGGAATCGAAACAAATGTACATCCAGTTGAAAATTAATCCAAGAAGTTTGATCATAAACCAATTAAAATTCTAATTTTTATGATTGTTTTGTGACATCACATATTGCTGAACTGGAATCTCACTTACTCAATCCTGTCCCACACAAGTAAATTAATTTATTACTTAAAAATGTTAAATTATGTTAACTTCCTTCTCGGAATCAAAAATAGTTTCATATCAATATCACTAAAATTCAGTTGGAAATATTTGTTGTGGTTGATAGTTTATGACGTATGTAACCATGCTCTTTGTAAACAAACTGCTAATGACGTCATTAATTGATAAAAGTATACAAAAATTAAGCACCAGAATACTACTTATTTTGCTACCAGTTCAAAACATGTGGTCCACAGGATGTGTTTACATGATTTGAACAAGCTGTGGCCGCTTATTTTTCTTTCAAATTCAGAACTTGTATCTAGCGGTCGCACCATGCGGCCCATGGGCAGATCTATAGTGTAACCTGGCGCACCATATAGCTCATGGTTTAGATTAATTGAGCTAATAATGCCATTTAATTTTTTTCTAAAAACTTTTTTATTAATGGTTGGTGACAGGATACATATAATTACTTCCTTTTTAAGAGCTTGAGGTGCTGCATTACTTGGTTAATGTGACATTACCATGTTGATGAGATATGTGAAAGGTTGTTCCCAGTATTTTAAGATTGTATAAAGATAATTAAAACCTGATAGTTTGATGAAGAATTGTTCAAATTCGTAGAATAAAAGTAATGTTGTTTCTTTAGAAATTTTTTTCATTCAGAGGATCATTGATGTGCCAGGCAATTGTAAATCATTTTAAAAAAAATAAAGTTTTGGTGAGGCGCGTCCCATTCAACCTAGTTGGTTATATTAGGGCGCATCTCAAAATATAAAAGACATTTAGGTCTGATTGACTTATTAAATTGTAGATCAATGAACTTTCAGAGCATATCAAAATTTCCAAACTGAGACATTATACTTTTTATTTTGTGGTCTTTTTTCCCTTGATTTATTGCCAGATGGGCTGTAAATAAGTTCATAGCATAAATTAAACACAACAGTGTTTGTTAAGAATGTAGTGCTGAAAAGTATTCTTAGCCAAATGTATAGTTTTTCTTATTCTTCTGTGTTTTGATCATTGCTTTTCTGTCTTTCCAGATAAGCCATTTCTAGGGCTGACCCCTTCATGATTCCTTCTGGATTCTTTATCACTTTCCATTTCTTCCATATAATGGCCGTTCTTTATTGCTTTTAGATGTTTAACAGGGGCGACCTTACCTTTATTGGTTCAGTTCTTTGTTATTTAAAAATAAAAGTAAATGTAGCCCCATAACAGATACTGCTATAGGGAAGTGAAGTGTTTGAGACTTCACCATACTAGGTCCAGCTATTTTTGTGATCTCTTCCTCATTGCCTTTGCCTTCCCTAACTGAAGAGCAGAGTCAGGTACCTGTTTACAGCTGGGTAGACTGGAGCATGCCATTATCAGGTTTCGATCGTGGAACTCAGTAACTGCTGCAAGAGGAAATAGCTGTAACTGCTTAGTCAATCTGGCACTTTTTTGTTGTTGTTGTTCTTATACTCCAGTGAAAGACAGTTTTATGTTTCTTAACTCTTTCTGTCACAGGCAGATTTTAAGTTTTACCCTGGCCCCCAAATATGGAAGCCAGTTTTTTTCCAACGTTTTATAACAAGCAAGAAATATATAAGAAAAATATATTGCAGTACAACGGTACATAAAATTGTAAATTGGCGGAAGAATATTTTCAAATGTTGTCTTATATACAGTAAATGCCTTTTTTTCTGCCATGTAAAATTCAGACATGAGGAAATCTGACTAAAAGTAAACTGGCGTATCAGTCGGTCCTTGGGAGAATGTTTTTCATTTTCTTTTGTGCTACTTATGGAGTAATGGGCCACCGTTGCTGCTGGAAGTCTGTGTTAAGCAGTCGCATGGTCTTACCACTGTGGTTTCTGTGGCAATTTGTTTTACATTATACAGGTTGCTAGCCCCATGCAGAACCACATAGTAGTCACCCCTTGTATAACCACATAGTAGTCACCCCTTGTATAACCACATAGTAGTCACCCCTTGTATAACCACATACTTTTGGGGTGCAGTAATTCTTTTCTTTCTTTGTCTCTTCAGAGACCCTGGGGAACTTATACTGGGTTTTTGTGAGAATAATGTACCATATCTTGGAACAGCACACAGCTCTTGAGGTAGAGAGAGTTACATCGAGTACTTAAACAAATTAAAAACCTGTCGCATATTTTAGTATGCAAGATCCACCACATTTTGATTAACCCTTTACAGTCTAATTTACTATATTTTCATCATAACGTCCAAAGCAAGGGGAATAACTCCATTTTTTAACAATGTGACCATGTAACAAAATTCATTAAAATAAAACTAACTCAGCCAAATTTATGTTTATTAGTTTTAAATACGCAGCATTGAATAACATATCATCTGTGGTATTCTTAATAACTGTAGATATTAGTATTATGCAATGACAGTTTCATTAATGTGGGGAAAAGTATTTTGAAAACAAATGTGAATATTTTTGTGTGCTAATTCATTACCACAAAAAAGAGACAGTCAGTTTTATTAACAAAACATAACTATTCATGACATGATGAATAAACCAGTTCATTGCAATGAAATCTACACACTGGCCAATCACAATTGGCTACACAATGATATAGCCTTTCAGTCATAAAGTCTCGGCAGAATGCCCAGAAGATGTGTTTGGTTTGTTCTTTGGTTTTTTTTTTGACATGCATTCGCATAAGTTGTTGTTTACTGCTGCTTTTTCCTTGTTTGTATTTAGCCCATTCAGTAACATTCTTCGCTCATAAACAAACTGAAGTAATCATAAGAGGCAGCATCTAGATCTAGAGCGTGTTTAGCTCCAGGGTTTCCGACAAAGTCACAGATTTCTACTGAAATGTACTTTGTTGACAAGTCTCTTTCATTTGATCTGCGGTTATTATGTTTTCTACTTTCACTAGATTCAGTTTCGTCAGTCTAAATCGGGTGGGTTTCGTATTCAAAATCTACATCTGATTCGGTGGCATCCTCATCGTTTCGATCAAATAGAATATCATCTCCAAACGTTCCGAAGCAAAGATTCTACTGCCCGCAAAGCCACGACTTTAAAAAATCATAAAAAATTGAAATATTGATTGATTTGGAAAATAATTTCAGAAAACGGAAGCTTCGTTGTTACTGGAAATATGTTTATCACTCGGGCCTCATTTATAGCGAGATCTTGTTGCACTATGGCAACAAATGACAACACACATTTCACGGGTGGAATTGGGTGTTTTGAATGGGACCTTGGACTTTGCGCCGGGCATTTTGGGCAGTTTAAACGGTAACGGGTTAAGTGAAAAACATTTAAGCAAATTTTTTTCCTTCCCGCTTAATCTTGGTCAGTATTCACTGTATTGTCTGTAATATTTAGTCATTGAATGCAAACAGCATTGAATTGTTAGCCTTAAACATCATACAATAAAGGTGTGCTTTGAGATTATTATGTTTTGAGGTGGTAAAACATAATCAAGATAGGCTACCTGTTTTATCATCTAGAATCTAACAGCACATTAGCTAAGTCATCTGTGCTTAAGAACTGCAGGGTAATGATGTGTAGACTTAGTACTTTAGAATTGCAGGGTAATGATGTGTAGACCTATTACTTTAGAATTGCACAGTAATGATATGTATATGTATTACTTAAGAATTTTAGTGTTATGATATATATAAACCTAGTACTTAAGAACTAGAGGGTGATGATAGACCTAGTACTTTAAAACTGCTAGTAATGATATGAAAACCTAGTACTTAAGAACTGTAGGGTAATGGTATTTAAACCTAGTACTTTAGACGTATAGGGTAATGATATTTAGACATAGTACTTAACAAATATAGGGTAAAGGTATTTAGAAGCTAGTACTTTAGAACTGCAGGGTAATGATATATAGACCTAGTACTTTAGAGCTATAGGGTAATGATATACAGGGTGTCCATAAAAGATTGTACCCTTTTCAAACAATTTATTCTCGGCCCCATGATGTGGTACGAGGATGCTTTCTATCACAAAAGGAAGATAATCTCTGCAAGTTTTTAAGCAGACAAAGACTCAAAAAGAATGTACATATTTCTTTTTTTTCCACCTACTTGACCAATGTGTTGAGAGACATGTAACAATTACCGGTTGCAACTCAACTGCGAAAGTTTCACTTGAAATACCCGCTGCACGCATTCGCACTTTTTTTGAGTCTTTGTAAGGGATGCTTAAAAACTTGCAGAGATTATCTTACTTTTGTGATAGAAAGCATTTCTCGTACCACATCATGGGGCCGGGAATAAATTGTTTGAAAGGGGTACAATCTTTTATGGACACCCTGTATAGACTTAGTACTTTAGAGCTGTAGGGTAATGATATATAGACCTAGTACTTTAGAACTGTAGGTAATGATATTTAGACCTAGTACTTTTGAGCTGTAGGGTAATGGTATGTATTTTCAGCTTGGTGTGGGTACATTTTACATGCCACAATTTTGTCTAATACTCATCAAAAATCTGTTTTGAATGTTGCTGTTGAAGCATTTTTTTGTCATGAGTTCTACCAGTACCACCTGCACATTAAGAATTATGACAGTTTACAGCTGGGGACGAACACTTTTGTCTTCCATGATTGTCATAAATTAGTTTTTGAAATCAGTTGTTCTGGAATGGCTAAATATTTTAGAATGAGTTGTTGATATTGTTTTTTCTTTTACTTGTGAAGGTAATTATATCCTTTTTTGCGCACTTTGCTGATGTACAAGAATGAATTATTACCACACACACCATGATTTTCTACAGTAAAATACGCTCGTGACTTATGGCAAAATATTAGTAATATGATTTATTAGAGCAAGAACGTGATGAAGCTTTTCCTTTTTCATTTTCATTTCATAACCCTCCACTCCCAAAGGAGCATAGGCCTTCAACAAACACATGCCAAGTCCTCCTGTCACGTGCCATCATCTCAAGTTCTTTCCATGTTCTCCTCATCATTTTCACCTCTGTTTCCAACTCTCTTCTCCATGTACTTCTTGGTCTTCCTCTGCCTCTCTTGCCCTGGGGGTTCCAGAACAAGGACTGCCTTGTAATGCTATCAACAGGTTTCCTCAGTGTGTGTCCTATCCATCGCCATCGTCTTCTTCTCATTTCTTGTTCCACTGGCACTTGTCTAGTTCTTGTCATCAGTTCCACGTTGGTAACCTTGTCATACCATTTTAATCCCTCTATTCTACGCAAGCACCCATTTATGAAAGTCTATAGCTTTTTGGTTGTTGTCTTTGTTGTTCTCCATGTCTCTGAGCCATACAATAGGACAATAATGCGAATAAATGCAAGCTTTTCCTGCCTGGATGGTATTTTTTTTTTACTTAAGAATAGTATTTTATTTGGTGAGTAGTGATAAAGAAATTTTTCTTTTTCCATATCACCTCGGTCATTTTCACCTGAGCTACATTTGCTGAATATATCTTCTTTAGAAAGCTCATTATTTGCAGAATAAGAATTGCCAGTTTATCATAATTATTTTTCTTTTAAATTACTTTTAGACCTACATGTGATTTTACTGTAGGGCACTTAACTGCAAAATTACATTGGATATATACAGAGTTAAGTATTGTCCATGCAGATTAATGGAATGTTTTTGCTGAACTGTTATTTTTTTGTAGTCATGTGTTAACTGCCATGTTTGTGTGACTCCCCTATAAGAGACTTCCAGGATAGTTAGTCTAGTCACAGTATATAGACAACAAATGGTTACCAGCGTATTTCAGCTGATATTACTACTTCCTCTTCTTTGTTCATCCTGAAAAGGACGTTGGTTGCGTTGTGTCCGTTTACAGCGAAGCTGCGATATTTGTGCCTTTCGGCCGACACATCCGACTTCAGCACAGCATTTTTGAGACTGGGTTAGGCTGATATTACAAAAGTATAGCCTCAATGGCCAGTAATCATTCATACATATATTTTTTTTTAAACCTTTTTTTGTGGTAATGGTGTTAAGGTATTCTTTTAACATTTTAATTATCATGTAAATTAATGAGGCGCATTACCATTACCAGTTGGCTTCCCTGTGAGCATAGGCCTTCAACAAACCTGTGCAGGTCCTTTTCATGCCTTTCAGTTCCATCTGCAGCTCTCTTCCCCGTGTGCTTTTTGATCTGCCTGTATCTCTCCGAACCTGGGGATTCAGAACAAGGACTCTCATAATGCTATCAACAGGTTTTCTCAGTGTGGTTCCTGTCCAATACAGGTGTCTTCTTCTCATCTTTCACCACACTGGCACTCACCTGACTTCTGTCATAAATTCCACACTGAATAATGAGGTATTTATTCTTTGCTTTAGTCATTGATTAATGACAGTATATATGTGTCCAACTTGAAAAGCAGCAGCTGGAAGACTTTTTCAGGCCATAAATCGAGGATTCCTTAGCAAGAGAGAGGTTGGTAAGAAAACGAAGATGGCTGTAAACCGCTCCACCTATGTCCCAGTCTTGACATTTGAATGCGAGTCGTGGGCAGTGACTACAACCCACAAAAGCCAGATCCAAACCTCAGAAATGAGATATCTGAGGAAGGTGGTTGAAGTAACAAGAAGAGACATGGTCCGCAACCAGACGTCAAGGCCTAAAATCCCACCCCCTGCAGACCCAAGTAGAACAGTCCCAACTAAGATGGTTTGGCCATGTCTGCAGAATGGGAGAAGATTGGTTACCATGACAAGCATTGGAAACAAAGAGCCATGGATCCAGACCCCCAGGATGACCCAGAGTCCGCTGGGAGGACAACATTAGACTATCTTTGAAGGACCGAGGACTAGAATGGAACCAGGCCAGGAGGAAGACAGCAGATAGGATAGTCTGGCACTCTCTCTTCCAAACCTCTACACCTCACAGTAGAAGGGGAACAACTAAGTAAGTATATGTGTCCAGCCCCACTAACAGACATGCTATTAATAGTGATTCTAGTCACTATATAATGTCAACACATAGCTGCTTATATGTTTCAACTGCTTTTGTTTTTTTTAAACAGTTTCTGGTTTCCACCACTAATATTCTGTACATACAGACATTTTTCTTCAGAGTTGTTCAGTAGCTAGGTATATACAAAAATCCCATGGAGAAGAGAACTGGACACGAATGAAAACGGTGAGGAAGACAAAGCTGATCAAACTCTTACAGGAGGCTTTACATGCATTTATGGAAGGCCTATTCTCTTTGGGGAGCAGAAGGGTCATAGGGATGTTCAGTAACTACTTTTTCCAACATTAATTCTTTCAGTGCCGCGCAGTTATTTTCATTTTTATACCGACACCAAAATGACTGTCAGTTTCTTCCACATGAGATTTTCTAGCAACAAATAGTACACACATTTCTAAGAAAATGTTTGATGTTATATATAAAACTGTTGTAAATTGTCTGAATAATACTGTGAAGTGTAAGTCAAATAGACAGCGGATAAGTCACTTTTGTGTAGTGTAAAGTGCAGACATGAAGATATCTGACTGTAA
Source organism: Oreohelix idahoensis (assembly GCA_024509875.1). Taxonomy (NCBI): domain Eukaryota; kingdom Metazoa; phylum Mollusca; class Gastropoda; order Stylommatophora; family Oreohelicidae; genus Oreohelix; species Oreohelix idahoensis. Next base: position 294,000 of record JAMPIV010009533.1, on the reverse strand, counting down.
CCAAAAGGGGCATACCATTCAGACCTTAGAAGAAAAATGTACCATATATTGGTGCGTTAAACAGCTTGTGGTGTTGAATGAGTTAATGTATTGTCACGCACAAGTTCTTATAGTTGATAAATGGACTTAGGGAGGGTTTCGCTATTTCAGCCATCCAAAATAAAATTTAAAATTTCCCCTCATGTCTTTGATGGGGCACAAGTTAATTATATGTTGCTTTTCCACTTAGTCTAATGTTGAGAGCATCCTTCAGTTATTCTACTGGTGAGTGCCAGTTTCCTAATGTAATGCAAGTTGGATCTCCATTTGTTACAAGACCTTGTTGAAAACTTGTCAAAGAGTGTGTCCAGTTCTAATGTCACTTTTATTTATTTGACTTTTTATACATGTGGTGTAGGTTTTGCCCTTACCTGTGCATTGCTGATCTTGTCCAGTCATTTCATAACAAGTTGTTTCTTAGGGAGGACAGTAATCATCATCTCATTTCCTGTTTTCACTCCTTATGGAGCTGCAGATGACCCTTTTTGAGGAAGCCTTTGTCTTGCAGAAGTAGTTTCTGTAGCATTTTGTTTCATATGATGAGGTTTGCCAGCCACATCTGCACCTCAAATTAGTTGCCTGTTATGACAAGACAATAATCAGTTCCAGAAATATTTCTTTGCACTTATTTAACCGCTAGCTTACTAACAAAATTTTTGGCAGAATGTCTCCACCGAAGAACTTTTTAAAAAAAGTTACTGATAATGACCGGTGTGATATGTGCACACTTTACACGCCATACATTTTTACTGATACTAAAAGAAGAATCTCTTATAAATGTTCCTTTTGCAACTTCATTTTGTGAGTGTTTGTCAGCTTTGCACTTTTATGTAGTCAATTTGATGATTTTGATGGTTCCAGCAAGGCCATCTTTTGTAGGGTTCTTGTCACATATAATTTGATTTTAATTTACATTGTTTCCATTATTGGGTGTTGGACAGTTTAAATTTGCCAGTGTAATTAATACTTGATTTTCTTATAAGAATTTTTTTTTTAAATTTAAAAACCTTTCTGGAATTAGCCAAAATGTTTTGTATTATAATTGTATCTTCCTTTCTAATGTGTGCAAATTTTTTTTAAGGAACTTCCTCATGTTTTAAGATATATTGGTTTTTTGGTTATTTAAAAAAAAATTTTTTTTTGGGTGGGGTAATCTCATATTTATTTATTCTGATACATATATATATATATATATATATCTATCTATATCGGTGAACAAATGTATGTCTATTCTGTCAGCCACATGGAATGTGCTCTATGTGGTTTCCTGGGGGGGTCTCTGAAGAAGCAAAGAAAGAACAGAACTATTGTACTCTCAGGCATGTCATTGAAGGGGATTATTATGAGGTTGTGCATGGAACTGGCAACCTTATCATGTCAAACATATTACCACAGAAACCACAACTGCAGAAGCATGTGACTTGCTGCACGTATCCTGCTAGAAGAGCAGCTGCAGGTGTGGCTCCATAGTTTATGAGTTGCATAAATGAAAATGATGACAATATGAAATGTCATTCGGTTATATCAGGATCTGTTTCCATAAAGTGTATTAGTGGTAATGGCTACATCACAGACTACTATTAGACAGACTTTGGGATAATGATTCAGGTCGCCATAAATAAACTTCTTTATGGTCACTGGTTTATGTCACAGCCACTGACAGATGTGTAGTGTAATGACTAGTCACTGAATAGACAACATGTAGATCATTACCAAGGTCTAGTTCTTTAATCAGTACTAATCCTATACATAATGGTCTGTTGAATTCGAATTTAGTGAGTGTTAATTCTCCTATATTAATGTTTGTCACAGCTGTTTGATAAGTTGTTTTATTTCTTGAATATCTTCTAGCCAGATTCCATCCCTTTCCACTTTTTCCAGAGCAAAGATCGTTAGAAGCAGTTCTCGACTGTTTCTTCTCTGAGTGTGTCTCTCTGAACTGTAAAGGTGAACATCATGTTTTTTTTTACCCTCTTCATCTTCCAGATTTTAATTTCTTGTGTTATTTTGACCCTTTTTCCCACCTTCTTCTTTTCTTTGTTCATAGTATAGAAGAAACGTTCTTGGTATGTAAAGCACAATCATTACTTTTGTTTGGCTGTTTCTTTATACATTTGTTGTAGGATTTTCCTTGTCTGCAGTTTCACATTGCTGCTATTGTCAAGTTATTTCTATTCTCTGACAATTATTGACTGAAGTTGAAATTGATGAATTTTTTTTTTCCCAGACAGTCCATGCAGGACTTCTTTCACATTGGAGCTGAAGATTATCAGCTTGCTTATAACAGATAGTCCTCCAATCTCCCAGGCTTTGTTTAATGTATTAAAGGATGCTATAACAGTTTTTTTTTTCTTTTTTTTTTAATTTTAAATTCTCGCATATTCATCTGTTATAACTGCCTGTTTTGTAATGAGTGCAGAAGTGTATACTACTGAGGTTTGAAAACAAAACTTGTGAATCAAAGAGATTTAAAAACATAACAATATGATAGTATCTGTGGAGGTGTTCTTGCAAACTGCAATCAATATCGTTAAAAGTCATTTAGAAATAATCAGTTACGGTTGATCATTTGAAAGTCCCTGACTGTGATGTCTATGAATACACAGTTTGTAAGCAAAATGTATAGCAACATTAACAGTTGATTTAAAATTTGCAAAAATTGAGCAGCAGAATACATCTTTCTCAACCAGCTTAAAACACATGGTGCACAAGAAGTGTTTATGTGGTTTAAACCAGCTTATAGACAGGTATAATTTAATATTTTAGTTCAAATTTGGACTAGTATCAAGTGGGTGTACTATTAGCCCAGAGGTAATTCTAAAGAGCTATATGATGCATCATACGGCTATGGGGTTAGAATGAGCTAATCTTTATCATAGCGTTACTGCAGTACTCTTCTACCAACTTTGAAAATGGCAAAGACTGAAAAAAACAATATTGTATATGAAAAACTGTTATTTCTTCTTACTTCCTTTGAGTCGGTCTTGATATCTCATTTATTTTCTTCTTTGAACGCCCTCTGGTGTCACCTTGAGTAGACTTGAGGAAAGCAGTGCTCAGCTTCGTTTTGCTACATCTCCATATAATTTTCTTGACCTTGACTGGTGCTAGCAATGGCTAGAAATGCTTTCGCTGTTCCTTAAATGTAAGGAGAGGGGACACTTCTGCAGTAGGAGTTGAGCAGTCATTTTATCAGTGCCACAAGTACCACTTATTGGTAGTTTCTGTCTTTAGTCATTATTTGGAAGTTTTTGTATTTAGATATTAGTTTGATAACCAATGAGTTATTTGTAATTTACTTTGCTTATTTGTCAAGAATCAGTGTGGCCATTATGCTATTAAATATCAGAATTGGTTTTAGTTGCTGACTGAATTTTTTTTTATATATCTTATTGTTGTTTGTGCAAATGTGAATGTTTGAGCTAGTGTTGGGTTAGAATAATGATGTATCTGTATTACTGTACCGTATAGTTGTCAGAGGAGAGAAAGAATAGGTCTTGCGCTCGCTCAGGCATGTCATAAAACTCATATAATATGATGTTGCGTATAGGGTTGGCCACCTCATCATACAAAATAGATTGAAACAAAAACCACAGCAGACAAGAGATTGTGCTTTTGGCATAGGCTTCCTCAAGGGGGTTAAATGCAGTAGTGGCTTCATGCTCCGTAAGGAGCAACAACAAAAAAAGAGATGATGATGATATCAGATGAAGCCCAGCTGAGGGCCCCTGAGACTTGACATATTAGCTATCTCAACTCATTCCATTGCAGTTATAAATAAGCTACACTATCATTGTGTAAATTATCTTTTGTACCATTATGCCGATCGAGAAGGCCATGTGTCAACTGGTTTTAAGATGAGATAAAGAGGATTAACATTAATTTTGTTTTGTTGACATATTATCCTTTGTCAGCCACAGTCACAAATGGGAAACATTTCGTGTTGAGAAATATAGAAAGACTGGTTAAAAAAAAAATAACAAAGCACAGAATAAACAGGTGGAAAACATTAATAACCATTAAGAATACTACTAAACAAGATATAAACTAAATACAACTACACAGCCATGGTTTGATCCCCAGTTGAGGCGGGATGTTTTAGACCGCTAACGGCTCCGGGGTTGACCCAGCCTCATGACTTTTGTACCAGAGCAACTCTGGGAATGTTAAGGTGGCCGGTGTGATGCTGACCACAACACCCCTAGTGTACTGATGGTGAAGAAAATATGGGCCTGACCATGTTCTCAATATGCCTCATTGGGCATACAATGGGATCCTTCACCTCTTTTTACAACTAAACAGCAAAGAATATCAAATAAAACTGAAGAAAAGTATGATGGGATGTACATGTATCTAATAATGAACCAGTGTCACTTGGCAAATGCTGAAATTTACAGAAAAAGGAAGTGGTACCAAAGGCAGTATAGGCAACAGAAGCTAATAGACCATCTTCCTTGCACACAGACAACTCCATCAGTGCTCTGATGTCCTCCCATAGGTCACACAAGGAGGATCTCAGCACAGAGCACGAACTCCGTAGCTCCGGCGAGAATCCCAATGTGTATATACAGGAATCACTCATTCTATAAATATTTTTGTACCGGGTAGGTTTGTAAATTTTGCTAGAGCAGCGGCCGTATGGTCTACTCTTTACGATTTCCAACTGCCGAGGGACTTTTAACGTGCGCAACTTGCACACAGGACCTCTTCAAGGAGGATCTCAGCACAGTGCACGAACTCTGTAGCAGCGGCAAGTATCCCAATGTGTATATAGGAATCGCACATTCTATAAATATTTTTGTGACGGGTAGGTTTGTAATTTTTAAATTTTGCCAGAGCAGCCACCGTATGTCCTACTCTTTACGATTTCCAACTGCCGAGGAATTTTTAACGTGCACACAGGACCTCCTATTTTTTTGCCCTTATCCGAGAAGGCTAAGCTACCCAGGAGATTAGGGGGAGTATGACATCATTAGGACCCACTGGCACTGAAAAAACTTATCAAATATATTCCCTGTTCTGGGAACCGAACCTAGTACCATTAGAATTGGAGGCGAACACCATACCTCTTAGCTACCCCTGACCCCCAGAAAAGCTAATAGAAAAAAATATGAAACCAGAAATGGGACCAAAATAAAAGGGAAGAAATAAGATAAATGGGGGAAGAAAATTACAGGTCAAGTAAACAACTTATCAGGGGAAAGACAACGGATATTTTTCAAAGATAGATATTTCTCAAATTGACAGGGGTCACATCGTCGGTATAACATTAGCAGATAGCAATGACTTGAGTAGAAGTTCCAGCATAATCAGGACCATCAAACTGAACATTAGCAGATGGCAATGACTTGAGTAGAAGTTCCAGCATAATCAGGACCATCAAACTGAACATTAGCAGGTTTATTGGACTTGTGAGAATGCCCTCTAAATGTTTTCTAAATCTTTCAGATAAACACTTCTATGTTTCCCCAATCCCAAAAAAAAAAAAAAAAACCCACACATTTTACAAACAACAGCGTGGATAAGATTCGTGGATTCTGAAGTAAAGGCCTACTTTATAACAAAGGTGCCTTTAGGAAATAAAACAATTTATCTTTGGATCACAAATGGACAAGCTCGACACTAGTGACGATGACAAGCCTTAGTGCCAAAATCTGTTGTGGTATTGCTCACCAAGCAGCTGTGAACTAGAATATCGATAAACTTCCAGCCCTTTCGATATTCCACCTAAGAACATCATGGAAAACCTCTCAATGTTTCAGAGGCAGAATGAAGAATTGGCAAGTGACGAACCAAACAATGGTGAAGGAATGTTAAAGAGAATTTTGAGTCTTATTCGTTAGTGAAACTAGTGTTTTTTTTTTTTTTGCTGAGTGCTATTTGGCGAGTTACATGTGCAATGCGTGTAAGAGCATCTGATAAACACGCTGAAATAGAATTTGATGAAATAACCCAAGCATCTCATGAGCTTGTTCCGAGAAGCAATCTTCATTATGACGTATTAGATGTAAAAAGAAATAGAATGTATACAGTTGTTAGGGTGAGAGGAACTATCCACTGACATCAGTTAGTATGTAATAAACAGAAGCACGTTGTCCACAAGAAGTGTTCGTGTTTTAGCTTCAATAGAATCCTCAAGTCTTCAAGAACTTGTGTGGATCTACTGTCCTGATCATGTAGGGCTCGTGGCAATGAGAGAGCTGACAGACTGGTCTCGAGAGCACCCATAGTGGGGACACTTGCCATGGATAAGGGAGAGATACTAAGGGCAGTTAATGATCGCAGCTGGATAATGACACTGCAATGGATGAATCAACAAGGCTGAGACTGTTGGAGTTTGGCATCAAACGTGGGACTAGCAGAAATGGACGTGAGAGAGGATGCACCCGTCGTATGTACAACCAGCGTGCTCCGGGTACAATTAGCATTCATACTCTTTGACATTTGCTGAGGGAGACTGAGAACCTATGGGTTTGCCCGGAGTGCAGTGAGGTCGATTCTGATTAACAATAACAATAAAACAGAAGCTTTAAGAAATAAACAGAACTTTAAGTAATAAATAGAAGTTTAAGGTCAGTGGTGTCGATACTCGCAATGAGGTCAAAAAAGATCACTGAGTAATATTGTTATTGTTGATCAGAATCAATATCATAGCGCTCCAGGTAAACCCATAGGTGCTTAGTCTCCCTCAGCAAACGTCGAAGGGTATGAATGCTAATTGTTCCTGTTGCTCACTGGGTGTAAATACGCCGGATGCATCCTCTCATACGTTCCTCTCCGCCAGTCTTAAGCATAATGCCAAACTCCAGCAATCTTAGCCTTGATAATTCATCGGTTGCAGTGTCATTCTCTAATAGGCGATCATTAATTGTCCTCGGTATCTCTCCCTTATCCATATCCAATGCACCTACTATAGGTGCTCTTGAAGCTAGTCTAAACTCTTTCATTACCGTGTACCCCTGCATGACCAGGACAGTAGATGCACACCAGTTCTTAAAGATTATATCATTTATGAGCAAGTGAAAAAAATATATATATCCAGTTATTTTGCTTATGTCACCATCACCAAATCTTCCTGTCTCGTGCCTTTAACTCAAAGTTTATCCATGTCTTTTCGTTCTCTTTGTGTCTGTCTTCAGTTGTCTTATTGTGTTCTGTGACAAAACGTCCGAACATGCTCTTTTGTGTGATCTCTCACACCTTCAGCCCTCCAGCAGTATCTTTTCTTTTTCTTCATTTTTCTCACTCATCGCTTTTATTTGGCATAAATCATGCCTTTTCATTCGTTATTTTCACTATTTTGCTCTATGCTGGACATTCAATTCAATACCCTTTAGCTCCCCAAGGAGCATAGGCCTTCAACAATCACATGCCAAGTCTTCCTGTCCCGTGCCATCCGCTCAAGTTCTTTCCATGTTTTCCTCATCATTTTCACCTCTGTTTTCAGTTCTCTTCTCCATGTGTTTTTTGGTCTACCTCTGCCTCTCTTTCCCTGTGGATTCCAGAACAAGGACTGCCTTGTAATGCTATCAACAGGTTTCCTCAATGTGTGTCCTATCCATCGCCAGCGTCTTCTTCTCAACTCTTGTTCCACTGGCACTTGTCTGGTTATTGTCATCAATTCCACATTTGTGACTTTGTCATACCATTTCAGTCCTTTTGTTCTACGCAAGCACCCGTTTATAAAAGTCTGTAGCTTTTTGGTTGTTGTTTTTGTTGTTCTCCATGTCTCAGAGCCTGTGACGTGGAAACGTAAATAGTGATACAGTAATCTCAGAGCCTTTTCTTTCGCATTTAAATGTCTACCGTTTGCTGAAGCCAAACCACACAATTTTCTGACTGCATTACTCATATCTAAGCCACGCTCTTTTTCTTGACATGTAAACAAACAGACATATTAGCTAGTTCCGTGACCTGCCGGCATAACAGTCAGCGAGCAATGATTCGTTTACCTGAGTTCTCACGCAAGCTGATTTGCCAATCATCATTGTTGACAGACCGACGCACGAGAGATACAAGCGGTTTCTTTGAAGGGGAAACGCGGGCAGAAAATTTTCCCGGTTACCTGTTTGATGTTCAGACATACAGGGAGATAATCGTTTGATATCAGAAGCGAACAGAAATCTCGGGAGGGAAAATGTTACACGAGTAAGCCTTTGTTGTCGATTTGCAACGGAAAACAGAGTGACCGAGGAATCTTTGATCGGGGGAGGAATAGTTTCCTGAATTTCTGCTATACACGAGAAGTGTGAAAATTCACATTCTCGAGATAATAACACTCAAATCTGTATATATACTGCGTCCCTCAATATCAATTATCAGTCATCGCTCATAAATTTTTGGATAATCTAATCACGCCGGACTAGAACCATTTTTTTGCTAAATGCGTTAAATTGTTTCGTGGGGATTTCATTTTTCTGATTTGTGGTAATAGAAATTGTGATTAAGTATTAACATGTGTTAAGTTGCAGTGATGCAGCCTGTTTTTAGGACCACCATTGGAGGTGGAGTAGGGTCTTGGTCAGCTCTGGTTCGCTGACTCTGACGCAAGCAGTCAGCTATGGGCTTCTGACGGCATTCCTCACTTTTGACGCGTCTTAGGTCCCATCTAGTGATACTAGTGTAATTCTCTGTCACTGGGACCTAACACATTCTGGAGAGAAAATTTATTCTACTCTAGTACTATCATCACACTTATAAAACCTTTCGCCACAGTCACCAGTTCCACATTAGTGATCTTGTCATATCACTTCCTTGCTTCTATTCTACGCAAGTACCCATTTATGAAAGTCTAACTTTTTGGTTGTTGTTTTTGTTGTTCTGCCTGTTTTAGAGCCATACAACAGGACTGTTTATGTCCTCGTCACTTTTATCAGACGTCTTTCTTCACAAGTGATAATTTATTTTGTGTATGTGCATCATGTCTAAGCCAAATATAAAGCATAATGTTTGCCAAATTATAGTTAAAAATGTCTCTATGTATATTTCTTTAAACGAACATAAATTCCATACTTTATGGCAGTGTTTCTTAACCTTTTAGAGGCCCCGCAACCCTTTACAGCATCTTTAAGAAGCCTCCCATTTACAGCATCTTAAGAAGCCTCACACCCCTTTACAGCATATTAAGAATCCTCGCACCCATTTACAGCATCTTAAGAAGCCTCACACCCCTTTACAGCATCTTAAGAATCCTCGCACCCATTTACAGCATCTTAAGAAGCTTCACACCCCTTTACAGCATATTAAGAAGCCTCACACCCCTTTACAGCATCTGAAGAAGCCTCAGACATCTTTAAAAGCATCTTAAGAAACCTCACACCCCTTTACAGCATCTTAAGAAGCATCGCACCCATTTACAGCATCTTAAGAAGCCTCACACCCCATTACAGCATCTTAGGAAGCCTCGCACTCCTTTACAGCATCTTAAGAAGCTTCTGTCACGGGTTGTCTCCCCTTAGCTCTGCAGTAGTGTTCCAACAGTGGCCAAAACTCAAGAGTAACTAATGTGGGTCTTCAAAGGTGTCTACCTTTGCACAATATTACTCTTGGCAGAGTTGTAGGTAGTAGGATAACGCTGCGTCTACCTAGAGGGACTGTTCACAAGATTTTCAGAAAAGCGAGAACAATGATGCAATGAGGCTGAGCAAATGTTAACTCTAGTATCTGCCATCAACTTTTGTGAAGGATAGGGTTTTCTTATAATTCGTTAGCTTGTTCAAGCCCCCAGCTGAGTTAATTCAGCGAAATCTTAATTATTATTTTATAGGTTTAAGTGTATTTAAGAAATTGTCTGAGACATACGGATGCAGTCATTCTAAATGATTAAATCGACGTTATATTTATCTTTATACAAGTAACAAATTTATTAATCAAAGTTTAAAAAATATTAATAATTCTTTTACAAACAATAATCATCATCGAGTGATGTTATGGAGTATTGGTTAAGAGTTCACTTGGCAGCTTTTATGTTTCTACTTAGCTGCCAATGAGGATCTGCTCCAGCTGATGTTTGGGTCTTTGCAGATAGATAACTGGATCACACTCGTCACTGGTCAAGTTTGAAAGTTGTAGCACGTTCCAAGAAGTGTCAGGGAGTAACTACCAAGCTGGTCCCGAGTTTCTAAGACCCGTCTGTTGATGGTGTCTTGCGTTGACTTCAGGCTACTTATACCCGCACTTGTTCCAGAGATAGTACCCTCAGTTGGTACCACCAACTAGTGTCCCAAAAGAAGAGAACAAATACCCCCTTGAGTATTGCGTTTTGGGACACATACTTATGTGTCTCCCTCTTCCTATTCCACCATCTCATCTATCTCAGAACTTTACCCTCGATGATAATTAATATTAATCCCATTGAGCGGAAAGACATTCATTTCATTAATGATGAATAGATTTATATTTACATCTACACTGGTTGAAAATGTTAATAATAAAATAGGTATGTACATCATTCTCTCATCATTCCCTCCCTGCTCCATATGGAACTTGGGACTACCTCTGATTTTCGTTCTCTATAAAAAAAAACTCGCATAAAGCAATCATCAGCCCTTGCAGTGTTGGGTCATGAAATCATCATTTTATACGCTGAGGTTGCCAGCCTCAAATTACTTGGACATCCACTAGCAATTTTCACATATTATTATTCACATGCCATTATATACATAATTTTTCACGTGTTAAAATGCAAAATATTGAATTTTAAATGTACAACTTACCGCAAAATGTTTTTGGGATCACTGACTGACTTCTGGCTCAGAGAAAAAGTTAAGGCAACATGTTGAAGATGCCTCTAACACGTGTTCTGGGGTGGTTACTTTATTATAAGCTCCCACTTTGACCCCGTTTTCCAGATTCCTCAGATTCCGGTTTTCCTTGTTAATAATGGTAGAGTTTTCCTGGGCTTTTAAGTCCTCAAGAGACTCAAACAAGTCTGGTCTGATAAATGGATTCTGATTCTATTCTGAACTCTGGCAGATCTGGTTGTTTTCTTGACGAGGGGAATTTTCACAGTGCTCTAAACTGCAAAAGTGTCAAGTTATATTCCCCCTTTCGTTCCTGACACATTTTGTTTACTATTAGGCAAGGCTCCAATCGGAAATGTTGTTATGCCTACATTCCGAATGCCCGCCAATAGTTTCAAACACGTGTATGGCAGGATGAGTTTATTCCAAAAATTTCCTAATAGGAATTATGTGTGTAATTATAAAGGTTACGTCTCCCAAATATGGACGCGAAACCTCCGAATATTCTCGTCAGTGATTACAAATAACTTCTTACGTTTATCTCAAAAAATTCTACCGGTAGCTTTTTACAGAATTTCCGCTCAGGTGTGTCCCACTGATAATTATCGCCCCGTCCTTGTGCTAACAAAAATTCATCGTATTACCATCTGGGCTAAGACGACACACTAGCCCTATCAGCGACAATCAACTTTTTCTGGCCGTTTTACGTGTGAAACAGGTGCCCAATTTCTGGTATACGAGAATGTCTACCAACAGATTGTCGGTTAAGGTTGCATTATCCGCCTACTCTTAACAAGGTCAAGCTGGCAAAGAAACATGATAAATATTCTGAAAAGAGTGTAAGGTGATTAGAAAATGGCTAATACCTGAAAGAAAGTGAGGAAAGGAAATGTGCTGACCACTAGAAAATGCAAGTAATTTAGTACACACAAAAATGTAACTAAATACTGCCGGAGTGGGCAAGAGATCGATCCAAATTCCATGATAGCCTCGCAACCCTTTACAGCATCTTAAGAGGCCTCACACCCCTTTACAGCATCTTAAGAAGCCTCACACCCATTTACAGCATCTTAGGAAGCCTCTCACCCCTTTATCTTCTAGCTCGCTAAACATACCAGAAATGCTTAAAAGAGAGAACAAAGTATATTTTGAGAAAATTTTATTTACAGAATGTGACAGGTTCGTTATCTAATTCACGTTGTCAATGTTCTATTTTGCACAAATACATTTTAGTTCTGTGTCTTAGATTTAAAAAAAATTATGATTCGCGTTATAAAATACCTGCATATCTCGCACCCCCCTGAGGTAAGTCTCGCACTCCCGTGAGGTAAGTCTCGCACCCCCGTGAGGTAAGTCTCGCACCCCCAGGCGGTGCTTGAACCCCTGGTTAAGAAGCACTGCTTTATGGTAATCAGATACCTGTACTTGTTTTTGTGAGAACGTCGTAAGAGTGGATTTTATTTTATGGGGTTCTTTCTCTCTTTTACTCTCTTTGTTTTGATTCACTAAGTTCGGCTAAACTTGATCATTGGCGAAAATGCAAAAATAACATCGTTGAGGCTCGCCTTAGTTACACCAACCAGTTCCGTTAATAAAATTATCGCATTTTTATCGATTACAGTCACACACGATAAACTAATGTGGTTACGTAACATGATCAATTATTTACGTCATTCCTGCAGAGGGCGCTACTGGGCCTTTTTTAGTTTGCCACGTCTAGTGTCGAAGTTAAAAGTTAAACCTTTCACTTGTCACACCTAAGGTGAAATATGCACGTGACTAATTCACTAACACTGAGATCAGACTAATATTTTTTTTTGGGGGGGGGGGGGGGGGGGGGAAATCAGCGCGTAATAACTGCCTACATTCACAGATGGTTTACGGCTGTTTCCATTACTGCAACTGCTGTGGGCCCCAACATATTAGAGGTCCAAAGACTGCAGAGCCATCGTTGACAACAAAAATAGATTCTTAAATAAGTTATTTCTAAAATGCATTAATTTAATTTGGTAGATACATATTTTTGTGTGTGAAACATTTTGAATTTTTAACAAACAAAACAGTTCTTTTGTTATGCGTAGTTATGGGAGTCTCTCCAGAAGGCACAGAAAGAATCGGCCTACCGCTCTTTCGTGAATGAGTAAGAGGCGACTAACTATTGTTGTTGTTGTTTTAACTAGGGCTGCTGATCTTCTTGCTCTTTAGCAGCCAATACCAAGTTGAAGACTCCTTGGTATTATCTAGGCTACACTGTAGACCTAGGCTTTTCCTGTGGCTTTTCTGCCGTTCCGAAACGTGTTGAGTTGAAGGCATGAGCTCTAGTTTCTCCAGCTTGGCTTGCATTTAAAGGATCGTCACATCTGGTCCGAAGCTAGGAGTAAGAAGTGCGTAGCATACTGTGCATTTTTCGCCATCCAAGGGGGCTCTCCAACGATGCAGAGCTAAAATACTGTACTCTCGTTTTGGGCTCGCCCGCGGAATTGTCACGTCTTGCACAGAGCCACTTCTCATTTTCCCTTGAGTCCACAGTAAGATCCCTCTGCATGCAGTCAACCACGTCAAAGCCAAAGAATTACACTTGGGGGCTTACGTGACTTCTCCAAGCTTAGAGTGCAATGCTGGGTTCTCTAATATGAAGCTGTGCATGAGGCTGGAAATTTCATGGTATAAAATTGTTACAGAAACCACTGCTGCAAGAGAACATGAAAGATTAAGGGGTTGGCTTCCTGCAAAGAGGGCTTCAAATCTCCTTACTGAGTAAAAAGGGAAGTGAGTGAAATTAATTGTTACTGTGACATTTAGACTGCCTTATGCCTGATCATTGTACACATCAAAATGTATTACACGTCTTCTAACATGAAAGAATTATTTTCTTTTAAACCTCTGAGCGTCCCTGTACGTCTTCAACTAGCTCTGCCAACACTTCATCAATATCATTCATGAGGTTACGTACGGTAAACCACCAATTTTTCACTTCTTGCATGACTTTCGAAAAAAAGAAAAGAAGAAGAAGCTAAGACAGACAGACAGACAGACAGGTGAATAAAGAAAAACATTACCTACCGTAAGATTTTAAACACATTATGTTTTTGTAAAATGCTACAATGAACATTACATGCGGAGATTATAGTGCGATCCAACTCAATAGCAGGAAATTGAGTCATCTAAGAGTACATACAGGATTGCACGGGAAATTGGAGAATCACAAGACCTCACTTACTTACTTACTTTGTCGTTCCTCTTCCACCGTGAAGTGTAGAGGCTGTCTTCCTCCTGGCCTGGTTCCATTCTAGTCCTCGGTCCTTCAAAGATTGTCTAATATGTACTCCCAGCGGACTCTGGGTCGTCCTGAACATCTGGATCCCTGGCTCTTAGCCTCCCATATCTGCCGTGACATCCGATCTTCTCCCATTCTGCAGAAATGACAAAATCATCTTAGTTGGGACTGTTCTACTTGGGTCTGTAGGGGTTGGTTTTTAGGCCTTGACGTATCGTCTGTCCTCTCCTTACATGTTTTGATGACATCATCCATGCACGAGACCTCACACCACCTTAAAAATCTATAGCACCCGCTCCGCATCTGCTTTTGCTGTCGTTTGCTTTTCGCCCGCTCTTGATATGTGCAAGGTTTTAATTTGTGAATCATGTCTTACACTCTCCTATGGTCTCTTAAATGATTATATACAACGGGTGAAGTACTGAACAACCTTGTCTTGCTTCGTTTGATCAGGTGTGTGATTTATTAGCAAAAAATTTACCTAACAGTTTTTGCACAGAGTTATAACCCGTTTCGTAAAGTACTTTCAGATATTGCTTTTTTCCGTGTTCTTTAAAAAAAACGGGAAATTTGGTAGAAGACTTTCAATTGATCTATAGATAATACTGCTGGTGACATGCGATCTTTCTAACGTTTTGTGAATGAAATAAACGGAAAGTAGATTCACGATTTGATCTATGGATAGTACTGCTCTGTGTCATTCGTTCTGTGTATGTGTGTGTTTCATTGGCGGATCCAAGAGGGAGGGGACAGGGCGATCGCCCCTCCTTTGGGACTTTCAAAACCTTTATTTCATTTCAACCGCTCCAGTATTTTTCTCCCCACTTGACACTTAAATTGAAGTAATATTTTTTAGGTCGGACGACGGACTATGGTACTGGACAGTGGTAATTACCCTAAAGGTTATGAGCGTAGTTTTCAAGTAATTCTACGTGGCGGGACAATGAAAGACAATAAAGAGAACCGCAATTCAACAATAAGACTAAAGACGGCGCCAGGCAGGCGACAAAAGAGGACTTCATTTGAGTCGCAAAAAGGATGACTTTGTGAAAAGAGGCGGATAATTTCGGTATCGTGCGGCCGATTCCAAATAAAAAATGTTATGCTATAATATAAAATATATGTTAATTTTTTATCAAATTTTGCCTAGTTGTAGTTGTACCTTCCTTTTATTGTAATTATTAAAAAGTAGTTTTTTTTTTTTTAAATGAATATTTTTGAGTTCATGTATAATAAACTATAAAGTTGTCACATTTGTTCGAAATTCGTTTTTTTTTGGTGTGTTTTTTAAACTGTCTTAAAAAAGGAGCGGGGGGGGGGGGGGGGAGAAGGCCTTATCATTTTGATGTTTCGCCCATACTTACTTAGTCGTTCCCCTTCTACCGTGAGGTGTAGAGGTCATGTTTCACCCATCCCATGGCCAATTCCTAGATCCGCCAATGCACTTTATTTGTGTGTGTATTGGATGGTATCAATAATAAAATCAGTACATATATTTATTTACCTATTTTGTACGCTGCAGTAGTGGTCTTCTTTAATTAATTTCTGCATGAAAGGTTTTAATTAAGTTACTAACGCCTTTGCTAATATTTCATAATCTGTGTAATCAGACGATACGTCGGGGCCTTAAATCCTACCCCCTGCGGACCCAAGACAATCTTTGAAGGACCGAAGACTAGAATGGAACCAGGCCAGGAGGAAGACAGCCGATAGGATAGTCTGGCGCTGTCTCGTTCAACCCTCTACACCTCACGGTAGAAAGGGAACGACTAAGTAAGTAAGTAAGTCAAGTACTGATAACAGGGAAAAAATATTTAATGAAAAGTTTGGAAAACTGCAAGAAATATTTAAAGAAGTCTTTGACAACTGATCCATTTCCTACAGGTTGGAACCTTTGAGTAGGACTGGGAAAATGTTGGGACCATCTTTGCTGATTGGAAGAAAAGTTTTCACTAAAGTTTGACAATTGCTGGACAAAAAAGTAGATAACCGTTTGATAACTGGAACAAATACTTAGTTACATTTATTTAATATACTAAGTTTCCGTGGTCGCCGCATGTTTGAAACGATTGGGAGACAATATAAAACCTATCACCAGATGCCGCACGTGTAAAAAAAGTGAAACCTTAAATCACGGGGGTTCGAACACACGAACGAAGGAATGCTTCTTTTATAAATTTCTACTATTGATCTCTTGTGTTTTGAGCTTGTCTGCAATGAAGTGAACAGAAATAAGGGTTAGTCTTACAAAGGTAAATGTTAGACTTACAAAGGTAAATCCCGTTGCAGATAGGATTTTTCGTCTACCAATACGCAAAACTCTGCATGTTAGAATTTTATTACGCTTTTCTAGATAGCTATATTTAGCCCTGCCGTCACCCTCTATGCTAACGGAATTTTATAAAGAATACGATCTATGGTTTTGTCGCAAATTTTTGCGCCGACGATCGATCCGAGTTTCATAACTAGCAGTAAAAGCACGTGCGTGTTTGAACTTTATTAAAAATGAATGAAAATAGCCTCGACATTATTCCAGTTGCAGACTGTACAGCGACACTAAGAACTGTCTAGTTGACGCCATAATCTATTCTGCCTGTGACATATATCTCTACGGAGCGTCGTTGTGTTCAATACAATAAAACTGTCTTTTTGGCTTTGTCCAGCCTGGCCTTTGACAGTATTTTTTAATGTTGGAGAATACGGCTGTGTGCGGGGTCACTTACATACCACTAGATGGACATTGACCTGAGTAGACTTATTACTCATGATATAATATAAATAATAAAGAAAACTACCCCGTGGACCAGAACCCGTATCAATATGTAATTACTTTCACCCAACAAACGGAAATTCCCTGTCATATTTTTGCATCACAAGAATAGTTGCCTCCGATAATTACACCACGTCACCTCTCACCACCCTATATTCCCATCAATACCTACGCACTAAAACAGCCTTAGTAACCTACAAACCCGGTACTATGCAACGCGGCCTGCTGTCATTTTCGTCTAGACAACACGCCAACGATCGATTAGTTTTTCGACTAATCAGCCCCCTGTTACCGCGCATCATCTCTGGAGACGTTTCAAAAACCAGATGAAACTAGTTTTCCTTCATATACGCGTAAATAGACACACGAGAGACCAACGCACAGACACTCGCGAGCACAACTAACTGAAGATGACTACCCCCGGCACCGTTCCCATAAACTGGGTGTATATGCGTAGAAGTGATGAGATGCTTAAACCGTTGGAGGGTGGGCTGAAGGCCGCGTCTGTAAGTTTTTACCGAGGCAAGCCTTTACTACACGTGCGAAAATACTTTGGTGAATCACATCTAAAGTTTCCTGCCAAAACCGGCATTACGTTGACTCGCCCTGAATTTGAACATCTGTTGGCTTTACGCGGCGAAATCCTCGCCGAATTTGACCGACTACAGTCACCAAACACAGATACCTGTCCTACTACTTGTAACAGTAACACGTTTGACCACCACATCAACTCCAGCTGTTATCAACCAATATTCCCAGAACCGAGTTGGTGTCCTAACAACAACCCTTGTCCCCCTACAGCAACGCCAACCATAGACAATCACCGGATGCTATCTTTGATCTACAACCACCACCGAAACGGCAAAGAAGCGACTGAACCTAGAGATTTAGATTCATATTTCGTATTCTTTTAAAAGAGCTCATTAAATATATTTATTACAATTAAAAAACCTTGGCCTTTGTTATCTATGTTGTACAAATAATATATGTATATATTGTATAACTGTTGTCTACCTGTTGTAAAATATATTGTGTAAAACAAACAACACAATACCAGCACACAATACATCAACACACAAAAACCAACACCACACCGCTTATACGATGTCTTACTCCGGCGCTACACCCCAACACACACATG
Organism: Oreohelix idahoensis; assembly: GCA_024509875.1. NCBI lineage: Eukaryota > Metazoa > Mollusca > Gastropoda > Stylommatophora > Oreohelicidae > Oreohelix > Oreohelix idahoensis. The sequence continues at coordinate 276,031 of JAMPIV010009533.1, read as the reverse complement.
AGTCGTCACCCCCGCCAGCCAAATTCAATACACCCCGCGCACTCAAAAATCAACACCACACCCCGCTCATTAGCCAGCTTCCTCTATAAAACTCATACTAAGCGAATTCATCGATTTTTATATTTTCCTCTTTATCTCAAGAGTGCAGGATTTTACCGATTTTTATGTATGTTGTATATATGTGTATATATGTGTGTATATATATATATATATATATATATATATATATATATATATATATATATATATATATATATATATATATATATATATATATATATATATTTTGTTGAGTCCAAATCTAAGCAAGTTCATTAATCGTTATAAGTCTGGGATGTACAAGAGATTATAGTGGTTATCCCACTTGAACAGCGTTTGTTTAGCTGTTAATTTATTTAAAAAAATATATGAGCGTATTGTATTCGAATCTTCGAGATTCAGAACGCTTCTCACTGCGGCTGAGTTTCCGCGTGAGATGGATTTTCTAAGCTATTTTTGAGCTGTGAGCGAGAGTTCTCGGGGAGTTAGCCCCACGCATGTGTGATTGGCTGAGGTGTTCTGGGAAAGAATAGTTTGGAGAGAGTGTGTTCCCGAGCGAGTGTACTGGGAAGATGTTGAGTGTTTTTTTTCGATGTGTACCAGGGTACAGGCATGATGGCTTATGGATTATGTGTGATTATCGGCAGATAAGATGTACTTTATTTAAGGAGATGTTTCTAAGATCTTGGAGTGTACAGGCCAGTGTTTGAGATGTAATGCATTTGGAGGCCCTATATTTACTAGTACTGCGATTGCCAGCAGTCTCCTTGATGGATTATTGATGTATTTACTAGTACTGCGATTGCCAGCAGTCTTCTTGGTGGATTATTGATGTATTTACTAGTACTGCGAAATCCAGCAGTCTCCTTGATGGATTATTGATGTATTTACTAGTACTGCGATTGCCAGCAGTCTCCTTGATGGATTATTGAAGTATTTACTAGTACTGCGATTGCCAGCAGTCTCTTTGATGGATTATTGATGTATTTACTAGTACTGCGATTGCCAGCAGTCTCCTTGATGGATTATTGATGTATTTACTAGTACTGCGATTGCCAGCAGTCTCCTTGATGGATTATTGATGTATTTACTAGTACTGCGATTGCCAGCAGTCTCCTTGATGGATTATTGATGTATTTACTAGTACTGCGATTGCCAGCAGTCTCCTTGATGGATTATTGATGTATTTACTAGTACTGCGATTGCCAGCAGTCTCCTTGATAGATTATTGATGTATTTACTAGTACTGCGATTGCCAGCAGTCTCCTTAATGGATTATTGATGTATTTACTAGTATTGCGATTGTCAGCAGTCTCCTTGATGGATTATTGATGTATTTACTAGCACTGCGATTGCCAGCAGTCTCCTTGATGGATTATTATTATACGCTAGTACTATGATGTTGATCCTTTTTGGTATGCTATTATAAGCTGTGTAATATGCTGTATTTCGTCTATGTCATCGTGACCGTGTTGTGTTGTAAATAAACTGTTCATTGACTGTCACCAGGCGTTCAACCCTCTATGACTCGTACGTGAGCTATCGTGGTGTGAATGACTGTTTCTACACACCCTTCAAACATTCCAGACACGGTAACAGCACAGCAGTACACATATGGATAATTAGCCTGTGTATGGCGTGATATTTATTATATGATAGCAATACTATTCGATTCCAACAGTGGTGGTAGCATACATCTATTTATTTATAGCTCTGTGTGGGCGTATGTATATACAGAATTAGCGAATTTTATCAGGTGGTGGCCAAAACTTTCGGGCGTGATGCACACGACATCCACGTTATATGACTCTCTTCTACGCTGTGTGACGCATTTAAGAATCCATCACCATTATCAAACTTTACACTGATGACATCACCAACTACGGGTGCAATAGAGGTGGTTTTCAAACTTACATGGTGTGATACCTACTATAGAAGACTTACCCCAAGACAGACGTTAACATAACTAGGCGGTAACATATCTGATGGAGCGTAGTTTATTAATACCCATCTATAAACAGGACTATATCATATCTAATATTTGCATTTCTAAGATATGCAGAGATATCCAGTTCTGCTTTTTGAATTGAAGTTTTCAAGTGAACTGTGCCAATATTTTGGTGGCGCGATTACAGAAGTTTACCATCATAGTATACAAGAGATGTCAAGTACCTCCTTTCATGAGGATTACCAACGAGATTGATAGACTGTGTACCCCTACAAATACAGAGGGAGTTCAAGTTGATATGCAGTCATTCTACACGTGAGCTTCAAGTAGATGATTGGCAGTAATACAGTTCCTGTTTACCTGTGCGGTGTCGAGCACACATCATACTGTGTCAAGGACAAAGGACCTGAAGTGAGAGGTGTCAAGTTCCAGTGACCTTATGAGGTGGACTGTTTTCCTCAGCAGACTTTGTGATACCCAGCATTTTGGACGGGCTTATTTTCCTTTATTGAAGATAAGTGGTTTTTTTGTTGTGGAAACTGTGCCATTTTTTCTTGTGTCAATAAGCCTTCCTATATATTTGCACTATTTGTTCTAATGAGTATTTCATGTTAAATATTCTATGTTTCATGTTGACTTATGAAGGTAACATCCCAGTTTACCCAGGGCTTCATAAGTGTTCTTTAGGATTCGGTTTGTAAGTGTCAATTCTGTGACAATTCCGGTTTAAGGCTACAAACCTTACCGAAGTCTAGGTCGTTGTCTCTTGGGACAAGTAAGTGTGTAGGTGTGACGTAACGTTTCATTGTTGTTCTCGTAGTATTTTTCTGTTTTTTAGTTTATTGATTAATTTGTTTGTGAGCGTCCTTCTCTATTTCCTATCTTTTATTTTTTATACACATTTTCGTTTATACTCGGTGCTGTTTATTGTCTTGTCATTATTCGCAGTTATCATTACATGCTTTGTAAAATTTTTTGCTTTAGTTCGGCTTTATTGTTCAGTTGACCTCTGCGAACGTTATCATTGGTTCTCTAGTACCTTGTCTTTGTAACCGTTATTCCTATTGTCTATATAATATGTTAGTTGTTTGTAACTTATTGTAAGACTTTAGTGCATAAGTGTTTATGGCTATTTGACATAATATTGACATCACTCATATTGATATAAAATTTATCCCTCATATTGGTATATGTTACAAAGGTTCTGTGCACGGGGACTTATGCTACTATGGTATACAATGATTAACTTATATTTGCAATTGCTTGAAAGGATATTTAGCTTTGTCAGCTGAAAAGGTAATTGTCCGAATTTCTAGGGACATAAACTTGTAGTAATTATAAGTGTTGAGTATATATAGTGGACTTAGTGATTGAACCACTATGGATCCCGATATGGATTCTGATATGGATCCGGATAATATGTTGCCTATATTCGTATATTTTTTTGAGGATGGGAAGGATAATGAGAGTTTGCAAGGCCCAGAACTCGAAGAACATGTAATGGATCGATTTTTGGCTAATGCGTCATTTTTTCTAAGAGGTTT